>PUFA01000153.1:1262500-1862500 GCA_003508835.1 Eonycteris spelaea
GCTTATATGTACTATTTAATGCCCATCTTGATGTAAAATATTACTATAAGAGTGCTCTCTTATACTTATTCCTAGTTCTCAGCCCTATTCCTCTAGAGGTCATTACTACTTGACTTTTCTGTTGTAGATTAGTTTAGCATGTCCTAGAATTCAAGTAATGTAATTATATATTATGAATTCTTGCGTATAAGGGTTGTTTCACTCAGCATAGTGATTTGTTGAGATTTATTCTTACTTTTGCATGCATCGTTTATTCCTTTTTATTGTGTTATATTATTCCATTATATGAACACACAATAGTTGTTCATTAATTCTACTATTGACAGATATTTGATTTGTTTCCAGTCTTTGGCTATTGTAAGCAAAGCAGGTATAAAACAATTTTGTACAATTCACCTTACAGACACATATTTTTATTTTTTTGATAAATCTAGATTTGGAATTGATGGATGATGTAGTTAAATTTTGTTTAGTTTAATAAGAAACTGCTTGAACTCTATCTAAATAGTTGCACCATTTTACATTGCCATCAAAAATTGATGAGATTTTTTTTATCACTCCATTTCTTGCATATGTTCAGTAAATCGAACTTCAAATTTTAACTATTTATAATGGGATAAATCTTGTTGGATTATCTCAATTATAGTTCTAGTTTGAATTTTCCTTGATGACAATGATGTTAGCCACTTTTTCCACCTATTTTTGACCATTCTTGTATGTTTTTTGGAAAGCATTTATTCAATATTCGGCCACTTTTATTGAATTGTTTTTTTATAGAATTTCAAGTTGATAATATATTCTAGATGAGCAGATTTTAAACTTAACGATATCAAATTTATCATGTTTCTGTTGTGGTTATTGCTTTCCTGTGGTCTGTCTAAAAATCTCTCAAGTCAAAAAGATAGTCTATGTTTTCTTTTTTTAAGCTCATGGGTTTTAGCTTTTATGCACACAGATAGAACCTGTCTTAAATTAAATTAAATGTAGTTTGAGAAAAACGTGAAGGTTAAATATTTTTAAATAAATTATTCAGTTACACTGGTTATCTTTTTGAAAAAAAAAATTTCTTTTTCCATTGGACAATTGTATAGCTTGGTCAGAAATCAATTGTATATGTTAAGGTTTCAATTCTGCTTCGTTATTAGTTGATCCTTATATCAGTAACACACTGTCTTGATTACAGTGGCTTTGTATTATGTCTTGAAGTCAGGTATGTAAGACCTCCAAATTTGTTCTTTCTTAAGAATGCTATTTAAATTCTATGTTCTTTGCATTTTCATATATATTTTAGATTAAAAATTGAATTTCCAAAAAAAAACATCCTGCTGAGATTGTTTTGGAATTGCTATTAACATATAGAGGAATTTGCAGAAAACCGACAGCTTAACAATACTGACTTTCCAATTTTTGAACATGTTTATCTTTCTATTTTAAGGTATATTTTAATTTCCTATAATATTTTGCAATTTAGTGCCGATCTTGTGCATCTTACAATAATTAATTTCTAATTATGTTGGCTTTTATGTTGAAATTATATTTAAAAATATTGATCATTCAGGTTTTTTGGCAAGTAAAAAAAATGCAATAGATTTAACATATTTTAACTTTTGTAAACTGATCTTACCTAAATTGATGTAGTATTTCTTGATGTATGTGGAAAATAAATGTAGCAAATGTCCACTAAAATCATGTACAGCAATTTCATAGCAGAACATTTTAGGTAATAGCCAAAAACTGAAATCATCCAAATGTTTGATCTATGGAAGAATGGATAAATATAGTGTTATATAATAAATGGAATATGATACAGCAATAAATGTGAATGAACCTCTATGCACCACAACATGGATACACCTCCCAAATTGTTGAGTGAAAGTAACCAGACACAAAATGATTTATTTGAAATATAATAAACAAATCTATGATGTTAGAAGTCAGACTATTGATTAAACTTTGAAAAGAAAGGAGGGAGGTAATTGGAGGATTACAAGAGAAGCTTCTGAGGTATAGGTAATGGTCTATTTCCTGTTGTGTTAGGGGTTTCATGGGGTGTATTAGTTTTTTATTAATTCGTGTATATGAACAGTTGTTATCTGTGTACTTTATGTGTGTTTATTTCAATACAGAGTTTTCCCTTTTTAAAAACTTTTTCTACTTATTACTAAAGTTGTTTGAAAACCAAAGTATTTAGAAATCAGTATATTTTGGCAAAGGCTATATTCAGTCACTTATCGAAAATACTAAAACTATAGTGATAAAATGATGAATGACTCTCGTATAACAACTGCTGAACCAAAGATTAACAATACTGTACTCTGAAATGGGCAGGTGAAATTCACCTTACAAGTACTGAAGCAAATTCTTAGTACTTTTTTGTATATGAAATAAAAAGTCAGTGGTTTACTGGATCAATAATAAACTTCTGAGTAATTTTTATTTTTTAAAATAAACTCATACTTTTCTAATAAAAATTCAACAATGGGAAACATTATAAAAAAATAATTGGGCTGGACACAAAACAAATATTGCCTCTAGGATTTTCCATTTTTCTTTTAAGTTTTTTTTTAAGCATTTAATCCAGTGCCTACATATTAAGCAGATAGACAGGTAACTTCTTAGGTGACCATATATAAATGTTTTCTGAAACAATCAAGGGATGGAGTAAAATATAGTGTCATTTAACTGTAGTGGTTTAGAAGCAATTGTTTATTTAACTAGCAAAAAGGAAAAGTGTAAATACTTCAGCTGCAGAAAAAACATACACATCTACAACATATGAAGCAATAATCAGTATTACAGACAAATGTAAAATATTTGGCTCACTTTTCATGACATTTTCTATGAATCCATCACCAATTAATATTTATTTTTTCTAAATATAATTTTACTTATTATAGATATTGAATTCTTTCCATTATTATATAATGATGACTATATTCAAACATAATATGAAAAAAATAATTAGAGAATATCTATTTCAAAATAAAACCTAATATTAGCTTCCATGGCACCTTACCTACTGGTTTTTCATATCACACTTTACACTTTTAATGCCATTTAATATGTATTCTCTATAGATGCTTGGTTTTGAGAATAGCAATGCAGGGAGATGGATTGAAGTGTTAACTAGCCTCAAAACCATGAATAACTCTTCAAGCTTGTGATATTAACTGAGACTTTTGTTAGAGAGATATTGTCATTGCCTGACAAGAAAGACACTTCTCTTGACACTATTGTTTATAATTAATGTCCAGGGGATTTAGAAAAGAGACCAGCTCGGTAAAACATAAAGAGATGATCATTCTCCAGCAGAGGGTAATAAAAAGATCATATGGAGTGATAATGTTAGCAGTGGTCACTGATCCCATGGGATCTGTTAAGCAATTCTAAAGCAAACTTGAGAACCTTATGGAAACTCTGGACATTGGATCATTGTCAGTGAAATACAGGGTGATATTAGGATCTCTGGTTCATAAATATAAACAACACATTCATTTTATTACATTAAAGCCAGCATTCTTGCAAACAGAAGTATATAGACCAAAAAACTGCTGATTTGGAAATGTGACAGGTGAGCATAAGGCAAAACACGTCTCAGAGATGACATATTAAACTTGAGGAGCATCAAAACAGAGACCTAACTCTGAAGTGTTACAGGGTTTCATGGATTCAAATTGTAGGTAATGAAGTACTGATAACTTTCTCAGAACCCAAAACTTGAGCATTCCAGGAATTTCAATTTAAGGAGTCTTTTCAGGTTGTAAAATCCCATATCATAGAAGTTCTCTATATTGATAAAATCTCACATATCCAATATTATTTTATGCCATTCTTATTTCTAGATGCCTCATGATCCACTCATAGGTATATGCTCCTAGTTCCTCTTGGTATATAGTAGCCAGAACCTGCAACTCGTAAAGTTTATAACATCTTTTCTTCCATACCAGAACCAGTTCTTCTTTAGTCAGGCTGGGTGGCCAAGAGAACAGATGAGAGCAGATCCTGAGTGGGCAAGCATTTGGTAAGACATTTGCCCATTTGAAATTAGAATAATTTTCAAGAAGAGTAGAGTGCTTTTCTCCAATGAGAAGGATTTTATCATTTCTACATTCTAAAAAGTACAGGAAAATCTTGAGCATCTATCCAGATATTCCCACTCCTTCCTTATCAGAGTCCTAAAGTTGCACACCTGTCAAAACCATGATTCATGTTTTCTGAATTTCTGCTACCCTAGTCTTGGGTCCTGATTTTGATCCATACTTTGGCTGCCTTCGGACTACATTATATCAAAGTTAATTTAAAATACTTCCTTGGAGGCTCTCTGAATTTCACACTTTTCTTTTAATTGGTTTCTAATTGCTTAAAACTGGTAATTTTCTCTCTTCCAAGCATCAATAGTATTCTGTGATAGGCACCCAATTAAATAGTTTTTATAATTATTTTTTGTCCTATTCCTCTCTAATGTCAGGGATAAGGCAATCTATTTTCTTCCACAACCCAGTTTTGATTCAGGAAAATATCTTAGCAATTATATTCTACAGGATATTAAGAAACACCAATATCCTACTATGAAAAGATGCCATTCTCATTGTTTGCTAATTGGTGAGTAATCAAATTCTGGATTCTTTAAAATATGTTTCTTATGGCCATTCCAGTTACCAAGCGTCTTATATTGGGTTCCCTAGAAGCAGAGATAGATACAAAGATTTTGGAGCAAGATTTATCAACTTTTGATCTTAGGAGAAAGGATTTGCATAAAGAAAGCAGGAGGATGCAGTGGAGACCTTGGAGACCTGCACAAAAATGTGCTCTGTCTGGATTTAAATTGTATAAATTGCAGCATAAAATTTGCTTCCATCTTGAGATAAGGGCAGACCAGAATTTTGTGTCCCACTTTTAGTTAGCCCTTGGCTGTGGGCTTACTCTGGGTTGGCAAAACCTCTCAGATGAGACAATTTCTGTTTTTCCAAGGACAACTTTCCAAAAGAGGGGAAATCTATGAGCCATTAGCAGTCATTACTCACAAGAGCTGGAGAATGGGTGCACTGACTCAGAAAAGGGACTGAAAACTCCATTAAAAATGAGTTATGACAAGAGTAAACAGCTAAATTTTGAAATTAATATATAATTTCATAATTTAAAACCTACCTGATAATTGATATTTCAATATCTTTAAATAAAAAATTTAACAAAATTAAATTTGGATGTGTTATTATCTCTCAATTAAGAACTAACTAGTGAAATAAAGTGATATTCATAATAATTTTTATCTTATTTTTATAATCCAAGATTATTTATTATCTGTATTATAATCAGCAATAAGAGAATAATTAATTTCAGTAAGTGGTAAATCATTGGTGACATCAAGTGAAATCATTTACCTTGGGTTCAAAACCAAATATGCCACATATTGGAAAAAATTTTAACGTGGATGCAAAGGAAGAATATTCTTATTATAATATCATATTTGTTAAATATTTGAAAATGATATTCCCTTATGTCTGAAGCTTATGCTATGACAAACCACATATAAAACATACTATATAAATGAGGTTAAATATAAATTCTTTGGAAAATCTTGTGGAATAACTAATAAAGAAGCATTGTAGAGGCTGGACTTTTATAAACTCATCAATCAAGCTCAGCTGTCTATAGGCAGGAGTTTCTAATAACAGTTTCTGCCAGTAACCTGATGGATTTCTCTGGATTTTATTTGTAATGAGAGACTGACAAGACCCTCTATTGTGAATGAAGATCCTTTTTCACCAGATTTATCAAGTAGGTGTTCACTTCCCAAACCATACCACTCATTATTTCATTCATACAGTTTGCTGATTTGTGTTCCCAGAAAAGGATGAGCAATTTCTAACAATAAAAGAATCCCAATGAAATGGTGATAAAATGTACATTTTTATAGCACTGTACAGTTTTCAACCACTGTGACATTTTTACTCTCATTTGATTTTTGCAACTCCACTATGAAGTTGGTAGGACATACCATGTCTGGAGGTTTGGTTTGTTTGCTTTATTTATTTATTTTTATCATTTTTGATGGAAAACAAACATTCGAACATATCCAATGTAATATAGAAAGGAAGTGTTGGTTACGAAACAAGACTTTAGTCCATTTCCTTCTATCTCCAAAGCATTTTTAACATTTGTAATGTTACAATGTTTTTTTCTCAGAAGATAACAAAAACATTTTATAAACACACATTTGTACAAAATTCATAGGATTATTTTCATATATAAATGAAATATATCAGTCACATAGTTCCAGAGGTTTAATAACACAATGTTAAGCAGGCCTCATTTGATACTTCCTTGTATTTGGAGAATGACAATTTTACTAATTACTGCCATTTCAATTGTTAGTAGTGGGACTTAGACTTGGCTGAGGATTTTAGCAATGCAATAATACCTATTAAAGTGGCCCAAATTCAGGAAGCAAGGTAAAAGAGTGTGGCAGTACAATTCAAAATACCTTCCCAACAGGAAACAGTTTAACATGGTTGCCCTATTCAATTTACTGCACGGTGCTGCTATGTCAACTGCTTAACTCCTAGATGCCCAAGTGCTTCTCCCCTCCCCTCTAATCAGCAGGTGAAAAGATTAAGTTCCTTTCCTGATGTAAAAGCATAGCATTCAGCAGAATAGGCAGGGACTCAAATCAAACAATAGTTGTCAAGAGCATCAGCCTTACAAAATAACTGCTAACCTCCTGCACACCTTGGATCCAACCTCTTCTCCTCCAGCTTACTCCATCTTCCTATTTAATTTTATCTTTAGAAATGATTACCACAGTGATGAATAAACAGTAAGGGCTTGAGAAAATAAAGGCAATGAGGTAACCAGATATTTTTACTGTCCATACAGAAATCTGCGTGCTCTTAAAAGTATTGTATTTGGGCAGTGTACCATAAGGAAAAGGGGAAATTTGAAGAGTTAACACCAGCTTTATTATGTGGCAGCTGGTTTATATTTGAGGCTTTGTGCTCATGCCAGTCTCAGGCCTAGGTAATTTATAATAGCCTAAAGTTCCAATATAGAAAGCACATAGCTACAGGGAGACATGTCAGCTTCCCTTACACAACCTGTCATTTCCTTGGAAACATAATAATTAAGATGTCTGGTATAACTACTTCTGCCAGAAATATTTTTAGATTTCAGCCCATTTCAAGAAACTCTAAATTTAAGAAGAGAATTATTAAATACTGCTTGACAAACTAAGGAAAGTACACTTATAGTTTTATTCTGTCAAAAGGAACAGATATTTCATCTAAAACTCTTGACAGTAAGTAGAGAAATACCTAGACTTGAATTAAAAAAAAAATGACATCAGTTTGATTAGAACAAAAGCAGATGAAATGAGAGAGAAATATGCACTCTTAACCAAAAGCAGGGTTTTTTTTTTCTTAATTCAAAAGACTGACACCATTTTAAAGGTAGAGTGACATCGTCCCCACCTTCAAATTAATGTAATCACCTTTATTGATTATCCATATTATTCATAAGCAACCTACTTACCACAGTATGGGAACACTACTGAGGATGTTATTCAGTATTCATTTACTTACAACATTTATATGGTGAATTAATTTTCCAGATGCTAAAACTGTCTATGCATTAACATAATTTACCTTATAATATGTTTAACTTAAAGAGAATACCATAACATGGTTAAAAAGAAGATTTTAATTCAATAGGTTAAAATAATTAAAAAGAGGGGCTAACATGTACCTTTTAATAAATGCCATTTTCCTGGCTTCCTTCAGTTTTTTTTTTTTAATAAAAACTTTTATTATGGACTGAGGTGGAGCCATAAATTCAATTCAATTACAACAAAAATAGTCAATAGCCATATGATGATAACAAAGTTTGTATCACATTTGTGATGAATGTTAGGAAAAAGAGTAATTTAAGAGACATTTAGATTTAATTAATATTTGTTTCGAACCTCTTATGTTCCAAGTAATGTACTAGATTACCACCCACACATATGCTATCTCATTTAATTCTCACATTTATTGAACAATGAATTCTGTCCCCATTTTTAAGTAAGGAACCAATCTTAACATCACACAGTTATTAAAGGGCAAATCTGTGATTTTCCTTTACTCTACTTATGAGCCAATGACTCTTTTCTTTTTGAATTAAATTTTGTTAAAAATTTTATATCTATTTGTTTTCATAGAAAACTGTTAAAAGTAGCATGCTGAATCCTTTCTTTTTTCAAAAACAATTTTTAAAAATTATAACTCTAGACAATCTCTACCATAATCATTGTACAGAAAATTCCTCAGAGAATGTGAAGGATTCATTCTCAAGTCATTTAAATTACTGTACTACTAGATCACACTCAGAATATAACTTAATGGCTTATATAGACTTTACTAACACAAATCAAAGAAGAAGAAACTTAATTATGTAAATTTCAGTCTTCTTCTCTTGCCCGTTTTTTCTTTGTTACACTCCTCACCTCCCTATCTGTAGCTCCATTTCTAACTCTATCTCTTTCTATTTGTATATTTCCATATTTATGTATCCCTTCTTCTACCATATATCATCTATGTAATGTATCTGTTACCAATAATTTATCTATCATCTATCTATATTTGCAATTCTTACCACCCACCCAATAAAAAGTGAACAGCACCTTTAGAGAAGAGAATTTGTCTGTTTGGTTTACTGGCATTTCCCTTCAACTGATTCATAGTAAGCTCAATAAAACATTGGTTGGATGAAGAAATTACTGTCTTATTAGAAAATCTGATTTATTGGTCTAGTGGTTTGAAAACTGTCCTCTCAAGATTTATGTCCACTTGGAACCTCAGAAGGCGACTTTACTTGGAAAATAGAGACTTTATAGATACATTAGTTAAGGATCTTTGGATTAAATCATTCTAGATTTAGAAAGACTGAATTCAATGACTGGTATCCTTATAAGAAGAGGAAAGGACAAAGACACACACAAAAGTTCATGTGAAGGTGGAGGCAGAGATTTGAATTATTCTGCAGTAAGCCAAGAAATGCATGGGGCCACCGGAAGCTGGAAGAGGCAAGGAAGAATTCTGCTCAGGGCTTGCAGAGGGAGCATGATCCTGATGACATCTTGATTCCAGACTTCTAGCCTTCATAAAGAATAAAAGTTCTGTTTTTTAATTCAATTACTTTTGAGGTACTTTGTTATACTCAGTCCTAGGAAACTAATACCACAGAGAAGTCCTTTCTGTATTATAGCAACTTAACCAACTTTGGCAACAAGAAGAATTTGCCAGTTACTCCTCCCAAAGTAAGCAAGGTGTGTGGGATGTAGAGGTGATTAAGTGATGCCTGAGGAACTCACAGTTTTCTAAGGGAGATAGAAAAAGCATATAGACAATTGCAAATCGCAATAATAAAGTTTACTAAATAACAAACAAAAAAACCAGGAGATGTGAGAAAATCAATGATTTCTTAGTTGTGAGAATCTGAAGAGTTAATTCCACTGTAATATGTATTCTGGTTGCTCTTGTCTTAAAAGAGTATGGTTACCATGACTATACACACACATACACACACTCTTCAAACACATGTGTATGTGAGTGTATGTCACAAGATTATTGCACTTATCAACTTTTTACTATATTTGTATTTATGTGTGTATATACATCTAGACACACAGTCACACATGTGTAATAAATAGATAGACAAATGTAAAGTTAGAGACAGATTTATTAGAATGCCTGGCCTAAAGTAGAGGTTAAAGTACAGAGTTGTTTCTTTGTCATGACTCAATTTTTAATTATCTTAATTTTTAATTTATTTGTTTTTGTATGGAATATTTACTTCCTAGATCCCTAACTGAATTAATCACTTGCTGACATGTGTACCAAAAAATGTTTTGTCCCTTAGTCTCTAACTTGCAATGACTAGTCCTAAAATTATGGCATAAGTACATTTAACACTTTCTTTTCTATTCATTATTTTTATATTCTAAATTCTGCTGAATAAATATGTGCAGAGCGCCAAACACTCTTGTCAATTTTACCATTCTGCAGTTTCTGGCAAGTCCCCCTGCCCTGGTTGGGACCAGAGGGTGCTTTCTCGGCTTTTATGACCTTCAGCAAGGAGGTTATCATATTTTGGCTTGCCTGTCACTTTTAAAACTATTTTCTAAAACACCTGTCCTTTCTGGTGTTTTATCTCTCCCTGCCTATTGCAATAAACTTTCTGTCTTTGGGCCTGAGTTAAGATTCTTCTGGTCTTAGGAGGCTTGTTTGCCAAATATGTATTCCCCTTTTGCACAGCACAGAGCAATGCATGCTCAATATGAATAGGTAAAAGCAGGTAGCCTCATTCCACAAAGCTGAATCCTTCAGAGATTATCCTCATGGAAATCTTTTCATTCTTTTATTTCAAAAATACACTTGACATGAGAGACACTAAATGAAGATGAAGAGATAATAATCAATGAGAATCAGAATGCTTGCTTTTCTAGTCTTGAGAATATAATTCTGATGAGCATCATTGATTCTCAGGTTTAATTCACAACAATTTTTCATCTAGAGAAAAAATAGGTATCTTTTAGACCATCCACAAGAGAATCATTATTGTAGTGAGATAATGTTGTATCAGTATTTATATAAGAGAAAAAAATTAAAATTATTTTTTAATCAATTCTGTTGCATTAGCACCAATGTTTACTTTTTAACATCTTTGCCATTTCAGACTAAAACTTACCATAATTAATTGCTTACATTTAAATATTTTTTTGGAGTGGGTAACATTGGGAAAAAATATTTAAAATACAGTATTTGACATGTTTGTGCATTTTTGTTTTAATTATAGATTTAAATTACAGCTATAATATATACTGTGGTTTAATTATAATATATGAAATTATTTCTATGAAGGCATCATGTCTAGGTTTCAAAAATTCACTTATAGAATTCCTTGACAGCCAGTGGCCCAAGTACAAAATCAATGTTTTTCTATGTTCATCCATCTTGTTGTTAGCTGTACCCTCACCATACTCTTTTGGATTGTATTTTACTTTATTTCTTCAAGTTGAATTATGCCCACCATTTAAGAACTGATTTAACTGCTATTCTTTTTTTGATATTTTTTTATTATAAAGTATAAACACATTTTCTGTATTTTAAAATGTGAAATACTTAACAAAACCCAGGATTTTGATACTTTACCACAATAATGAAGTCATTTTAATGATCTAGTCATATAATGGTTTAACTCTCCTGATGTGATTATTAAAATCTACCAATGTAGGAATAACCAAGTCTTCAATACACAGTACTATTATATATTTACTATGCCCATAAAGATATACCATGATGATCAAATCTAGAATATTAGTACGTATATTTCAAAGGACCAATGTTAAAAATAACTATTTCAAATTTACATTGTAAATGTAAATTATAATTTAAACTGTAAATGTAAATGTACATTGAAATGTGTAGCCAATTCAAAATCGAATTTGTCATTAGAGGCAAAAATATTACCAAACATATTTATAGTTTGGAAGCACTTAAGATGCACTCTATGTATTATTATACAAATCATCAAAGTTAGAAATCCTCTTCCTCTTTGCTCTCACAACTCTTTGCTTATATGTTTTAGCTTAGACTACACACTGCTCTTCATTTGTTAGTTAAATCTCTGACATTCCCTAGTCTGTGAAGAGCAAAAGGACAAAATCTGATTTATTTATATTCGAGTCTTTAGTAACTGGCACAGTTGTAGTGTCAACCCTTGCATTTTATAATTAAGAATTCTTGAGTGTAAAGATATTAAGTGACTTGCCCCAGAAAAAATAACAGCTTCTTGACAATATGTGTTTTATTTTTTCTAAACTAAACATTGATAACAAGGACATTAATAGAAAACTGTGATTTTCCACTTATTAAAGTTGATCATTTGTCTAAGATAGCCAACATCACACAACAGTATTTAACAAAATTTATATCTGCTACTATAACATCCACACTATGGATTATCCATAGTAAAAGTCTCCTAAAAACCACGATTTTTCAATCAAGCTCATCTGTGATCAATTGCTGTTAGAAGAGGATCTGCTGGGTTTTGAGGAGTGAAAGAATGATTTTTCTTCCCTTTGAAGGGGACAAAGCTTTTTTCACTGGTACATGTAAAGTTCCCCAACTACAGAGAAGTACAAACAAACAAACAAAAAGATTAATTTAAATTATAGAACATACTAAATATAATTGTGAAGCTAAATTTCCCTCCTTCAATTCCAGGCACAGATAGAAATAAATGTTGAAGGAAGCTGCACTCTAGTTCTAAATAGATGGATTAGTATATGCTATTTTTCTTTGAAACATCTGTGGAAGGTAATAGTGTTCTGCTACCTATCTCAGATGTTTAAATCTGATTAACTCATGGTTACTTCACACAAAAGTTTTAGTTAAGACAATTCTATAGGCCTTGAATATTCCTCTTTTCCAACTTGCAGCATTCAGTTCAAAGAGCATTCTTTATGCTACTACCTATAACAACTTTGATGTTAAGCATTAGTTTTATTCAGTTATACTTCCCTAGTCTCCATTTAGCAAGGAAATATAGAGCTGAATAAATTTCATTTTCAAAGTATAGGTACGAGTGTTCAGCAAAATCTTCTGTACCAATTCTCATAAGGATTTTAGCACTGGTGAAGAAATTACGAAGGATATAGATATCTCAGAATTCAGTTTACTTTATGACCCAGCCCACCCCTTGTCTACTTAGGTCAGTAAGAAGGATATTATATGCTATTAGGGAAAGACAATTTATTTCCTATTTTGACATTGCCATTTTCACAACCTCATTCTTTTTAGCCCTTTATGACTCTCTCTAGAACTAGAAGCTAGACCCTCTGCTCTGGGGGTGTCTCTTGTTCTGACCTTTTGCTCTGAGTTTCACAAAGAGTAGATATGCTAATTAACTTCCTTCAAATAGACATCAAACATTGTCATTAAAAACCATTCAATGAAATAGTTTTCAAAATTGCATTTGTTTCCATGATTTGTCCATGGGGCTTTTCAATAAAAAAGAAAGAATCTCATTTTAAAAGATTGTAAAATTGTCTCAAGCTTCAATGCCCTGACAAGTTTAATCTAGATAAAGGTCACTGCTACCCTATTACAATAAGATTGCTGAGAAGGACCAAGAGAAAACAAAATTTGAAGTAGAACGTCTGGTCATAAATATATTCATAAAACCTATGCCTTCAATTGAAAACCCAGGATATTACTATTTTAGCTGTACCAATAAGAATAGGAAACTGAACTGGTTTAGATCTGTCTTTATATGGTCAGAACCTATTGGCGAGACATGAGCTTTGCAGCTTTTTCAAAAACTGCCAAGTGGCAATGATAACAATAAAATAAATATACATTTTTAAAAAACCAAGGCTATTACTATGGTTATATCTTATAGGAAAGTTACCAGAAATTTCAATAGGACTGAATATTCCTTCTAAATCATATTCCTTAGAAAGAGCCATGTTTTAATATTGCTTTATAATGTTGCAAAATAAAATACACTTTATTAATTAATACTTTCAAAGATACAAAAATAAGTACTGAAATAAAACTAATATTATTTTATTGGAAGGAAAACAAATGTTGATGCACCCTTCCTTGTTATCTTAGATTCCTATGAAATTTTGAAGCAAAATTAATAGAAGTTTAACCAGTTTTATTGATAGGATTCTGGCTACAAATTTGAAAGATTCTCAGTGTGGTCAAAATTGTATACTATGAGATGAGTTCTGACTCCAGGAACTCAATAGGATGCGTTTTGAAAATAAAGTCTTGAGATAAGTTCTTTTCTTATTAATAGAGACTATGTCCTTCATTATGTTTCCTACACACTGGAGTTAATTAGCATTTCAAAATCCTTTGTCTATATTAACCATAATTAGTTATCTATCTTTACTATATATTAAAGACAAATTGTTATCTTGATGTGTATTCTTTTATAAACAATAAATAGAATCAAATGTTAATTACATTTTTATGCCTTCAAAAAACACTTGCTTTACTTTCAGTTATAAATGTTGAATCTGGATCTGGATTTTCTCTTTGACATTAGTATTCTCATAAGGCACCATCATCTGAGCCATGTCATGCTAATGATTAACTTTAGAGGAAACACATTTAAGAAAGCAAGTTTGATGGTGAACAGTCAAAATCAAGGAATAGTGTGACTCTCAAGTATCTAAGACATTTTCCTTTAAGTAACAAATTTAGCCTTTATTTTAACATATACATTTTTCTAATATTGATTATACATTTTTATGACTTCAAAGAAAGAATTTCTTAATGAAAAGCTTTTCTTGATGCTTCAGAATTATAGTTATTGATGCTATTGTATTCTTTTACCTATAATACCTTAAAATTACGAGGTATATGGAATTGTCTACAACTACACTTAAACGTTCCAAGCATTTATGATTTGAAACACTGTACTACTTTTACAGAATCTCTGTCTTCTTTAATGTCATGACAAACTAACTTACTTCATATAATTGAGAATTAGGATCCAGCAGTCATTAATACAACATAAACTTTGCCTCAGAAAAATTCTGGATTTGAGTACAGCACATATACCATGGAACTTGGTGAAGTTAATAGTCTAAAGAAACCTAAGTTTCATCATTAGTAAAATGGTAACAGTAAGAGAATCTACCTATAGTGTTATACTGAGATTTAATTAAAATAGACCATGTAAAGCTATTAGAGTAATGATAACCAGTCAATAAATTCCATCTATTGCTAACACCGTGACTCTAAGAACAATGCTTTTAGATTGCACAATTGAACTGAAATCTGACGTGAAAGTCAGAAATGCAAAGACTTAAAAATATTCTGATCAAAGTTGCCACTGAAAAATCCTTAACAGGAGCATTTTTGAGTCAAAAATGAAGTCAGTATGCTTTTAGTAAAAATCTGGGATAAAATTGGAGATGTAATGTAAGGATTGTTCATGAAGGGCCTGTGGAACATGGTAGGAAATCTGAGTCTTTCTCTTAGTGTGGCAGTAAACCTTTGCATAAATTTAAATAGTGGAATGGTCATTATTTGATTTAATATATTTTTTAAATTACTCTCATTGCTTTTTGTATTAAAAACTCTGTCTAGTTAAAAATAGGGAGACAGCAAGAGGTATAGTGTAGATTAAAAAAAAAACAGTGATGGAGTTTAAGATGATTTTCATAGAGATTAAGAGAAGCATCTCTTTCAGTTGTTTTATTGCTTGAATTCCATAAAATTTGATTTCTGATTTTCTATAGGAAGTATAGACCTGTTTGTATTTTTTATGGTTGGGAGCTTTCCACGAGTCAATGTTCTCCTACTTAAATGCATATATTTATATATCACTACTTTATGATTACCACATCTCCATGTGTTTTGAGTTCAATTGTGTCTTCTTCCAATTTTAGAGGTTGAAGTTCTAACCCTTGGTACCTTACAACATGACCTTATTTGGAAACAGATTGTTCTAATTAGTCAAGTTTAGACGAGTTCATTCTGGGGCACAATAGGCTCTTAATCCAGTAGGGTGGTGTTATTAAAAAAAAAAAAAGTTATGTGAAGAGATATACCTGCACATAGGGAGAATACCATGTGAAGATTGGAGTTATCTGCCACAAGACAAGAAACTACAAGACGCCCCAGAGAGTCCTGGGACAAATCTTTCCTTCATACCTTCAGAGGAATATGGCTCTGTCCACAACACCTTGATTTAGAATATCTAACCTCTAAAACTGTGAGAAAATAAATTTGTATTGTTCTAAGCCACCTGATTTATGGTACTTTATTTTGAGGAAACTAAGGCAGAAGTATATAATTAATTCAAGATTATATGTTAATAAATAGTACAGCTCAGGCTTAACCCAACAATCTGATTCCAGATCCTTAAGAATGATGCAAAATACCTAATATGTAACATTAAAGTATCCCTCAAGTAAATAAATGATATTCTATTTTTTTGAGACACATGGAAATTAAGATTCACATAATATTAGCAATATTTATAAGAAATAACAGTAAAAGTTCATTAGTTGGAATATATAATAATCATACACTTAAGATAATTTTTACATTTTATGAAAAGCATATGATAAGTTTTGTTTAGAAAATTTTCAGGGTAGACTATTTATCATTAATTAAATATTAAATACTCTAAAGACTTGAGAAGTTGGTTATTCTCCAATAATCTATTTTAAAATATTTTTGCAAACTATGAAATTTAAAAGAAAACCACTGTTTAGCTTTCTATCTCCTAATACAATTGTCCAACTATTGTTTAATATGACATATAGATATGTGATGTGCCAAGTACATGTAGGTTGTGACCTGTTATTTAGCATACTATTCTATTTTTTATTATTATGACTATTAGAAGTTTAAACATGAAATGCAATTTTTTTCATCAGTACTGCTTATAAGAGGGAGGCTTTAAATTTATTTTAAAAGTTTAAAGGAACATTATAGTGGCCTCTGCAAATTGTGCTTATTTTCAGATCTGTCTTGATTCTTAAATTTCTTCTCACACTGTAGATTTGTTCTATAAAACTTAAAGATCATATTATATTCATGTTGAGTTGTATCATATAATTATTCAATTTTGAGTGCTTTTATCTAAAGAATTCAAAAGTAATCTTAGAGAAACAATGTTCTGATTTTAGTGACAGAAACAGACTTTAATAAAGAAAATAATCACAGAGGTCATGGAGTTATCTACTTCATATTACAGTGCAGAGGAGGAATTTGACATTTAAAAAAGATAAAATTCTGGACTAAATTTCCAGAATGAGTTAGTGGCACAGCCTAGAGTAATGGTGTACTGTTTCCTTAACTTTCAGATTTTGCACTTTCCGCTACATTATGCTGCCTGTCATGACTTCACTATATTAGAAAATAATTTTTAAAAATGTTTTTCTATATCTTGTCTACTTGTACCTTGCACTCCTTTCTATTTGAGGACACTCCAATGGTTGGCATTGCTATTTTAAAAGACTCAATTTCTTAAACATTGTTCTTGCATGTATATTGAGTTTTGTAGTTTTTTTTTTTTGAGAATGTATTCTTCTCATACGTTAAATTGACCTTAAAAAAAGAAAAATCATCTTTCCTTTATTCTCATTCTATATTCATTGCCCTCTAGATATGTTCCCTAATTAGTCAAATGGTTGTCACCTAATTAACTGAACTCTAATTTTTATCTATCTGCTCACTACCTTCTTTTTGAGTAAGACAAGCCCTCAGGATATGAAAGCTTGTCATCATAGATTCTGAATGTGAAGGGTTGTAGTTCACATAACGGCAAACTGTTTGTCATTCAGTCTTTTCCTTGCCTTTTGCTAGGAAAGTACTACTTGCTGTAAAAATATATCTATCTGTCTTAACCTTTCTGACTCAAACTAGCTCATAATTGCCAAATTAGATCACAGTCACAGGTGCACAGTTTCTATGTTGAAGGAAAAAACATAGTGTAATTTTAACCACCCCATACTGACTGTATCTTTTTTTTTAAGTAACAAAGAACAAAGGAGAGTTTTGAGGGGCATGCCCTCTACCCACTTACATATTTAAAATGATGCTAGCCCTTATGGAAAAGTATTTGTAATGAGGTTGGAAAACTATTGGGAGAGCTGGAATTGCACGGTTGGCCATAAACGTGATGATCAGGCCACCCCAATTTCAATCACACTATCCATTATCCGAGTATTTTTCTCCTAATTTGGTATGAGAAGTGTAATCACTTTAGGCATGGCATCCTCAGTAGCAACACGGTTCCCCTTTCTTGTCAGGATGTGCAAAATCATAACCAGAAGTATACTGATAAAACTTTCACTTATGTGTCTGTAAATCATACAGCATCTGAATGTGGGTAGTGGCCTGAAAAAGCAAACTACATTTAAATAGATAATTATATACTTTTGTGAATCTTGTTGTTTTTCGTTTTTTGTTTCCTTTGTAGCTACTCATCTGCGCGCTGTGTGGGCGCCTTATCTCTCTTTTCAGAACATAGCTGGAATCATTTAAGGAAAAGGAAACAGTGCATCTGAATAAGTGTCCCTGAAACATTATGGTTTTTTGATAGAATAATGCATTTTCCTAAGCTTCACCTAAAGTCATAGAGATTATTTTAGCAATTGACAGAAATTATATTATTTAATGCATACTAATGTGCAACTTGAGGAAAATAATCATTGCAGATCGTACTACCTTTACAACAGAATGCTCAGCAGGGAGAAGTAGTAGTTTGACATCTTTTTATACTGTATTCTGCCAAACCCTTAGCAACACAAGTAATTTTAAACAACCTCAGGGCATTCATCCTCTCAGATTTCCGAAAAATAATGTTTTCATGGTAAGGTAATGCATTCAGAAAATTCTACTTGGTTGATTAGCTAATCTGTCTTTATTAGTGGCATTCTTTCATTCATTAATATATTTGATAATGACTCTCTTAGAAAATTAACAAAAATTATTTTTTGCCAATTAAAGCATTAGCTGATCATGTGATTAAAATGAAGCATCAAAAGTAGGGTCAAATTAAGGTTTTTAGTGAGTACATCAGGATCTACCAAAAAATCTCCAAAATTTTTGTTGCTACATTCTATCTTAAGCTTGCTAAGATTCGTAAGATATGAAACTGCATATTTACTCTTCTGTTCACCTTACATTCTTATTGACCAAGACATGTACGTTATATTAAAAATAAATCAGGAAATACAAAAAAGAAATATACAAGGATAAAGAGAAAAAACATTAATCTAAATCCAACTGCACAAAGTAAAACATTGCTATAATTGTGTTTAAATTCTTTCAGATATTTTCCCATTATTTTATCTAGATACATTATTGGCATCACAACACACTCTATTCTATAATCTGCATTTGTTACTAAATATTTTTTATTATTTTTTTCTACCAAGAAGCCCAGAACTACATTTTCATTCTATGGGGCTATATATATTTGACTAGTCTTAATAGTCCATAATTTTGATAAGCATACTCTTATTGAGGACCTTTAAAAAGTTGTTTCTAAATTTATGTTATTATAAAAATATTTACAAATAGCCTTATATGTGTTTAACCAGA
This sequence comes from Eonycteris spelaea, assembly GCA_003508835.1. Lineage (NCBI taxonomy): Eukaryota > Metazoa > Chordata > Mammalia > Chiroptera > Pteropodidae > Eonycteris > Eonycteris spelaea. Next base: position 1,281,616 of record PUFA01000153.1, read on the forward strand.
TATTTAAATTGATTTACATAAAATTTTATCTTTAGCATACACTGTATTATATTTTTGTACTTGGATATTTTTCTATATTTTTATACTTCATTAATTTTTGAGACATTTTGTGTTACCGCCATATTTTAATATAGTATTTCCCCAAAATACACAAATCTGAATAACCAGCTTGTCAGTCATTTCAAGAACAATGGTATTATAAGGAAAGTGTACGTATTTTATGCATTCTTCACAATTTACCACAGAGAATATTTTAAAAATGTGTATTTGGCATCTAATAAAATTAATGATCTTTTTATTTCATCAAGGACATTTAAAAAGTAATACTGGCATTTTATTTTCCTGTGAATACATGGGTTTGAAGAACATAGTGATTATGAGTACAATTTAGTGCCACTACCAGAACTTTTACTTACCATTGCTTTTGGACCATGGGTGCAAAAATTAGCATAATGAAAAGAAGAAAATAGCACCTTAGTATAAGTCATTTTACAATTAGTATTATTATAAAAATGGTTTCCAATTTGGATTTCCCCAATAGGGACCTAGAGTCATCATCAGTCACCAGGCTACACTTTATGTACTACTGACTTAATGAGAATAATTTAGTCCTATAGTCCATGCATTTGTAGAATCCTTGTTTCACCAAATAGTTATTGAGCACACTTCTAATCTGTGGGGGTACAGCAGTGAACAAAACAGTGAGTTAAACTCATTGTTGTCTTTAAAAATGCAGGATTAGTCATATATGAAAATATTGAATAGAAGCTAATCAGGAATATTATAGAATATTATAGATGTAACTCCCCCCAAAATTGATTTCTATGGACAAATGTAGTTGTGGCTTTTTAAAGAAACTTGTTAGTTGGTTCATTACTGATGCATTTTTAATATTTAGTATAAACTTTGCTTAAATAGAGCTTTCAATTTTTGAGCTCACCTTGAAAATTTCTTTATTAACTTAACTTTTTAGAAACATAATAATCTACCTATGTTGTGATGCCTAATTGTTAGAAGGTTAATACCAATGCAATTTTCTCTGTTGATATAAAATAAAGAAAATTACTTAATCAAATACCATAAAAGATATAGTCAGTGAAATTTTCAGAAAATGTAGTTTAATCAGTGAATCGCAACATACATTTATGAGTTCCTGCATGTTTTCTTTCAATATTCCAATAAAATTCCTACTTGACGGGGAAAATAGAACACAACTGAAAATGATATAATTAAATCATTGAAAATTAAGATTTATGGCCAACTTATTTCTAAAATTGGAGAAGATTTTTCATTAGGTAAAAACAATTGGAGGAATATCAAGAAGCATAATTGGTGACTAATAGATGCTACACTGCATTTATCAGGGATGGATAGTTTGCCTGGTAGTAGCTAAAAATTCTCAGCCTTCCCAACAGATTACTGTTTGTTGGTTTAGAGGTGTTTATTTTACCAACTGTAAAACCTGGACAACTAGAAATAAATTATATTTTTTCATCCTTATCAGTTTATACCTTTCCAAACCTTTCTGAGACTTTTTCACTCATATTCCATGTGTCAGAATGCTGAGTAGGGACTGCTGGCCATAGTTTTCATCTGGAAATTATAGCTCCACTACAAAAAATTTATAGCAAAAGAAAAATTAAAATGAACCATATAGTAATATATTTTCAAATTAAGTATCTAAAAGCAGGCTATATAAAAGCAACAGCACTCAAATCTAGGAAGTTGTCTACTGTAAAAGTTTAAAGAAGTCAGGCTTTGTGTTAAGAAATATATTCATTGATCTCAGGCCATAGATTTGAAAACAGGATGCTACATGCACTGGAATGAATAGTGGCAATAGCAAAGGCATAATCCCATATTATCTACCTTGGCAAACATTTGGGGGGTTTTGGACATACATTTTACCAAAGATAAGTAAGAATTAAAAATTTTTAAAAGTCCAAAATGTGTAATATATTTTGTAATATATAATAAAAGAAGTATTATATTAATGACTTATAGAAAAAGCTGCCCCAATTAATCAAATAAATGAAAATATTTAAAGAGATTAGATTTATGTTCTTAATAAGGGACAAAAAATATTATCTTCATGAAGTAAAAGTGAAAGATCATAAAGCAACATTCAGAAGAATGATAGCAGATCAAAGATTTATAACAACCTATTGAGAGACAAACACAGAAGTGAAAGTGGAGAAACAAAAGTTGAAAATATAATAGCAAAATTATGATCCATTCACTGAGAAAAATTGCAACAGAAATTCTCAGGACATTTAAAGAAGTTCCCCTAGAATAATAAGACCAGTAACACAAACCTTCTATGAACGAAATGGTTGGCGTTGGAGATAAAGAAAGAGAAGGATACAAATGTAATATTAGCTTATTGGCATAAAGAAAAAAAAATAATAAAACTTATAATAAAAAAAAAACACCTCTTCTTGATTTGACCCATTATCTGTATAGCAATCCCCATAAGTGCTTACTGAATCTAGATAAAATTAATTAAAAGAGAATCATGCATTATATTTTGAGTGTCAACAGTAAAGGAGTACAACCAAAATACATTCATATAAAAGCTACAAGGGTACTTACAACACACACACACACACACACACACACACACACACTTATCAGTTTACATTCAGGCTTCATCTCTAAATGTCAGAAAAATGCTGATCAATATTTAGAGATTTAAAAATAATGTTAGTTGTCACCCAATAGTTTTGATTCCAGATACAACATTAAGTACACAAAATGACCTCAACTTTGTATTCGATAATGACAGAAAATCAAATTTATTAATATACAAGGTGGGCCTAGAGTTTTATGTCCTGGTCAGAGAACTTAACCTTTGTATTTGTCACAGCAAAAATATTCTGATTTTCCAGATGGATGCCTCAGAATTTATGTCTGATGGTATTGAAACTTTAGATTATCTTACTATCTTCATTTATTCAGATTTTGTTTTCCTGAAACAAAGTTTTGTTTGTAGTTATCTTTGTAAGATAACTACAAAGAGAAAATCTTCTAACTGGAAAACGTGTCCATATTTCCTACAAAGTAATAACTTCGCAGTTCTTAAAGGTGGATAATTTGGTATATGATTTATATATCAATCCAGAGTATATTTTAAAAATCAAGTCCATCTCTAAAGAACAAAAATATTCTTGATTTGTGAGAAAAGTCTGTGTCTAAAAGACTTAGGACAAAACTTTGGACTGTGAAATATCTACTGGCAGCAGTCACGAACCTTTTTGGCACCAGCAACCCATCTCCTGTGAAAATCCTAATGCCTGATGTTTGAGGTGGAGCTGAGGTGGTGATGCTGGGGAATGCTGCAAATACAGATGAAGCTAACTAACCCACCACTCACCTCCTGTGCAGCCCGGCTCTCACAGGCCACAGAATAGTACCGTGTTTGTCCCGGGGATTGGAGACCCCTGTACTAATGGATATAAAGCCCTCATGGACCCAACTAACTGTTTTGTTTTTTTTTCCTTCCCTTAGTTAAAATTCTACTTTAGCCATTAGGTTGCAAACATTGGTTTCTTTAATTTTCATGTAACTACAGAAGAAATTCTACTTTTTCTTCATTTTATGTGATATTATTAAGCCTCAAGAAAGATATGAAAATCGAAAGTATGCAGAGTTTGTTGTCTTGAAAGTCTCCTTAATTAGCATATTTTAGAGACATTTGTGCAATATACAGGCAATAAAAATTCATTTTCATATAAATTCCACCACCGTCTTTAAAATCTTGCTTTGGAAAATTGAAATTCATTGTACTCATTCTAAGTCCTGGCATTCGCCTACAAAGCAAATAATATAAACATGTTATGAATGTTTAGAAAATATTATATTTTGAAACAAATGATACGTAGTTTTCTGAAATTTGATGTGTAAGGAAATATCATGAATCTTAGATTATTCCAGGAACACTTTTATTGCCTCAACTTCTAGAAATACTCAATGGATAAATTTGGAAATAATATGTTACTTTTTCTTACTAGTATGATCAGTAAAGCATCCATCATGTGTTAAAAAAATGATAAGCTCAGATTTCTTAAGTGGAAAAGTACAGTTTATTTTAGGCATACTGCAAAGATGAAAAGAATAAGATAGGAAAGCTTCTGTGAAAGCAGCATTTGAAAATGCCAGTTCCTTGATTATAAATCAAGGACACTGTGGCTCTTGTATCTGGCCTCAGGGTAATTTCTCCTTTTTTGAGAAATATAGTCCATGTCTGCAGCTCAGTGGCGTTCTTCTTTCTGTTTTTCTTTGATAGATACTTGAAGAATCTATGCATAGTTAACTATAGAATCAGTGGAGGCTAATTATTCCTTGGCTAAATGTGTATGTCATTAAAATTTATTGAGTCACATGTTGGAGAATATAGTTACTAGACTTGTTATATTTTATACCAATAGAAGAAAAAAGAACTGAAGTTGGGTACAAATCAGAAATATTTTTTTTTTTCTGAAATTGAAAATGAAACTGGCTATCACATCTCCTTACATATTTGAAATAAGGGACTTTTTGAGATATGTCTGCTGAAGTCAGAGAAAATTGTTCAGACACATATAATAGTTTTCTGATATGAGTTATATCTCTTTACATGGAGAATAAGATGAAATTGCTTACTTGTGTTCATGTGTAAGAACCATTTTGTGAAAAATCATTAATGGAAAATAAAATTATCCCTTTTCATCTTGAGACAAAACTGCATGTATAAGTTATTTATAGCTACATAACAAATTTCCCCAAAACAAGTGATCTAAGATAATGATAAACATTATTATCTCTCATAATTTCTGTTGATTTGAAGCATTTTGGTAGTTCTTAAACTGAATTGGATCTGTTGCTGACAGACATTAACCAAAGTTGTAGTCTTCTGAAGAGTTGACAGGCTGGAAGATCTACTTGAGTGTTTACTCACAAACTTGACTGGTAAGTTGGTATTAATTGTTGGTGAGAAATCCTACTTTTTCTGCAGAGGGCCTTCTGTACAGGACTTCTTCAATCTCCATATAATATATTGGATTGCTATTCCCAGAGCAAATGGTACAGGTGATGATAGCACATATTTTAATTTTTTGAAATAGCGTCAGAAGTCACATAGCATAGTGTTCATAAATTTTAAGTGGTCTACAAATCAGCCTTGTTTAATGTGAGAGGGAACTACAGAAGCATGTAAATACAAGGAAGTGAGAATATTAGAGTTCATCCTAAACAATGGTTAGCCCAGTCCATCTTTTGACCTTCAATAATTCATGCATTCATGTCCACCTCCTCATGCAAAATCTACCTCTTCTGTCCAAAGACTCTCCATATTCTCATACACTTCCAACATCAGCTCAAGTATAGAATCTGGTCATTGAAATCAGATTTAAGTGTGGGTGCTACATCTCAGGTATGGTGCCTAGAGTGCAGGTCCTCTTGATCAGAGAATCTGTAATATAAAGGCACAAGTTATTTGCTCCACTCTTCCATCAACCTCTCAAACCCAATATACAGAAATGGAATGGGCATAGAATTACTAGCATAGACATTTTTATTCATAAGAGGGAAAAGTGAGAAACACAGTAGTCACTTTTCCATAATTAGTCAGAAATCCATAATTCTTGAAATCCAGAGTGGCACATATTACTTACTTGTTCCTGGATTAGGGCTCTAAGTCTGAAAATGATATATTGTGGCTCTTAGATCTGTCCTCTGAATAATGTCTCCCTTTTCATAAAATATATCTCATATTTGTTGCTGAGTGGCTTTCTTCAGCTTTATTTCTGTCTACAGAATTTTCAGCGTTCCATAGACTTTTTTTTTGTATCTTTTATCTTTTTTAATTTAAATATTATGGACATATAACATTATGTAAGTTTAAGGTATAGTGTTGTTTTTGAAAATTTTTTATATTTTAATGTGATTACCATCATAGCATTAATACTTCTATTACGTCACATAATTATCCTACTTAGCATAATGTCTTCAAGGTCCATCCTTCTTGTTGCAATGGCAGGATTTCCTTCTTTCTCATGACTTAACAATACTCCTGTTGTGTGTGCGTGTGTGTGTAAAACACATTTTTATCCACTCATCCAACAAACATTTCAGTTATTTCCACATCTTGGCTATACTGAATAATGTTATAATAAACATGAGAGTGCAGACATCTTTTTGATACCCTGTTTTCATTTCCTTTAGATATATACACAGAAGTGGAATTGCTGGATCATATAATAGTTCTATTTTTAATTTTTGAGGAACCTCCATGTTGTTTATAAAACTCCTAAAAGAAAAGGTAGGGAAGAAACTCCTTGATATTGATCTTGGCAACAATTTTTTGGATGTAACACTAAAAAACAATCAATGAAAGTTAAAATCAGTAAGTAGGATTACTTCAAACTAAAAAGCTTTTGCAAAGCAAAAGAAACAACGAAGTGAAAAGGCAACCTACAGAATGGGAAAAGTATTTGCTAAATATATTGGTTGATTGGTTAATATGCAAAAACGCATAAATAATTCATACAACTCAAAAACAAACAAAACTAGCCTGATTAGAAAATGGGCAGAGAGAACTGAATAGACGTTTTTCAAAATATGACACCCAAATAGCCAACAGGTATGTAAAAGGATACTCAACATCATTAAGTGTCAGGGGAATACAAATCAAAACCACAATGGGTTAGCACTTCAGATCTGTTAAGATGACTATCATCAAGAAGACAAGATATAACAAATGCTGACCAGGATGTGGAAAAGAGGAAATCTTTATACACTGTTGGTGGGTATTTTTTCATCTTGCTCTGCTACTGTCTCCTTCAATTCAAGCTGGCTGTGTAGTGCAATTCTCTTAAAACTTTTTGGATCTTATTGTGGTTAGATTCACTAGACAAAACCAACACCAGCAAATTGCTTCTAGATTCATATTTTTCTACATCTGCTTCTTTTTAGATTGTTGAATGATACTGCCTTGTATTCTTAGAAGCTATTATTTAATGTATCAGTTCTCTGATGCACTATCCTAGATCTGTCTGAAGTTTTAATGAGGAATATTATGGCCACATCCCTGGTTTTATTATTAAACTGTTTTGGTCTAATAATAGACCACAGAATAATGGTTTGAAAAGATGCCCTTGCCTTAATGCCTAGAATTTGTGAATATATTACCTTACATGGCAAAAGGTACTTTGCAAACATGACTAAGTGAAAGGTCTTGAGATGGGAAGTTTATTCTGAATAGAATAAGATGATAGGGAGTCAGAGTCAGAGAAGGAAATGTGATGACATTACAAGAAGTCAGAATGATATGGTCCTGAGCCAAGGACTGTGGACAACTATACATGTTGAAAAAGGCAAGGAACAGATTCTTCCCTAGAGCCTTCAGAAGAAATGCAGCTCTGGTGACACTAATTTCAGACCTGTAAGACCCATTTGGGACCTCTGACCTCCAAACCATAAGATACTAAATTTATATTATTGAAAGCCCCTATGTTTTTGGTAATTTGTTACAGCAGCAATAGGAAACAAAAACAACTGTGTTTTCCTGAATATGCCTTGAATTTGGTTTTGCAGAGAATACATTGCTTAATTTTAACCTGTTTTGCCACCTGGAAAGGCTGGAAATTTCCAACCACAGAAGGTGGTTGCTCTCCTAAATTCAACAATTCCTTCTTAAATTTTTATTTCTTTAGTCATTCTCTTGTATTTACTATAATTATCAGGAGAAACCTAGGTGGCACCTGCAACACTCTGCTTGGAAATATCCCAATTTGGATCACACAGTACGTTAAGTATTGCTTCTCCTTTTCAAATTAGAACAGACATACTTTCTGCCACTACACATACTTCTGCTTTTTTTTTTTTTAGAATTTATCATGAATAAATCACTGAGATGTATGTAAATGCTTTTATAAATAAGCTAAATTTTGTAAGAAAGTATCCAAAACAGTGTGGCTAAGTATGTGCTATAGCTTTATATTTTGTAAAACCAGTGAAATAATAAAATTCAAACTGTTAGGGCAATTCAATTTCAAAACTAAATTATTAGAATTTAAAAATAAGAATTATATTGATAAATGCAAGTTAATTCATGTGATGGTTATGTTGATTTTTGTCATAGTTTATCAAATATTTTGTTCTATTTTGCTTTGGTTAATGAAAATTTTATTTTTACTTAAAAAATATTTGCTTTCTTTAATGCTATACTGAATTACATAGCCAATGCATTTTTAAAGATATGGTTAAAGCATATTTTGATTTACACAGTAATAGTATTTATAATATTTCTTAGCACAACATAAAGTGCTATTCTGTAATGCATTGACATTCAATTTTATTTTATTTATTCAATTATATGTATGCATCTGAGAGCTGATTTATTATGATCTAATAGTTTGGAAAAAATAAACAGAATTATGCTTGCTTGGTAAATGCATGTCATTAAACAATTTCACTGTAAAATATGATTTTTACTAAAATAATACATGTGAAATAGTATAAAGCTTTTCTTAAAATTGCTGTATATACTCTGATTATTTTTCTAGAAAAATTTCTGCTATTCCTTTCTCTTGCTATGTTTCTTATATAATTCATCTCCCCACTGATAGACTATCTATTCAAAAGGTAGGACTTATGAATTATACTTTTTCCTCAATCATTCTTAGTTGGACAGACATAATGGAGCATGATGGTATTTTATTGGCCACAGTTATATATATGTATACTCGCCAAACATCTATCTGATATAATTTCTACATTCTCAAAAAGCCAACATGTTACAGATAATCTCGCCTGCTAAACTGGCATTCTGTCTCCACTTCCTGCTCTGATCATCATTCTTTAAGACCAACTCTGGATATGTGAGGTGAGATACAAATACGACATTGAGATTGTTAACGTATCTAGCCATTAGCAACAATGAGGGTACTTTCCTGAATTAGTTGGTCATGAAAGGGTCAGGGCCTGAACAAATGTACTATGGACTAGGTAAATTTGCTGTAGCAGTAATGTGTTGACCAAATATTGCTGACTTGCATCAATGCAGGAAAAGCCTAGACGTCAAGAGGTCAGGGTGAAGACATTGAGTACTTTAAGTTGGATTCGGGGATGCTGGAAGGGAGGTGAGAGGACACTGAAAACAAATTTGGTCTATTTCAAAATTTTACCTACAGCTGTAATTTACCACTGTAAATATCTCCATTACTGTTCTGTGCTTGTCACACCTGTCATTTTGGCTCATCATCATTACAATCTACATCTTTTTCTGTGTGTGAGAAATCTGGTTGCTGCTAACTGCCCACTCCTGTGCTCTTTAAAAAATTTTTTGCATTCCTTTCTCATCTCTGATTTTGGACTCTAATTTCCCTTCTGTATCTCCTCTGCCTAGATGCATTAACATTTAGCTTTATAATTGACTTTTATTCTGTTTCCAACTAGCTACTCTCATTTCATCTTTGTGATTCCCTGCTTAAAATTAAATACTTACTGGCATTTTTGATTTCTCTTATTAAAAAAAGAAGAAAATAAGTCTAATGGTAAATGTAACTTTCTTAGAATCATGCAAATATCAGAAATAAATGAAAAAGACCTCACGATTGCTGAATGCCAAGTATAAAATAATTGAAATCTAGGCACATTTATATTATTTGTATATAGGTATGTGTATTTGTTTTCTAGCTAACTCATATATGCTAATTCTGATGTAAATGTTTCATAAGAATGAACCAGCCAAATGATGGTACTCACAACCTGATAATCATCATATTGGATTATGTTATTCTAGTCCTGATCATTTTAAATACAGAGAAATAAAATAAATCATCTCATCTGTTTCCCAAACTTTATTTTTTCTCTGTTCTATTTTTACTGAAAGTAATGTGAGATAAAACTTTTTTTCTTTTTCTAAAAATAAGAGTTAATTATAAGAAGAACTTCTAATGTATGGGAAAAAAAAAACACTTTGTAAGTGTGACCACGGAAATCTTACAATAAAAGTTTATGAATCATACTCATTTTCTCCTTATCTCTACATTAAACGTACTAGTGGATCCTTTGGCATTACTTCTGGTTATATGTATATGTATATGTGTATATATACACACACACACTCACACACACACATGTTAATATGTTTATTTATTTTATATATAACATAAATATATTACATATGAAGTATATATGTATATTTTAAATCTGTCTATTTATATCCATTTCTATTGCCACCATTATAGTCAAACTATCATTATCTCATTTCTGATATACTGTAGTAGTTTTTTGTTTTTTGTTTTGTTTTGTTTTGTTGTGCTGTTTCCATGCTTGCTGTTTCTCCAAACTTCTCACTCATCCAGTTGGTCTTAACATTTCTCTTGGAGGTTAGTGAGGCTTATGTGTCATTTCTCTTAATAATTGTTTCTAAAATAAAGTGCTTTGAATTACAGGGAAAATAGTTACATTTAAATTTTCTGAAATTATTTGTAAAATGTAAATCAGTTTATATCACTGAATTCTCATTGAATTAAAAAAAAAACAACTAAACTACTTATCACCATCATCAAGATTAAACTGGCCTATCTCTTCAATATTTACCATCGTGTCCCTTGCTTAACAGTCTTTAGCTAAATGTATTTATTTTCTATCAATACCCAAATTCTTTTTGTCTTCATGGTGTTCGAACAAGATGTTTCCTATTTTTGTCTTACATGTCATCTTAAATCTGCCAGTCAGTACTCATTTTTAGTATATACCCACTTTCCATGAAATAAAGGTGCATAAAATGTTGATTATAATCTTATTGAACAAATTAGTAACAATAAATTAAAAACAGTCTTTGCTTTCAAAGGCCTCTTGTTGAGAGCTTCATCCTAAGGACCTTTAGATTTTTTTAATATGTGTGAAATTTTGACATTTTTTTAACACTTTGTGTCATACATTGAATTTGGACATAATAAAAATGTAATATATTTTCTTGATAAGAGTAACGGATAGATTAAAATGGGAGAGAATGAAGCTCTTTATTAATAATTAGGAATGGCTTTGTCTACACTGCAAAATTTAACATAAAAATATACTAATAGCCATCATTTTACTATATATGGGAAAACTCCAAAACTTAAATATTAAAACAGATTACTTTGTGGTCTAATGAAGTATATAAAAAATAAGTTTATCCTTTAGCATATGCTCTGATTGAAATTAGTGATTCATGAAAATATATTGTTACTTAATTGGCTAAGCTCAATAGCCCATAATAGTCATCGATGACAGAAAAAGAAATTAAAACCACTAACTACCTGCAAATATTGAAGGATATTTCAAGAAAGGAGATTAAACTGGGCAAGAGTTATTTATGAAAAGAGTCAAGTGAGACAAAGTGCTGTAGCATTCATTAAACTAATGAGGGAAAGCTCCTTAACATTGCATTTTAAGGGCATTTCCTTAGGGTTAGAATTCAAACTGCCATTTTGTTTTTATGTAGTTCACTGAAACTTAGGCAGGCATTTAAATTAGGTATAATATAATCAGGAATAGAAAGTGGTTATGTTTTCTGTTAGAGAATAAAACAACAAGTACTATCATAATATAGTTCTAATTTCTGATGAAATTTATTCAGATATTTTTATCTAAAATAATAAAGGTTTTGCCAATGTCGAACAAGTGTCTTTGTAATTTTATTGCATTTGATCTTGGAGATTAAAGAGCAAAGTTTTTCATCTTGCAAATTGTGATATGAGTAAGAAGATCAATACTTTGTAAATGAAATAATGTATAATTTATAAAGTGTATCCAGATATACTTTCTATTTTATCTCTTTCCGAAGAGCATATTTATGCAAGTAAAACTAATACATGTGTTTTCATCACATATATTTATATGTAAACTTAAATAAAGAACAAGTATGTTCCTATAACCCCCAAACTCTATGAATTGATTTTGAAAGAATGAATTAATGCTTTAATTTTCTCAGCTGTTTTATTTCACCAACATAATATAAAGAAAATAAGTATAAATTAACACAAATAGCAATGTAAATAGCAGAGACCTTGGAAATGATAAAACTCATATGTTCAATAAAGTTAGCTTAAGTAAAATGATTTGAATATGCAGTTCAAAATATTCTCATCTTTATCAGTCCAGCATTGCTAAACAGACATTGCTAAACAGACATTGAAGGTGGTATTTAATTAAAAGTAAACAATGTTGTATACATATGCTAAATTGGAAATAAATAGGGCAGAAACCAGTTTTATTCTTAAAATGTCAGGATCATAACATATGGGCATTTCTCACGTTAACAAAACAGAGTTGATAATCATAATTCAAAGACTTTGAAAACAAATGAAACATTTCAGGGTTATATCTGTACTACTAAATAGATTTTGAAATTTCTTAGCTCATGTGTTTAAAATAAGGACATTATTGAAAATCTATCTAGATATGCTCTGTTACTAGCATTTTACTTTGTGATTATACCCTCAGGATTCTAAAATTTAGTTGGCTTTACACGATTTGTTGTCATCCTCAAAACACACACACACACACACACACACACACACACACACACACACACTCACTCACTCACACAGAGTACTTCTTGACTTGGTAACATCAACTATGAAATATCATTCCAATAAACTCATTTAGATATAAAATTATTTGTGATGAGGCCCCTGTGGTTAGTTTGACCACTTCATGATTCCTATGTGTTTTAGTTCTTTTATGATATTTGAGTACATTTTGGGTAGCATAGATATGTCTTTTGTTGGCTGCTCAAGAGGAAAACATGAAACTTTTTTTTTTTCAAAATAGTATTGTTAATTATTGTTCCTATCAAATGAACCAGGGAATAAATCTTGACAATATCTTTCTAGTGTAAAGAGTCATAAGTCATCAAGATAGTGGGGTCTAGGATCTGTCAAACTTTTTACCACCATACTCCCCTGTTATGACAGTGAAACCTTTGTTCCAGGACATATCAGTTAGGAGTTAATACAAATTGTTCCTAAAAACTTATGGTTATGACTCACTTGTGCTTCATGATATAGTTTTCTTATCTGCCATATTATATCTGTCACTTCTTTTATGTCTCATGTTTGAGGCCATTGGGATATACTAATTATTTATGTTGTTTATGTGGATGACAATGGCAGCAGGGCCATGAAAATCCTTTTAAGGTAGCAATGTAGCTGCTACCCCTTGGTGTTGAGGATGCCAATGTCTGAGTTTGGATAATGTCTTCACAGGTGGTAGATATATAACCAATGGTACTGATGCATCAACCTTAATGTGTTAAATCTTTGTTTTTCCTCTCCTTTATTTTATTTCCATTTATATGAATGTTTTACATTGTAACTGAAGTATGAGCTCATGAGAACTTATCTAGAAGACAATCTTCGGGACAGTAAACACTTTTTACATTTAGAATCACCCTTCGTTCAACTTTTCCATAATGACGATGAAACAAATTTGTGAGATGAGACTCTTCACTTCTGTAGGATGAACTTCTTCATAGGAGGCCCCTCATATCTTCTCGCTTGGGAAAGCTTGATTTCTAGGCTGTGCATAATGTGGTTTCAAACTGGAATCCCTGTTGTGCTGAGATCCGTCAGTCAATTTTCTTGACCATCACATGGAAAAAGACATAAAACACACTTTGAAACTAGAAAACATGGCATATATCCTATTGAATGGTATAGTATTGGCACAGAAAGTGTGTTACTACTCTCTTTTTTCCTTTTATAACCAGAATCAATAGTCCCAGGTTACTTTACTTTACTTTAAACATACACTACTATTTATGGTTTAATCATTAAATACAGGTTTCTTTAGTACTCCTTGCTCCACTGAAAGAAAAGAGGAAAGGAAGAAAAATATTGTAGTAATTGCATTGTTTCATAAGTTAATCTATCAGCATATGTATGTATGCATGTTTTTGAGTGTTTAAAGCAACACTAGATATTCTTGAATAAAAAATAATCCACAAAAAATACACAGATAATATCATAGTAAGAATATTCTCTATTAGTTTTGCTATGTTATTTAAACAATGTTAAATAAAAGTTATGTTCAGAGCTCTTTTATTCAATGGGTGCAATTTTCCTGCAAAATAAATGAATCGTGGCCAATACCATTGCAACAAATGTAAAATAAGAACATGTTAATGTAGTGCCGTGTCATTTACACTTGTACATCCAGTCTATGCTTTTTGGCCTAGATTAGCTATGTTAATTATGAACTATGTTTAGCTCCTCTTAGACTAAGCATTTGTTTTAGGCTTCAGTGTAGCTCAAATTTTCTCCATTAATTTTGGCTCCCAAGGTGAATTACAAAGTCAGAACAAACTAAGTTCAATTATCATATGTTTTTTTTGTTTCCTTAGGACATGACATTTAACTCCAACTGGTAGATTATTGTTTCTAATAACTCTGTAACAATTATCACCATCCAATTTTAATAGCATTAATTTTACTTTTGTTTGCCAAAAATGTTATAGTAATTTTTACCATACCTATTTCCTTTTCAATATTCAAAATTACATTATTCCTGACAAATAAGCAAACGCTTAAATGTTTACAAAATCCAAGATAGTTTATTGCTTATTTATAATACTAATTTTCATATTTAAAAAGAAATAAATTATAAAATATTTACGCTTTATAATATTTTGGGTTAATGATCATTAAAAATAGCAATTTTAAGAGGGCTAATTTCAAAATAAAGGTATTATTGCTATGTTGTTGGCCTATTTTTAAAAAACATTTAATAAAATACAACTACTTGTTGTTTTAGATACAGATGCTGAAAATAGGTGTTTAAAATTCCGTGACCTCTTTATACCTAGTCATTGACATAGAAACCTTTTTCTTCTTTCATAGAAGAACTTAGGATTCTCTCTTTATTCCTTTGTTCTACACTTCATTCTGTTATGCCTAATGTTGACATTTTCATATTCACTAAGCTACTCAGAGCTTTTAAATTTGATATATTTCCTTTTACATTGTAAATTTTAATTATTTATTTGCAAAACTGTCCTCTTCCTAGTCTTGTTCTTTATGAAACATCTGTTTTTCTCTTTCAGCACTTGGAAGATGTTGTGCCCCTTAACCTCTCTATCTCTGATAATATGTTCTTCATGGTTCAGAAGAAAAATCTGCTATTATCAAAATTGCTACTTTTCTGTGGATAAGGTGTCAGTTGCATCTTGCTCCTTTCTAGAGGCTTTTAGTTTAAGAAACTTTGACTATGATGTGTCTTGAGCCATGGTAAATTTCTTTAGGTTTGTTCTGTTTGAGGTTTTCTCACTTCTTGAATCTATAGATTTATATTATTGCCAAATTTAGGAAGTTTTTAGCCATTCTTTATTCAGGAATTTTTCAGCCCTGTCCTCTTTCTGGGATTCCATGACACTAATGTTAGATCTTTTGTTATAGTTCCACAGATCTCTGTGTCTCTATTCATTTTTCCCTGTATTTTATCTTCGTTGTTCAGATTGGATAATTTCCTTTGTTATAGCTTCCAATTACATTTTTATTTCTTCTGTTCTCTCTATTCTGTTGTTGATCCCATTTTTAAGTGTTTTTATTTTTTGTTTTGTTCAGTTCTTCATTCTTTTTGGTTCTTTTTTATATTATATACTTCCTGAGACTTTCCATTTTCTCAGTTGTTTCAAGCATGTTCCTCTTCATTCATTGAATCGTTTTTATGACAGCTACTTTAAAATATTGGTCAGATAATTCTAATCTTGTTGTCATCTTAGTATTCATATAAAGTGATTGTATTTTTCATGTACTTTGAGCTCTTTTTGGTTCTTGATATGATAATCTTTAATTCAAATTTGGATATTTGGATATTATGAGACTCTAGATCTTATTTAAGTTTTCTATTTTAGCTGGCTTCCTCTGACACCTCTCAAGCAGGGGTCATTACCTCATTACTGCCAAGTAGGTGCCCAATTTACTCATTTAGCCTTCACTAGTACCTTGGGAGGGGAGTTTCTCATTTTTGTTCAATGGGATGGGAGTTCTGACTCACACTAGGCCTCCTCTGACAGCTTCCTGACGAGGGGTAAGAGTGCCTTCTTATAGCTCCCCACATGAAAGTTGAAGGGAGAATGGACCTCTCTACTGCTGGTTATGGTGAGGGGACCTTGATAGGCCCCTCTGATGACCCCAGAAGATGAGGGAAGTACCCCTCTGTACTGCCTGAAATGGATGGAAATCTAGACTCTCACATGATCTCCCCTGTGGTACCTTAGAGGTTTGGTACTATCCATTGAGGATAAAGTCCCAGCTTTCTACATTTGCTGACATGTAAATAGGACATTAGGTCTCCTTGTTAAAACATGGCCATTGTGGCAGTCTAGGATACCTCCTTGGTCTTTAGTAGCACGGTTGAGAGTAAAGAAACAGTATATAGTTTTTTCCTCCTGTAGTGTTTAGCTAGCTAAAATAGTTATTTTTGGAAGTTTTCTGTCTCACTATGCTGTGTTGTCTCTTCCCAGGATTGTTAGCTTTTTTTTTAGGTTTGTGCCTATTTTGTGTTTCTGTTTTTTTTTTTTTTTTTTTTTCTCATTTTACTTTTTGGAACATAAGATTCCTAGCTAGTTGTCATCTTCTCTCCATCTGTCAGTATCTTATGTTTGTCTTACGTGTTATGTTCAGAATATATATTTTTTTGTACTTAGAAGGTAAAATAGGGGAAAATATGTTGGTTCCTTTTTTCTTCTTTTGAAAGTGAAAGTCCTAATTCTATTTTGATGCCTTTTTTTTAATTTCTAAGAATTTTTTTGAGTCTGTATGTTGCTTTATTAGAAAATCACTAATCTATGTAAAGTATCAACATATTCTCTTATCAGTAGAATGCTATTAGTTATGTATTAATTTATAATTTTATCCTGTCTATATTACTCTATTTAGTTAGAATTTCACTTTTTTATTTATTTGTCTAGTTCTCCTTTTATATTAGAGATATTTCTCAAATAGTTGATTATTCTTGATCATCTACTTTTATTTGTTTCCATAGAAGCTAATTAGAAGTTCTAGTGGAGTGCACAGGGCTTGTTACTGATTGGACTAAATACAGTGTGCTTGAGCAGAAACTTATCCATTTCACTAAAGCCCTATACGTACAATAGAAAACTGACAGTTAAGAATAAAGAAAGAAAAGAAGGCAAAAAATGAATTTGGAGAACAATTTGAATATGTTTACTCAGATTAGAGGAAAAAACAAAGTGTTAAAAATGATGACAGAGGAGGAAATGATAGAAAGCACTCATGGAAGAGAAAAGCAAAATAAGTTTTACTTTCTTTTGGCATAATAGACCAATAACAGTAAATACAATGTAGTAGAAGTATATAGATAACAAAATATTAATTATATTCTAGAATAAAATTATGAAAATAGCCTGAATCCAAACACAAACTAGAAATAAATGTCTTAATATAGAAAAAATACAACCTTTCTCAATTTATGAAAATCGAGTTAAACACGTTGGTTCTATATTTCCCTTTATCAAAATAAAAATGTATGACTTGTGGATATTATTATTTTATTTTTTACTCAATAGTTATCTGGGACAAAATTATTATCCAATGGGTTGGAATAAAATGCATTTACATTTTATCATACATATTAGGCACTATTTGGTTGGGCAGAGATGTGAATTGAATACCTTAGTGACTTTTTAATCAAGCTTCCATGTATTAAAGAAAAATCACATTAGAGTTTAATTATGCAGAGGTAGTAACTCACTTAGCTTGCATCTAATTTTTAATAGACCTTTATTTTTAGAAAGGTTTTAGGTTCACAGTAAAATTAAGCAGAGATTACAGAGTAGCCATATATGTCTTGACCCGACATATTCAGTGTCACCCCCACAAGCAACATCTCACACTAGAGTGGTACATTTGTCGCAATTGAAGAACCTACAATGACACATCATTGGTACCCAAAGTCCATAGTTTTCACATTAAAGCTCGATCTTTGTGTTGTACATTCTATGGTTTCTGACATGCATATAATAACAAATAGAGTACCACACAGAGTATTTTCACTGCCCTAAAAATCCTCTGGGCCTATTCATCCCTCCTCCTTGGCTCTGGAAACCACTGGCCTTTTTAGTGCCACCACAGTTTTCACACACACACACACACACACACACACACACACACACACACACACCACACACCCCAACACACTTGGAATCATATAATGTGTAGCCTTTTTAGATAGGCTTCTTTCACTTAACACTATGCATTTAAGGTGTCTCCTTATCTTTTCATGGGTTGATATATCTTTTTTTTTTTTGACACTGAATAACATTCCATTGTCTGTATGTACCACAGTTTGTTTATCCATTCACTTATTGAAGGACATCTTGATCCTTTCAAGTTTTGGTAATTATGAATAAAGCTACTATGTTCATTCCTGTACAGATTTTTGTGTGGACATTAGCTTTTTAACACATTGAAATAAAGATCAAGTGGTCTGACTGCTGAAGCATGTGGTAAAATATGTTTCATTTTATAAGAAATTTCATAACTGTCTTCCAAAGTGGCTGAACCATATTGTATTCCCATCAGCAATGAGAGAGAGTTCTTGGTGCTCCATACCCTTTCCAACACTTGATGTTGTAAAAGTTTTAGTTTCTGGTCATTCTGTAGGTTTGTAGTGATATCGGTGTTGTTTTAACTTTCCATTCCCTAATGACATATGATGCTGAGAATCTTTTCATTCATATATCTTCTTTGGTTTGGTATCTGTTTCAACTGGGGTTTTCATTTCCTTTTTGTTGATATTGATAGTTCTTTATATTTTGAATATAATCTTTTAGTAGATATTACTTTTGAAAATATTTTCTCCCAATCTATGGTTTGTTTCTTCTCATTTCTTGACAATATCTTTTGTAGAGTAGAAGTTTTTTAAATTTTTAGTGAAGTTCAACTTAATTATTTCTTACATGGATTGTGACTTTGATGTACCTAAAAAGTCATTACCAAACTCAAGACAATCTCTATAATTTTAAACATATTCAAAAGGTTAATCGACAGTTTGTATCAGTGAATTTTTAAATGGCTTCTACCAGCCCAATCAAAGATTGACTTATAATGGTGATACTTTACTGAAAGTAAATGGTTAGGTAATAATTTTTAGATTAGATATCAAAATAAAAGAATTATTGATCAAATGTCACTTAATTTGTTGAGTGCTGGAAGAAGGTTATTCGTGGACATAACTGGTTGCCAGTTACATTGTAATTCTATATATTTGAATATACACTCCTCCCACCCCCCAACACATACACACACACTTTCTTCCATATTTAAATCTAAATTTATTCCTTTGGTGGATCTGAACCTTGGTTTTCTTTTGAAGGAAAAAGAAAATAACTGTTGTCTCCTTCTTTGAACTCTTTCGAACATCTTGGGGTCATACAGGGTACACATTGTCTCAGTCACTTTTTTATTATTTTAAAAGTTTTCATATTAATTCACCTGTGTGGTTATTTTCTTATCTCCAGATACAGATTTCTTCAAGGAAGTGAAAGAGGAATCTTCTTTAAACTAATTTTTACATTTTACTGCAGCCACACTGAGATATGATATAAAATTTGAGCATGATGTAGTTGGCAGGCATCAGATACTTTGCGGGAAAGTTAAGAATGAAGAGAAGCCTGATTGCTGTATGTCTCAACGAGATCCGTACCCTAAACTGGGTAAGGAAATAAAGAATGAGCAAAAGTGAGGAGCAAACAGTATATAGAATAAGGAGAATTATTTTTCAAGGTAGAGATCACTGAAAATGAGTAATTATTATGTGGAAAGTGAGGAGCAATGAATACACTCTACTAAGACTTAATTTTAAGAAAATACATGAACCTAGAGAGGTAGCCATGATGACAAGTATTCAAATAAACCTCAGGTGATGTGCTTGGGAAAATGGTCTTTAAATCAATAAGAAAGTAAAAGCTTAATTAAAAACTTCTCATTAATCAAGAAATGAAAAGATATGATTATATTAAAATATTAATCAGATTTCCTAATATTAAATAATTTTATTCAATTGTCAGAAAAATAGATTCTTCAATTACATGTTAGTCTCTCATAAAATGTTTTGCAGGGAATCTCTAAAATTTTCTAAATTACCTAAATATATAAAAGTATTTTCAATAACCTTGTTCAATAATTGAACAAGTAGTAAATAATTTCTATTCAGATAGAAATACTTGGTCTTAGATTTAACTCTTGATTTCTGCCATAAGACTTTTATAGGTGAGGAATGTTTAAACCTTTTATATAAGGAGAAGGTATTTATATAACTATAACTATTTTGCTGCCCATTTGGACTTAGATATCTATAATGAACAATTTAATCTGAAAAACATTAGCCTAGAAAATGATATTGCAATTCCAAGTGAGTTTATTTTGTGTGATAATTATGAATTATCAGATTCTACTATGCAATCTTATTTATATTGAGCCTTTCTATCAGAAAACTGAGCAGGTCCTGTAAAAACTGTCAGAGGGATTCTGGATATTCATTGTTTATAGAAAACATCTAATTAGTTTTGCTTTCTACATACCATACTACTCAATTTTGTTTCAAAAACAGCATTTTAAAAATTCAAGTTTAAGTGACTTCTTCCTGATGCAAATTAAATTCTAGTAAAACTAAGGTTTTGGTCATTAGCAATGAGAAGCTTTCTTTCCAAGTCAACACCATAAAGTTCTTCACTGTTTTCTAACTCACATTATACATGTAGTTAATATGTAGCATTTACTGTTTGTAATTTTCTATTAATAAAGCATATTATTAAAAGAGTAATTTTTAAATTTTAACTATATGTGAATCATTTAAAAACAGATAACTTAGATAAGCTAGCATGTTTCAATTTCATTTATAGATATTTATTTAAACAAAGCAATATCATAAAACAACACTTAAGATATTACAACTCTGTATAATATATGAAATTATCAGTTTATTAGATAAATGTATGCTATTTTTCTCAGCAATCATTCATTAATTTATAAAACTATTATTTTGATAACAGTTTATAAACAAAAGTAAATTGTTTTGAAAAATGTAAAGAAACATTCAAAAAGTTTTCTTAAGTTTTAACCTGAAATACATGAAATGCTTCTTTTGAATCAGACAGTGAAGGTAAGAGCAATGAATTCATAAATGTAGACCTTAATTTACAAAAAAAAAAAAAAAAAAATGGGAAGTAGAGTAGAAATAATGTCTATACTTATTTACAAATTATGAGTCATTTTTAAATAGGTGAATAAATTATGTTAACTATAGATGTTGGGGGTACTTTGAACATAAGGAAGGGGAAATTACCCATTCACAAAATTAAAAAATCCTTGTATATATTATATACATACATATATATGTAATGTGTGTATATATATATATATCATATACATCATATACATCATATACATCCTATATATACATCCTTATACATCCTTATACATACATATCATGATATGTATTTATGCATTCTCTTGGTTTTATTTCTCTGGAGAATCCTGACCCATGCAATAAGGAAGGAAACTATCCTCATTTTTACGGCTAGAAGGGCAAAGGAGCATGTGGTGTTAACAGGGATCAGAATCTGGAGTCACACAACTGAAGTCGGAAACTTGGCTGGCAGAAGCTTAGATTGTGATGAATGTGCTGAGCATCAAAAACTAGAGCCATGGAGAAGACTCAGTCTCTGTCAAACATGCTACCCAATGCAGTGAGTAAGAAGAATATCAAGCTTCTGCCTTCCTCTTGTCCTCTCATCATTCACTGGAACCTCCTGTTCGCTGAATAGAGCTGGAAGGTAGATGACAAAGGAGTCAGGATAATTATTTCCTAGTACCATATAACACAGAAGGTGAGAAGTGAAGAATGAATGTGAAAGCAAATGCAGATGAACTGTTTGTTCATCTACTAAGATGAAAGACAATGTACTGCTATAGAAGATTTACATTTGCATTGAAATTCACAAAATTAAAGAATGAATATTGAAAGCATTTGGAGTTCTTTTCAAAGCAGTATACAGTTCAAGAGTTATATGTATAAATCTCTTGGATAATACAGATCTTGTAATATTATATTATTTTATAATATAGACTTTATACTACCATATTACATTATAAAGAGCCAAGGGAAAGCATTACAAAGTGAATGCATCTGTAAAGATTCATGAAGTTGGCTAAATGGGAAAGTGAGTAGTTGTGTAGTGATTAAATAAGCAGGAATATTAGATGAAGCATGAGATTTTATGCAGGAGTCAGATTATGCAGACCACATGAAAGATTATAAAATTTATTCTAAAAGCAGTTGCAAAGGTAAAGTGTTTTAAACAGAGATATAATCATATTTTTCTTTTATGAAGTCTATTGTGGTCATTAAGTAGGAAATGAATTGGAAGAGTGGGTAATGGTCATCAGAAACCAGTCAGGAAGTCATTCCAGGAAAGGATGATGGTGTCTTGGACCTAGAAATTATAAGTAAGAAGGAAAGAACAGGAGCAATTAAAGAAATGTTTTGGAGAGGTACTGTGATAGAATGAACAATGGCCTTTCAAGATGTCCACATCCTAATTCCTGAAACCTGTGAACATGGTAGTTTACACAGCAAAAGAGACTTTGTGGATGTGATTAAATTAAGGATCCCAAGTTAGGGGAAATACTTAGGATTATCTGGGTGACTCAATGTAATTACAAGGGTCCTTATAAGGAAAAGAGGGAGGCAGGTGAGTCAGAGTCAGAGAAGAGGACAAAAGCAGAGTGTGTGTGTGTGTGTGTGTGAGAGAGAGAGAGAGAGAGAGAGAGAGAGAGAGAGAGAGAGAGAGAGAGAAGAGAGAGAAGAGAGAGAGAAGAGAGAGATGTTACACTGCCACTGCTGTCTTTCAGGATATAGGAAGGGGCTGCACACCACAAAAGATGGGTAGCCTCTCAAAGAAGGAAAAATCCTGCCAATGCATTAATTTTAGACTTCTGGCTTACAGGAACTTGATTTTAGACTCTGGCTTCCAGAACCATAACAGAATAAATTAGTTTTGTTTGAAGCCATTAAGTTTGTAGTAATTTGTTATTGCAGTAATAAGGAACTAATACAATAACTCAGAAGTTGGTGTTGACTTGAATGTAGGGGACCAAGGAAAGGAGAGATGTCTCTCACTGCCTAGTAAATGGAAAATCTATTTGAGATGTGGGAAACTGGAGGAGAAGCATTTTTAATATGTAGAAATGTTAACTTTGTGATATTCAGGAGATGACCAAGTAGTGACATCAAGTATGCTGTTGTCCTTGTGTGTATGGAGCACAAATGAAAAGATAATACTGGCTATATAAATATTAGAATTACCTATAGATGGAATTTAAAATTATGTCAATAAATGAGATTCTTTCTGAAGGAAGTGATGTGTGAGAAGAAGCAGCCCACGATTGAATTCTGAAGACACTTTAACCTTTAGAAATTAGCTAGAGAAGACAGATTAACCCATAATAAGAATTAGTGAAAAAAGAAGGAAAAAGAATATATTGTGTTTTAGAGGAAACCAACATAAGAGAGTTTAAGAGAAAAAAGGAATACATTGTGGAAAGAATATTAAGATGTAGAGAAAAAATATCTAATTCTTTAAGAAGGTTAAGCTAAGAATGAAGATATATTATTTCATCTTTCTAATTTATCTTAGAAAAAAGAGATAAGACAAACGAAATCAAAGTGTGACACAAAGAAAAACAAGATGGCCGGGATTTCCCTGATGCACCTTCTCTTTCTGTTGTGTAAATAGGACTGTAAATACAGAGGCACCATTTTTAGTTTTCTACATTTGTATGCTTTGAGGGCTAGAGGTAAAATACATTTTCTTATAAGAGTAATTTTTTAATTATATCCTAAATCTGCTAAATAATATATCAAACTTCTGTATGTATATAACTAGCTATGATTCTGAAAATAAGAAGTGGAATAAAATGAGTATGATGATTAATTTTATGTGTTAACTTGGCCGGAGTTCTTTGCTCAGACATTTGGTTAAATATTATTCTGAATATTTCGTATATTATTCAGAATTTTTTTTTTGTGGATGAGATTAACATTTAAATCAGTGGACTTTGAGTAAAGCAAATTACCCTTCATAGTGTGGATAGACCTCAACCAAACCAAACAGTTGATGGTCTTCATAGAATAAAACCTGACCTCCCCTGCACAAAGGAAGGAATTTTGTCAATAGGTAGTCTTTAGACTTCAAATGTAGCACTGGCTCTCTTTTTGTCTCCAACTTGATGGCTCATCCTGCACATTGTGACTTGGCAGTCTCCATACTGTATGAGCCACCTTAAAATAAATCTCTTTTGCATTTTATCTCTCTCTCTCCCTCTCTTTTTCTATATATAGATATATGTACACACGCACACACACACACACAGACACACACACACACACACACACAGGACTTATACAATGAATCAATGAATCACAGTAGGGGTGGAAAATAGGCACACCCGATATGTAGGGAAGCAGAAAAACTTTTTGTGCGTGTGATTTGAAACAACTGTCCTCTCCAAGATTTAAATATCTCTCCATGATGGCACTGTCCTTCTGCTTGTTTTGAATATCCGATATTAAAAACTAATCAATTTTTGAAAGTCCATGAAGACAGTTGTTTTCTATCCTATTGGAGGGAGGAGGAATGAGAGATTGGTATCACTAGAGGTTTTCAAATATAAAGCAGAAAGAGACCAAGTACTAGATGAGTGGTTAAACCACTTAGGATCTTGCAAATAGTCTGTGATTCTGAGAAGAAACAATAAGAAATCATGGAAGTCTATATAATGTAATATTTCAGTCAAATGTTTCAAAATTATTTCTTTTATGACATCATTACTAGTCCCTTTTTTGATTTTGACACTCTTTTGCATTATTTTTTTCATTCTTTCTCTGAACTACTGGTAGCTATATTTTTCTGCAAACCTTATAATTTCCTATTTCTATATTCATGGTGCATGTCTTAGTTCTAGAAATGCACACACACATATACACTCCAGATCAGATCTCTGGAGTGATGGAGCACAGTCTCTGTTGAGGAAGAATTATGCTTCCTCAGTGAGTGATTTTTCAGTTTAGTAGTATCTTTAAAGTAAAAAATATAATTTTTTACTTTACTCATTAAAGAGAAAAAATTAACAAGGTATAGTTCAGATTCAAAATCCAGCTTGGTTCTATTTTTTTTTCTTAATTCTGATTTGAAGTTAAACTGTATTCTTTAGTGTCATAATATGGTGACACGTATAAATACATTTATTAGATTACTTAAGTTAAACCCAACTCTTTCATAGCATGTATTCCCTGAACTTCTACAAGTATTTTGGCTTCTTGATCTTTTAAAATCATTATGTACCACTTATTTCTATAGACGTTGAAACTCTTCCACAAATTTGGACTGTGTGTCAAGGAATCTCCATATTTTGCTTTTATTATTAATCAGCTTTATTACTCAGTGGAAGAATATTTAATCCTGGTGTTTCAAATTACCGTTAAAAAAATAATAAAGAAGTCACTAATTAACAAGAAAACTGCTATGGTAAAATTAAAACATGACTTGGAATAATTGCCAGTGTGCTAATGAGTAATCCTTGAGGTCCCACTAGGTTTGTTGACTTTCCACCCCACATCTGTTTAAATAAATGTTTTTTATTTAATAAATGTTTTTATAACATTTAAATAAATGTTTTTTTAAATAAATGTTTTTTTTCTAAAAGAATCAGCATAATAAATAGAATTCTATTTGATCCTATAATTAGTTTGATTTTCTTTTTTATAGTCGTTATTTTGAATTTCTATTAGGTTTAACAACTTTATTCAAGATTGGCAATTTAAGTCATTTTTCTGTAACTTACATTTTAATCAAAATTTACTAAATATATTTGTCCAAATCTATTAGTGAAAATTTATGTACTGTTTAGGAAATGTATTCCTTATCATTGTCGTTTATGACAACCACTGATAAATCTAAACATTGCTCTGCGGTATCCTTTAAAAAAAGATACTTATTTAGTGACCTAGGTATTTTTCCAGTAATAATTTTAGTCTACCCACTGTGACTTTTTTTGTATATCCGTTTAATTTAGTTTTTTTTTCTTTTACCCACTATGTCATATCTCTCAGGATCTATGCAGCTTCTGAATTTATGAGAAATTGACATTTGAGTTGTCCTCTGTGAATGCCAATATAATAAATTCTTGCAATTGGAAATGTATTCAAATCAATGACTTGCATAAGTAGATGCACTATACTTGTCCCATTTCAATGCCTATAAGTATATATTATTATATTTTCTCTAATATTCATATATTGATTTTGATAAGTTCATTCCACATGGACAAAAAAAACAAAAACAAAGCTGTTCAATATAAATTTTCCATATGAATAGATAAACTCTAACAAATATATACTAAGCGGAAAACAGAAGAAACAGATTTCTATGGATAAATCATGTAATTTTTTATCAAACATTAGAATTTAGATAGTTAATGAAGAGGTGATGATAATTAGAAAGAAAATGATATGTTCAGAGTTAAAATTAATAAATAAAAGCATATTCTTTTAAGTATGTACACCATCAAGGTAGGCATAAATTTGAATTATATATATGTTTGTAATTACTAATTTAATATTTAAAATTAAAATTCACATAAAATGTCATTAACATTCAAAGTCTCCATATTAAAAATATTATCCAAATGTGGAATTCGAGGCACATTCTACTGTTTTCAGTTTGATATATGCAATTTCATGGGCACATTTCAATGTTCTTGATCAGACCACCTTTCAATGCCTCTTGAGCAGAGTAGCTGTATTGTTAGCATGGCCACTTTAGATTTATTTAGACAAAGTAACATCTTGATTAAAAAAATGGTTCTTTTGGCATTCAGAGAGGGCAACTCAGTGTGAATTCCAAATGCTTCATCTCCCACTTAAATGATCCCAATGTGTTTTTTGACATTCTTGTTCTAAATTTCAATTTATCCATTTTGAAATGTGAATATAATAACTACTCTCCCACTTTATAAGGATTTATAAGAACCAAGTAAGCTAATAAATGTCTTTGAAATAAATACAAGTTACACAAGTAAAAGAGAGCATATATCTTAAAAGTCCAGATTACAAGAGAAAAAAATTGTAACTATGTATGGCGACTATTGCAGTAACCATTTTGTAATATATTAAAACATCAAATCATGTTGTACAGCTGAAACTAATATAATGTTATATGTCATTTATACCTTAATAAGAAATAAGTAAAATAATTACATTTAATTTTACCTGTTATATTTCTGTAAAAATAAATGAGGCACTGATATTTTGTTCAGGAATATTATGCCCTGCCTTTGACATGAAAACAGCAATCAAGGCTCAATTACAATAGGAGGGCACACACAACCCACATAAGGAACACATCTGGAGTATCTGACTTAAATGGTTAGAGAGACTGTGCCACTTGGACCCTCAAAACACCTACTCCATATGGCCATTCTAACAAGACTTGGAAATATAGCAGCTTTACCAATACATAGAAGCAAACACAAGGAGGCAGCCAAAATGGAGAGACAAAAACAAAAACAAACAAACAAAAAAATCCCACACAAAAGAACAAAACAAAACTCCAGAAAGAAAACTAAACAGAATGGAGATAAATAATTTCCCAGATCCGGAGTTCGAAAACACTAGTTATAGGGATCCTCAATGATCTCAGTGAAAATGTCAACAAAGAGATAGAAAACATAAAAATGAAGATTAAAAAAACAAAAAAATCATAAATGAACATTATGATAACTGAAATAAAGAATACATTAGAGGAAATCAACAATGGATTAAACAAAGGATTGATTCAGTGATTTGGAAGATAAGGTGGTAGTAAATATCCAATCAGAAAAGCAAAAAGAAAAAATTATTAAAAAATGAAAGAATTTAAGGGGCCTCTGGAAAAACATAAAGTGTACCAACATTCGCATCATAGGGGTACAAGAAGAAGAGAGAGAGCTAGGAGTTCAAAACTTATTTTAAAAAATAATGATGGAAAACTTCCCTAACTTGGTGAAGAAAATAAACATAGAAGTCTAGGAAGTGGAGAGAGTTCCAAACAATTAGAACACAAATATGCCCACATCAGGACACATTATAATTAAAATGCCAAAGGT
Organism: Eonycteris spelaea; assembly: GCA_003508835.1. Lineage (NCBI taxonomy): Eukaryota > Metazoa > Chordata > Mammalia > Chiroptera > Pteropodidae > Eonycteris > Eonycteris spelaea. The sequence continues at coordinate 1,309,815 of PUFA01000153.1, forward strand.
AAAGACAAAGAAAGAATCTTAAAAGCCACAAAGGAATGTAACTAGTTATTTACACAGTAGCTCTCATAAGACTGTCAGCTGATTCCCAACAGAAACTTTGCAGGACAAAAGGGATTGGCATGAAATATTCCAAATGATGAAAAACAAGAACCTACAACCAAGATTACCCAGCAAAGCTATCATTTAAAATCAAAGGATAGATAAAGAGCTTCCCAGACAAGAAAAGCTAAAGGAGGTAATCACCAACAAACCAGTATTGCATGAAATGTTAGATGGACTTCTTTAATAAGAAAAATTTTAAAAAGATAAAAATATGAATAATAAAGTGACAGTAACTACATATATATCAGCAATTACTTTCAATGTAAATGGATCAAATTTTCCAATCAAAAGCCATAGGGTGGCTGAATGGATAAGAAAACAAGATCCTTACATATGCTGCCTACAAAAGACTCACTTCAGAACAAAAGACACAGACAGACTGAAACCAAAGAGATGTAAAAAGATATTTCATCAAAATGGAAACAAACATACAAAAGCTGGTGTAACAATACTTATATCAGACAAAAGAGACTTTAAATCAGAGGCTATAACATGAGATAAAGAATGACTCAGCAGCAATTCCACTTCTAGGTATTCATTGGAAGAAACCCAAAACACTAACTTGAAAAGATATATGCATTCTTATGTTCTTTGTAGCATTATTTACATTAGCCAAGTTATAGAATCAACCTGTCTCCATCAAAAGATGAATGCATAAAGAAGTGGTACATATATACAATGGAAGATTACTCAGCAGTAAAAAAGAACAAAATCTTGTTAGCATAGATGGACCTAGAGGGTATTACTAAGTACAATAAGTCAGAGAGACAAATATATGATTGAACTTATATGTGAAATCTTAAAAACAAAATAAATGAACAAAGAAAACAGAAACAAAATCATAGATACAGATATATTTTGATGATTCCAAGATGGGAGAGGATGAGGGGTTGGGTGTAAAATAGGAAAATATTAAGAAGTAAAAATTGGTATTTACAAAATAGTCATGGGAGTGTAAAGTATAGAAAAGGAATATAGTCAATAATATTTTAATAACTATGTATGGTGTCAGATGAGCACTAGATTTATCAAGATGATCATAAGTTATATAAAAGTCTAATCAATACTTTATATACCTAAAACTAATATAATATTGTATATCAACTGTAATTGAAAAAATAAAAAAAAATTAAAGTTCTGAAAAATAAGTTAAAAAGTTACCTCCAGTTTTAATTATTATTGGTAATCATTAAAAATTTAACATTAAAAATGTATTTTAAATCTGTTAATATTTCTTATGGCTGAATTGCTTCCCCGAAATGCTTATGGTGAAGCCCTAATCCTCGGTATTTGAGAGTATTACTGTGTTTGGAGATAGGGTCTTTAAAGAGGTACTTAAGCCAACATGAGGTCAGTAGTGTTAAACCCAAATTCAATCTGACTGGTGTCTTTATAGGAAGAAGAAATTATGATACATGAGGAAACACTGGTGGTGCATATACAATGAGAATAACCATATGAAGATTTAACAGGTGGCTATAAGCCAAGGAGAGATTCCTCAGAGGAAACCAACTGCGTTGACACCTTGATCTTGGACTTCTAGTCTCCAGAAATAAATTTCTCGTGTTTAAGCCACCAAGTTGTAGGATTTTATTACAACACTCCTGCAAATTAATTTGTGTGTGTGTGTGTGTGTGTGTGTGTGTGTGTGTGTGTGTGTGTGAGTCTTTAACTTGTCTTAGAAAGAAAGGAAGTATAGGAGAAAAGAAAGTAGGGACCAGCCTTTTCCTAGGTAGAAAAACTACTGGCCTCCTCATCACTATAATTTTTAATGACAAGGGCATCTTTAAAAAGAACATAAGAATAGAGGTTTATAAAAAGTTACTTGGCTCTTCTTTGCTATAGAAATAATGGGAGAATGGCCCTTCTCATGATAGAAGTAATGAGGATGAAGTTACAGCAATGTGCAGCTTAGGGATTCTGCTATTTAACAATATCTTTGGGGGAAAAGTGTTCATGTGACTCAGAAAACTAAATTATATCATAATAGTAATATTTGTTAGTTTTTGGTCTTGTTGGAAAGTTACAAAATAAGTTTCTGTGAGAGCCAGGACCTAAACCAAATTATTCAAAATAATTTGTCAAACAATTTCCAATTTTCTTATTTGTTTTGTTTTTGTTTGTTTTTTTTTAATATTAAGACTGTTAATTTCAGCTGAGCACCCCGCTATATAGTACATTTCCCAGACTCCTTTGTGGCTATTTTCTAGTCTATGACATCTAATTGTAGATGTTATGTCCAAATTCCAGGTCATTTCATCAATGACAAAGCCACTAAACTACTACTTATAATTAGGATATAGAAGCTTGCGAGATTACTGCTCTTATCTTAGACACTAGAGAAAACAAGATAAGTTAAAAATGTGTAACTTTTCAAGCTTATTAGATACCGAACAAGTAAAGCTTAAACAAACGAAACTTCAAAATATAAATTGTCTTCCTAAAGGAGAAGTTATCCACTGTTGCTTTCATTCTAGATTAGTGAGGCAAAGAGAAATGGATTAAGGAGAACCTAACTATAATTTAACCATATTTAACCAGCCTCAACTGGCTTGGCATAAAAGATTAAAATCTGTAGGAAACTCAGCCACAGTATGCATCACAGGCCATTAGCTAACACTTTTTTATGGATTTTAATAAGTACATAGAGATGGTAGGCCAAAGACATTATGAAGGCAATGTCCTGTTATAAACTGCAGTCAGAAAAGAGACCCACAGGTAATCTATAAATAATGTTGGGTCCTCACTGTGTAAGGCAGGGTATAGAGTGAGCAGTGTCCTTCTATTTTTCTGAAGAGTAGAAAACTGCTAGAGTTTTGGTAAACAAAGAGAGTTAGAGCAACCCCAAAATCTGGTATCCTTAATGCAAAGCAGAGGGTTCTCCCATAATTAGGAAAGTTGGTTTCCATTGACTTGTTTCTGTGGTGTATTGGAATAAGATTATCTACAAATGCTCCTTGATTTACAATGAGGTTATGTCCATAAAATCCAGTGTAAGTTGAAAATACTGTAAATTGAATATGTATTTAATACACCTATGCTACTGAACATTATAGCTTACTCTAGTTTACTTTAAATGTGCTCAGACACTTATATTAGCCTATAGTTGGGCAATATCATCTAACACAATGAATGCACTGTAGAGTATCTATTGTTTACCTTTGTGATGGTGTGGCTGACCCAAAGCTGTGGCTCACTGTCATAACCCAGCTTCACAAGAGAGTATGTATCACAAATTGGTAGCTCCAGAAAAGATCAAAATTTAAAATTTAAAGTACAGTTTCTACTGAATATGTATCACTTTTGCACTATTGTAAAGTTGAAAAATCATAAACCAAACCATCGTAAGTTGGAGACTGTCTGTAGTGAACTGTATTCACCTCACATAGAGATTTAATTGACTTGGTTACTTATACTAGCTACCTGAAAGAAATAGGGGGTTAACTTTTCCTGGGAGCAAATAACATTTATTACAATCTCTAATTTTTTAAAGGAAAATAGCCATGGCATAATAAAAATCAAGAAGGAAAGCAAGAGAATTTGATCCATTATTAAGAAAGAAAAAAGTTAATACAGGCATACTGAGAGATGACTTAAATAAATTATCAGTAGCAAAAATAGGTCCTTAAAAGAAACCCTCCAATCTTCCCTAGATTCATATAAAAATTAGCTCATTATGGATCATGTGGATCTTTATGTCAGTATTACTTCCAGAGAAGTTATCCATTATTCACATCAATGTGTACATATGTATTATATGTTTGCTCAGTTTGGATGCTTATAAAATCATCTATCAATGATTTTCAATTGTTTTACTGTGTTGCAAGTAGCATAAAACCTAATTTATAGGAGATACAAGTTATTCAAACATGGGCAGAAGCCAACATTATACACACACACACACACACACACACACACATATAATATACATATATACGTATATATGTATATGTATGTATGTGTGTGTATATATATGTATATGTATATATGTATGTGTGTATATGTATATGTATATATGTATGTATATATATACATATACATATATACGTATATGTATATGTGTAGTGTGTGTGTATATATGTATGTATATATAAATTATATATACATATATACGTATATATGTGTGTGTGTGTGTGTGTGTGTGTGTGTGTATATATATATATATATATATATATATATATATATATATAAGCTCTAAAACTTACTTTCAAATGCATCGACATATGTATATATAAATATTAGCCAGATAGTCATTATATGTACAGGTACATATGTAAAAATATCAGTTGATCTTTGTATTGGTCCTTCAACTTTTTTTATATATTTGAATTTTTCTCATAAGAAATGTTGAGCAACAAAGAAATGTAACAAATTGTTTTCTTCAAGGAACTATGACTTGTTACAATAATGAGCCAGGATAAATAAAAATAATAACAAAATAGTGCAACATAGGTTAGTGGGAATTGCATTTAATCTTTTCCAATATACAAATAGTTAAAAAGATGTAATCTATTGACTTTTTGTCTTCATGGTGCATTAAATATTTATTACCATCTTAGAATTCATAGAAAATGTGCATAAGTATTCTAGGTAAGATCATTCTTGTTTTATAGTGAAATAAATACTTTGAAATATATTTCATTTGTGTATATAATTCATATTATTTGTAAAACACATTTTGTGTTTTTCTGAATGATAAAAACCATATAAAATATATTTTAAGTTATGAACTATGTCAAGAAATATCTTTAGAGGCTAGAAGGCTGTGGTAAACACAATACCGATTTTAAGAAATTCTATACACTCCTAGTTGAAAAATACATGTAGAAAAAGAAAATGACTATAACAACAACAGCAAACACATGCATTACAATAAACAACAATTAAGGAGAATGACTTTTGCGGATGATGAATGAATGGCAAGAATAAAAAGATATGGTGTAAATACACTGTAGTACAGCATTATTTAAGAAGTCATCACTTAAGGTTTTCATAAAATTTGCAACACCAAAAGAAATGAAACAGGCCCATTTAAAAATTAAATAAAGAAATGTCTCTTTATCTAAATTCTTTTAACATTCTCATCTTTCTCTGTAGTTAGAACTAGTATACAATGCTTTGAAAAAAAGCATGTTTTTAAGGATCACAAACAACCAATTTCACACCACAAGCAGTTAGTTGTAAGTAGAGCTAAATTCCCTTTACTAATATACTATTTTTTTGTGCTTCAATGAGTTCAAAGAAAAGCAGTTTTCAGAGTTTAAGCAATTAGCTTTTCAGTTTTTTTGGTTCTATTCTAGAAAGGATATTATTATCATATTATCAGAAAAGCATGGGATTTGGAAGCTACAGAACTATCAAAGTTATTCTTAATGTATGAAATTTCAATTTAGCAAAACATGTAAAACCCTAAAGGCAGTTAAGACCCAATACTGGGAAACCATTTTGTTTTCACAGTATATTTATTTTACATTGTCACTGACTCAACTGATTTTCTGCTGAATTGATATGAGTAGGTATTAGTTTTAGAAATTATTCTGTGCTTTATATTTATTACCAAATTGATGCTATGATTTACCTAGAAAATTCCTGAAAAAATCTTATCAAGCTCACAATATAGACATTTTATATATCTGACATCTAGATTTTAGTTTCAAAGAAGCTGAAATGCAATAAGTTTATTAAATATGTACCTCATATCCTTAGGAAAGATTAGAAATTGATCTGTTACCAAATACCTACCCTTTGGAATAATTATAATCTTTGCCCTATGCATATTAATATCCATAGATTGTAAGATAATATATAAAATAATTCATGATGCATAAAAGTTAATTATATAAAATGTGGGTAAAATAGTTATCGGTTTGGATAAAATGGTGATGGCATGGTCACAGTTATTGCTCTTATTTATCTCCCCAAATTCTTCAATAAAAATAGACAAAATCATTAGAATAGTAAAGCTAAAGACTCTTAGACAATATCGTTAGCAAAACTTGGTGCCAGAATATCTCTAAGACTCACGAATACAATGTGAAATGGGAGCAAACCACTAGCAGCTGCAAAGCTTAAAATGTGTCTATATTTTTTATGGGAAGTAGCACAAGGAACTAAAGTTGAATTCTGCTAAAATTTTTGGTTACTGGAAAATATGATAGGCCAAAACATAAAAGAGCAATGAAAACTAGAAATTATTCAAGAGTAATTTCATGAGTAATGGGAGACTTACAATGCTGGAATAGTTTGAACCCTGTAAACACTCTAAACTAACATAACTCAACACCTTGCCAGAACAAAACTCCACACTATTGAGATACTGTAGGAAATAGAATCCAAATTGGGCAGAACAAGACCAATAGTGTAAAAGAAATATAAGCTCCCTGTAAAAAGCAAGAAGGAAAGCAGAGGTGACAGATTTCATAAAATGAAAAGCTATACATGTATATGTATGTATAATAATTTCCCTGTGAAACCATAAAATCAGGGCCTGGTATGGGAATAAAATTATATGAAATTTATTAGGATGCAATTAAAACATGGCTTTGAAGAAAAAAATATAGTTATAAATGCTTATATTAGAGAAAGGCATGTCGTAAAATCAATGACATAAGATTCTAGTTTAAGATATAATAAAAGAAAGAAAAAAGTAATAAAAAAGCCAGAAAAAAAGAAAATAATAAAGATGATACCAGAAACCAATGAAATAAATAAAAGACTGAAAATGGAAAAAAACTAAAAAAGCTAAAACCTGGTTCTTTGAAAATATCAACAAAATTGACAATCTCTCCCACTACCATTGTGAAAAAGAGAACCCAAATCAGTGGTAACTAGAATAAAATAGATTGTCAGCAAAGATCCTACAGGCATTAAAATATAATCAAAGAATACTATAAACAACTTTATGCCATTGATTTGGAAATTTAGAGAGAATATTTAAATTTGTTGAAAATATAATTTACAAAAAGTTATGTAAGACAGGTAAAGTCCGAATAGATCTATACCTGTTGAATAAATTGAATTTATTGTTAAAAACCTTTCCAAAGGAAAAATTTAGGCCCAGAGACATTCACTGATTAATGATATCAAACATTCAAGTAAGACATGGCATTAATCTTAATTTTTTTTCTTCAAGTAGAAAGGGAGGGAATGTTTTTCAACTCAATTATAAAGCTATCATAACCCTAATAGAACAATCTGACAAACCATAACAAAATAAAATTAAAGACTAATAATTCTCTTGCTTATTGGCATAATAGTCTTTTTAAAATAATAACAAATCAAACAAACTAGAAAAAGAATGATATACCATGACTTAGTAGACTTCCTTTCCTATCCTTCAAACTCTTGGAAGTAACTATGTCATGCCTTAACTCTGTACTGCACTGACAAATGCAGCTGACAATTCTAGGCATTAAAAATGCCCCCCTCCCCGAAAAATTCAAGCTTAGTATAATAATTAAAGACCAATAAAGTTACTGAACAATTCTTCAGGCAATATTAAATTTTTTTACATATTTAAATATCACAATAAATATTGAGAAAAATTAGACACAATTAGTAAGTGGCAGAAGAGTAATACAATAGAGAAGCTAGATCCAGAATTCATACTCTTAATCACTGTATTATATTGCAATCAAATGGCTATTGGACACCTAAAATTCTTCCTTAGTTGTTCAATATTAAGTTTTATACAACTACTGTAGATTTAATGCTCACAAAGTTCATATAACTATGTGATACACAGAGTATTTTTTTTTTGCCAGCACAAATAATTAAGGCAATATATGGTATAATCAACCAAATAAGGAGAAAAATATTTTTAAGCAAATACAATTTGTATAAATAAATAGAATTCAAGCTGAATAACTATCTTCCTGAAATTTTTCATATTAGAAATAATGGTATAATATCTTAATTTCAGAGGAAAATATTATTTCCTTAGAAATGCACATCAACCAAGATATCATTCATCAGAAATCAAAAGAATAGTCCCAAATATTCAGCAAAGCAATATATTGATATTTTATTTTCCTAGATTTTTTTCTTATTTCAATGACTAAGAGAAATATAAAATAGAAATGCAAAAAGGATCATAAAATGAGAATAAAATTGAAGCCAAAACTCCAGTTAAAAAAATATACCAATTCTATTTCCTTCTATTTTCTCATTTCACAATTTTTGATTAATACATTGGTTTTATGTATGTGCTGTCTCTTATCCTTTAATAATAAATAGTTTTCTTAGGTGACATGTTAAGGATTCTGAGATTATATCTGAGTTATTTAGGAAAAATTACCTTGATGAAAGTAGAATGTTTATATAGCTGTCATTACTGCTAAACATAGCTTAAACACTAAATATACCCAGTCTTCTTTAATTTCACATATGTTACTCTCAGAAAACAATAATATCACTGCTATTTAGAATATTTTAGTTAAAAAATAATATTTTCTGCCTTAAAAAAGCACATTATCATGTTAAATTATAGGTGAGATTTTCATTATTATAGTGTAATGTTTCTCTATCACAGAGATATGATTTAAATGGAATATTTCCTGTAACCTGAAATAGTAATAATTACAGTAATGTGTTAGTGTTCTATTACTGCTATAACAAATTACTGCAAAGCTGGTGGCTTGAAACAAAATAAATTTATTCTCTTAACAATTCTGGAGGCCAGAGTATGATGAAATCAATGTCAATGGGCCAAAATAAACATCATAAATAGTTTACAAACTTTATTGCACAAATCACTCCTAAATTGTATTGATGAAATGAATGACTGGGAAGAAGAGATTTATTTCTAAATTGAATTTAAAAAGGAAAAATATAATGAAAGAATAATAGTGTATTATTTCAGATTACAGAGTTCATGATATTTCATGCTGTATTATTTTCCAAATTACATAAAACAAAGAAAGCTCCTAAATATAATGTAAGATTTTTCTGATGCTAGAAAACATTAGTTGTAAAAAAATGTAGCTTAATACTGCTTATTACATAGAAACTCTAACTAAAATAAGAAACTATAGTCAATGCTTCATTAAAAATTAATTTTCCACTATGAAAATAAAATATTTTAACATTCAAAGAGGTCTAAAATTATACAATATGTATATTTCACATTTAAGTCATATTTAAGAAAATATGATGACCTTCTTAATATATGCCAAAACTATCTTTATATAATTTATTACTATTCATGATAAAACAATTGAAAAAATTGGAAGGAAAACATAATGATAAACTGAGTGCCAGTATATAACTTTAATGTATTAAATATATTTCAGAAATATTTATGATTCACAAATGTGCAAGAATAACACTGTGAACATTTCAGTAATCAAAACTCAGCTCGGTGAATAATACTAATTAGAATAACATGTCGTGGATCAAGATTTATGCCTAGCGATTAAGTGTCTTTTTTTTCACTTCAGTATTGTCTAGAAGAATAGGTATTTTAAGTTTATGAAGTTATATATATTAATCTCTTTAGTATTTGTACTTTTATATATTTTTAAAAATGTATTCCTATGCAGTTATCAAATGTTTCATTTAAATATTTTAGAGTTTTGTTTTTTACAAATGAACATTAATATATTTTGTAATAATTTTACGGCATGATTCACAGCAGGAGTTCAATTTAACTTTTCCCATATGAATTATCATTTGATGCAGAACAATCTACACATCTGTAAGGAAACATCGCACATCATTGAACTGTATAAACCCTGTATACTTCTGGAATCTCTCCCATGTTCTGTTAACCTTTATAAGTTCTTCATGATCTCATATTATCTTCATTGAGATAGATTTACACTAATCTTGATATCTAATAGTGCAAATTCTGTAAACAGGAATACATTTATATTCAAATTATACTATTTTTTAATTTTTTTTATTTTTCCATATAAATTATAGAATCAGTTTTGCCATGTTTAATGTATAAAACAAATAGAACTCTTTAGGACTTAATGTTCTTAATGTTGAATTTGTATTGAATTTTTAGATTGACATGAGGTAACTGTCATCTTTAAAACTGTGTCTTCATTTCTGTATTCAATATATATCTTTTGCTTTATTCAGGTCTTCAGTAATATTGTACAATAATGTATTATACTTTCAACAAAGTATATTCCATGTTTATCATAATGACTTTTACTGATATTGAAATTGTGTCACAGAGCACCATGAGCAACCCTTGTGGTGATGGCAATTTTCTGTATCTTGACTATAATATTGAATGCCTGATTATGGACTTCTATGCTAACGTGTAATCTGAGATGTCCATCATGAATTGTATTTTGTCTAAAACACCAAACCACAATGTTGAGTAAGCCAATAGCACTACATCATCAAATGGATGTTGTATATTTGAGTTTGGTTCAAGCAAGCATTTAAGGCACAAGATCTTTGAGCATATTGCACAGAAGCTCATGATTTATATTCCTGTCACATTGCTTATTTCCTCTCAACTGCCAATAGGTTCTCTGGTAGGAATAGTTCTGAATATTTTATTGATAATATATGAAAGTGAACAGCTAAAGCACTACAGATAACACTGAGGTGTCCCGGGTGAAGCAAATCCTCTCAGTGGGTAGAACATCAAGTGGTACAAGTTGTTTACTTTCCATGGACAGTGAGATAATCAGAGGTATAGATTTATATCTACTCATATATAGTAGCTAATGGTTTGGCTAAATGGTGAGATAGGTGGAAGAAAATAATTGAGGAAAGAGGTATGTGGATAGAATTCTCCTAGCAGGCACAGAATATGTAGATATTTGTATCTTATGTGAATATTCATCAAAATAAATCTCAGTAGACAAAGATCTTAATAATCAAGTATATAGGATAACCCATTATTTAGGTATCAATAAGCTTTCTTCCCTAGTCATCATTCCTATGCTCAATAGGTTTATAAATAAAGTTGTTATGGCGACAGGGATGGAGTATGCACATGGGTTAAAAGCATGGGCTTCTAACATTCATGTTTATCTGTTTAGAACCACTGCTGATTGTCCAACTGTCAGCAGAGACCAACAATGACTTCTCAATATGTTACAACTCTGGTGTAACCTGGTGAGAGACAAATTTAATTACATATGAGCACTTCCATTCTCATGGAACAGACCCTTATATAATATAAATTTGCCTTCTAAAGAAGGTACTCAGGGCTTCTGCCCAAACCACCACCTGTGGATCTCTAGAAAATATTACTCATAATCATGGTATTTCACATAGTATTACTCTTGACCAAGGAATTCTTTTCATAGAAAATAGACTGTGGCAATAGGCTCCTGCTTATTGGTTTAACAGGTCTTACCATGTTTCTTATCACTGTGAATTAGGTGGCCCAATAGAAACACACTACATTCTAGTTTATATCTATACCACTGAAAAGGGTTCAGGGAGATAAGACTCACCTTCTGGAGGAGAGAATATCTACGTATATTATTTGCTATTCTTCTGTAAACAAGAGTTACTTGTTCTCTCTTGTGAGTTTGTTTATTTATTTGTTTATTTATCTGTTTATTTAACCATTTTTAAAAATGTATATTTATCTTATGTGAGTTATAATTTAGCTGCATTTTTTATTTTGTTGTTTAAATTATTACAGTTCTGGCCATTGGGAGAGAGCTGTTTTGTGCTAGCTCCTGGGTCCTTTTGACATATCCTCATCCTTTTGTATTTTATCACTCCCTTTATTTGTAATACTGCAAGATACTCCAAGCTTATCTTGTATTTTTGCTGATATGCTCCCAAAATCGGCTATGCAATGACCTTTTAAAAGCTCATTTACAGCACCAGCTGTGTGGCAAGCCCTTGAGAGGCTATGTTAAAAAAAAAAAATCACAAAAGGTGTATAAATGGGTTTTAAATGTTCTTTTGGGAGGAGAACTATCTTATTTTGGGGTATTCAACAGATAGTTGTGCCAATGTTATCTGGCAAGTGAGTTCAATGTTGTCTTTATTTAGAAGTTAAATATGTGTTTAAAAATGAGTATATAGATGACATGGTGAAATAATGTGGGCTGTGGTGGATTTGAAATGTGTCAACTAAATTAGAACTCCATTTTCTACAAATAACTTTTGCTATATAGTTCCAGGTTAGTATGGACCACAATAGACATTTTGTGCATCATTTGAAATGTAAAGGGAAGCCATTTTCTTTTCATGCTTGGAAGGTAGGTGCAAGCTGTTACAGTTCATGCAAATTGTCATTGATATGCTTGCCCACTTGGTTGTTTTGGTCAGTGTATCTTCTTTAGCTTCTCCATGTCCCACTGGATTTATTCCTTAACCACGTCCAAACTCTAGACCAGGGCATACAACTCTAGGGCAGCAGTAGCAGGGCTTTTAGCTTCTCCTTTAACTGCTGGAGCTCTTCATTTTCTTTGGACCCTGGTACAGGTGCTTATGTCTGTGATGAACGCCAATTCTGCAGGTCATCTGCAACTTGAGGATGGAGGCTTGGAGGCAATGAGAGACTGACACAGGTTTCAGCACCTCCTTGCATGTCCTGTTTGCCCTTGTTTTCTGCACTTTTCATTCACCTTTCCTTCACAGCCATTTCTCTGCTGACTTTAGCCCTAGAACCTCATGATAAAACAAGGAAGATTGTATGTAATCTATGTAAGGATATGTAAGATCAGATATTTGTAAGGTCAAATCTGTAGTCAACCCTCTATTTTATATCATTTCTCATAATTCTAGTTCTGTAATCAAATCCTCACTGACAAGCTATAAATATGGAATATGAAGTTATCTAGTTATCCATGTGTTTACAGCAGCAATATAAGCCTTCCCCTACTTTCTACCACTGTATCATGAAAGCTCTGAACTAGAATAGCAAGTGGGGGAAAAAAGATTTAAATCTATGCTATCTCACTATAAGCTTATATCCTTAATCATTGTGTTAGAATCAACAAATTTTCTCTTAATAATTAAGGTAACAATAAAACAAATTAAGAAAAAATTATAATTTATCCATTCAGTTACCATAATCAGTTAGTATTCCTAATAGAAAATAGGTATTTAAAATATCAGCCTATAATCTTAATATTAAGTGAGTGGCTGTATTTTTTACAATGACTATTTTATGAAGCAAGACCTGAATGGATAGAAAGAAATGCTAAGTTTTTTGGGTAATTGTTGGAAGATGTAAAACTGATCCATAGATATCTAATTGCTATACATAAAGTAAAATGTTAACTCTGTTGTAAATATGGTTGGTTATAATCCATTTATAAGACAATTCATTATCTTTAATATGATTTAAACTTTAATATTTCTGAGGCATCTATGAGTGTCCTTACAAGTGTGTGCATGCATGTGTGTGTGAGTGAAGTTATCCTGCTTAACGAGATAAAGAATAAAGAATGTAGCTACAGATCAACCTGGTGGAAAGAACCCAAAGGAAATAAATCTTGGAATTTCCCTCATCATATGTCCACTCTTGACCATATGGCCCAGGTTTTTTCCCCTAATTACACCTCACATTTTATACATAATAGTAATTCTTTTTCACCTTGAGCTATTATATGTGAAATCTGAACACCTGAATAAGTTTATATGCTCATAAAAGTAAGACATGCAGTCATAAAAGAAGGTGTAGATTTCTATAAGCATTTTCTTTTCTAACATCCAGAGGTTCTTCTGTAAGGTAGAGACTTTGAGCCTCATAAGCCTTTAGTCCTGGTGTCTATGCCATAGTAAACATCAGAATTACCAATGATGTCTTGTAAAGGACAGAAAGTTTGGAAAACCTGTCTACTAGATGGAGCCATTTGAGGCCTTTCCAAATGTTTTAAGTAGAGGTGAGCTTTGATAGGCATTTAGGTTGCAAATAGAACATATGGAAATAATAAACAAAACAAATTCAGCTAGGACTCTCTGTAAGAAAATTCATAATCATAGTATGTGACAATTATTCCCTGTGCTGTATTTGAAATAAGAAATATGATGAAATTTATAGTCTAAAATATATAGTCGATTTATGTATAGTTTTTCTTAGAATGATTAAAGCAGAAAAGACGAATTGTCATTTACAAAATAGAGATAGGAATGATTATTTCCTATCAACAACATACAAATGTATGAATCATTAGAAATTGATTTCTCTTGAGGGATAAAAGCCTGTAAAATCATTAGCTTCTTTGAGATATTCTGGATGACCTTTAAATCACTTTCTTACCTTCTGATTCTATTGTCATTATTTTATCCTGGAGATTAACTACATTCTATGAAAGTTTTACTTAGAAAAATCATCTCCTTTTGAAATAATAAAGTTTTAGGTTAACTAAGAGAGACATAAAAATTGTGTCTTCTAAAAAATGTAAATTATATTAGGATAATATGTTTTTCCTAAAAAATAGTAAACTCGGGAGGGAAAAATGTCTAAAATATTAATTTTACTTTATAAAAATGAATTAAAGTACAAAAATCACATAAAGTGCCAGGGATGTTTTGCAGTCTTTCTGCTTTCAAATTAAGATAACTGTGATATTTAATTGGTAAAATTGTACAGATTGTAAAACAGGTCATGTTACATTTAACTAATGTTCACAGCTTTTACTTAACCTGTTTTTTAAAAAGCTGTACGGAACTAAAAGTAAATTAATTTAAAATGTTTCTGAGTACCAAAAAAATGCTAATTCTAAAATCATTTCAAAAATGGAATTAGAACAAGAAATCTAAAATTCTCCCTAAATTATTATTTCATTAACTAGTGATAATTTTATGTCAAAGTTTATATTTAGGGATATGTAACTTTAAAGAAATTAATTTATTGCCTTTGGGACTTTTCATTATTCAAGTAAGTATTTAAGAAACAATGTGTAATACTAATGATTCACTTTTAGAAGACAGAAAATTATATTTCTATCTCTTTGCACCCTAGAGACTTAGATATCTTATACAAATTGTTGTATGCATTAATCTATTAATGAGCTAAATTAATCTATTTTTAGTTTGAAAGAATAGGTTTGACATTTAGAGGAACCTTTCTGCATTTGTTTCATATTGACTTCCAACATTCAGCAAGCTGTCTGTTTCTGAAATTCAAATTTGATAAAACAAATAAATTTCATTTTAGTCTGTTATAATAGCATATTGTGATCTATACATCATATTACTACAAAACAAATAATGTGGAAAACATTTTTTTCCTCTACTTACTTTCAATGTTTCAAATTTCAATTATAATTTAAGGAGTGCAAGATCCCTTCCATTTGTTAATTTGTTTCCCACTTTCTCTTGGTGCATTTAAAATTCTGTTTTTCTATTTAACTTTTGCCACTTTAATTGTAATGTGTCTTGGTTGGACCTCTTTGGGTTCATTTTCCATGGAACTCTGTGCGCTTCCTGGGTATGGATGTCTGTTTCCTTCCCCAGGTTAGGGAAGTTTTCAGCCATTATTTCTTCAAATAAATCTCCTGACCCTTCTCCTCTGAGGCCTCATATATTACAAATTTTAATATGATGATTGTTGTCCTAGAGGTCCTAAAAAGCCCATATTTTTTTAAGAATTCTTTTTTTTTTTTTTTTTTTTTTTTTTTTTTTGCTGTTCTGACTGGGTGATTTCCACTGTCTTCCAGGTCAGTGAACCGTTCTTTTATATCATCTATTATTAATTCCTGTGTGTCTGTGCGTATGTGTGTGTGTGTGTGTGTGTGATTCAGTTATTGTATACTTCATCTCTGATTGGTCCTTTCTTATATTTTCTAATCTTTGTTAAAATTCTCATTCTTCTCCTGAGTTTGGTGAGCATTCTTATGACCATTACTTTAAATTCCTAATCAGTTAAATTACTTCTCTCTGTTTTATTAGTTTTTTTTTCTTTTTTCTCTCTTTTGGTTTATCTTTTCCTTTGTTTGGAACGTAGTTCTAAATCTTCTCATTTTATTAAATTTTTCTGTACTTTTTTTTTTTTTCAGTGAACTAGGTTAAACAGCCACTTTTCTGGTTTTGAAAGAGAGACCTTACGTTGGAGCAACCCCTGCAAGTACTATCTGTGCTGGGCGGATTTGGCAAGTCAGCTGGAACTGGGGTGGGCTCAGACCAGGGGTCTTGCAACACACTCCATCATGCCACCTGAGTGGATGGATGCAGATGGAACAGGAGAAGGTTGACATTTCCCAAGGCATACTATGCTGGGACTGCTTTGGTGAGATGGTTGCAGCTAGGGCAGGGGCTGGTCAGGGGGACCCGAGGTGCACTTTGTGGGGCCACCTTGAATGAATGGCTAGACTTTGGGTAGACTCTGATGGGGTAAAGCTCCGGGGTGTGCTGAACAGGTACCATCTTGTTGAGATGGCTGCATGAAGGAATGACCTGGGAGTAGTAGGCTCATGCTGCTCTGGGGCTGCTTTGGTGAGACACTGTAGATGGGATGGATGCAGGTAAGTAGGCCCAGAGTATTCCATACTGGGGCTACCTTTGGGGGATGGCTGGACCTATGTGGGCCAGCGGTCCAGTGCACGTTGTGGCAGCCTTGGTAGCCTGGCTAGAGTGAGTGGACTTTGCTGCTGCCCACTCTATCTAGGTGAGGAGGGGAAAGGTACTTTCTAGTGCCCCTGATTTGGTGAGAATTTCCACAATTCTCTGACTATGTGGAAGTTGCTCTAAGGTTAGTAAATAAGTTTCCTTTTGGTATAGTCTAGATACTCTTTAAATGGCTAGGTTTTGTTTGTTTATTTTATTTTTTTGCTGTGCTGCAGGGTGGGCAAGCCTGCTACACTAGGTCCCCTCAGTGATATTCCTCTTTATTGCAGGTCACCACTTTGGAAATGGGTTTCCTATTACTGTGTCTCTGTCTTTCCTACCCTTCTCTATGTGATACACCTATTATTTGTTGTGTAGAAGCTATTTGGTCAGCCCTCAGTTCTTCTTCAGGAGGAAATGCTCTATATGTAGGTATATATTTGGTGTGTTCTTTGGAGGAGCTGAGTTCAGGAATTTTCTATGCTACTATGTTGGACCCGCTCCTCTATGCATTATTGTATTTTACTGAAGAATTTTGTATGTGTGTTCATGAAGGACATCAGACTATAATTTCTTCATTTGATTTTTTTTTTTCTAACTAAGAAAATGATAGTCTTCCAAAATAATAAGAGTTTGTATAGAGTTGATACATTGTGTGTGGTAAGAGAAATGTTTTTTCCAGATCTCAATGATTATTTTTAATAACCTCTTAACTGACAATTTTTTAGGTCTCCCCTCAAAATTTTTTGAAAATAATAAATGCACAGCATCCAATTTCAAAAAATTATTTAATCAGTTGTTTGCTAATAATATTCTCATTTAATATAAACACCAGTATTTTAAAATATTCTGTTTATAAACCACTGTAGAATTAATGATTGGTGACAATTTATGCCTTTTTTCATAATATGAGGAAAGACTATTGTGAAAGATGAGAGATGTTTAAAGAGATATTGGTTTTAGGAGCTATTACATTTGAAAGTTGTGTATCTGGAATTGAATTCTTTAAAATTATGAAAAATACATTTTCTTTAGAAAATTTTCTGTACTTCCAGAGATGAAACAATTTATTTTGGAGAGTCAAGAGCCAATTATGCAAAGGCTGAGCAGAATATCTGGCACATCGTTAATTTTCAATAAATATTTGCTATTTTTATTATTAATAAGACCAGTCCAATGGTGGATTAGAATGTTGAGGATAGAAAAGGTGAAAACAATGAAATAACATAGTTAGGCAGAGTACTGATGATTTGGATGATTCAGTTACACACTTAAATGAAATTGGAGAGATAATTGTTTAATTACTCTTATTGTTTTTATATCCTTACTAAGAATACAATATAGGTTCATGACAGATAAATGGTACTTGATGTTACCAGGATGTTCAATGTTGTTCATTACATGTGTTTATGTTCTCTGAGTAACTGTATAGAAAAATAATGTTTCATATGAAAATCAAGGATTCTGAATTATATACTTGTTTTACTAAAAGACTATTTCAATTATTCATAAATATGGGATATATGGGTACTTTCAAAAAACTAAAATAATATATTTTTCAATTTTTTAACTTTAATTTTATTTTTTAATTACAGTGGCATCAGATATTATTTGATATTAATTTTAAGTGTACAGTGTAGTCATTAGACATTTACATAGTTTATGAAGTAATCTCCAATTAGTCTAGTACCCACCTGGCACTATACATGGTTATTACAATATTATTGACTATATTCCCTATGCTGTACTTCACATCCCCATGACTATTTTGTAAGTACCAATTTGTACTTCTTAATTTCTTCCTCAAAACACCCTTCCATCTAGTAGCCATCAAGTTGTTCTCTGTATTTATGAGTGTGTTTCTGTTATGCTTGTTCATTTCTTTGGTTCTTCAGATTCCACGTATAAGTGAGATCATATGATATTTTGTCTTTCTCTGTCTGGTTTATTTCACTTAGCATAACAGACCAAAATATTTTAAAGTTATTCTTTATTCATGCGTGGGTTCAAGCTTATACTTAACTGGATCCCTGAAATAACAACTATAAACAAAGAAAAAGTTGACCTTGGGTAGATGATTTTGTGAACAACGCATAAAACTCTTTTTCACTTTTATATGACTCTTATAACTAACCAATTTTGAGGAAGTCTGCATTTCAAAGTATGTTTATGAATGAGTTTACTGCAAAATATGCATTCAAATTAAATGATAATATAGAATTGGTAGAATTGTGAGGAGTTCTCTATCTAAATGTTCACATAAGTCTTTCAAAGACAGTGATTTTAATATGGACATAATACATTTACGATCCAGTTCACTTGTTTAATGAGATAATTTCTGGAATATGTGATTAGGGATGCATCAGTGGTATTTAAAAGGCTGCTTATCCTTCCTGAACACTTAATTATAATGACCCAATGGCCTTTCCATAAACTCCTATAAAAGCCTCAATGGTATGATGTTCTAAACTATCAACTACTTTCAATTCCCCCTTCTCATATTATAATCTGTTTATGACAACCTGGTTACACTCTTCTTTGACAACTACTTTCCTTCACCATTGTTTCATACATATTCTATAGGGCAGTTACTTTAATTTTTACCATCTAAATTTCTTTCAAATATATTCATTATTTTTCATTGACCCACCATTGAATTAAATTATACCTGTAACTATCTATTTGAGATATTGAAACAAATATGTTTGCTTTGTGATCTCTTTGCACCACAATTATTACTCGACAAAGCCAATAAGCATGATTACATTATTATGCCTTTGAATTGTGTGATAGAAAGAGAATATACAATCCCACTCTAGACGTAATTTGTCTTATAAGCATTTCTGTCCTTTAAGCACAAATTTAATTTTTATATTTTCTCTTTTTGTTGTATTTGGTATATATTTTTGTCTTAACAGTTTCTAGTTCAGATTACTTTTAGACTATGAGGCCTTGAGAAATAAACATTTCTTGTTTTCATTCCCAGCGCAGAACAAAATAGCTGATGTAAAGTGCACATTCTATAATTGTTAGTCGAAGTAATTATTTAATAAAATCATAGAAGTTTAAATTTAGAAAGAATCCATCACTTCCAACATGAATGTGAGTCTTGCTTACATTACTTGATTTCATTCTTACTATAACATTTAATATTCAAGACCATGTGGTATTGGTGTAATGATTGACAAATAGATCAAAAGAAAACAATTGACTTCAAGAAATAAACCCACACAATTGACTGTTGATAAAGTTCTAAGGAAAAAGGATAATCTTTTCAGTAGATGGTGCAAGAATAATAAATATCCATACAAAAGAAAATGAATCATGACCTTACCCTCACAACAACACAAAACTTATCTTCAAATGGCACATAGATCTAAACATAAAAGGTAAAATTAAAAAAAAAAAACTTTTGAAAAGAAGTATAGATCATGACCTTATGAATGGATGGGAAGTGAGTGAGCAAAGGTGAATAAGAAAACTGCTGAACATGTCTGATATCTTGACAATTAATACTCATTCAGCTGTACACTAAAAATTGATGTATTTCATTATAAAAAATTCTCACTAAAATTGATTTCTCAAATGCATAACATACTTAAAATATGTGCAGTTGTTTTCTATATGCAAGATAATAAATTTCTTAAACAATTCATTATGAGATAACCACACAATACTTTAATAGCAAGAATGAAAAGTCTGGCAATAACAATTGTATGTGAATAATTAGAGCAAGTGGAACTCTCATACTATTATGATTGAAGGATAAAATGAAAAAGTTTGATAGTTTATTAAAAATTAAGCATTTATTTACAATATGACCTAGTTATTCAATCCCACTCTTAAATATCTATCTAATACAAAACACACACAGCATTTCTATTATTTGTGGATTCTATATTTGCTAATTTACTTACTCATTAAAATTTATTCATAATTCCAAAATCACTTTTGTAGCACTGTTATGTTCATTCATGAATATGCACAGATCAGAAAAATTCAAGTTACCTAATGTACATATATTGGTCAGCTTGAATTGTTATAACAAAATATCGTATACTGGGCAGCTTAAACAACAGGAATTTATTTTCTGTAATTCTGAAGACTTAAAGTTCAAGATTAAGGTGCCAGTAAGGTAAGAGCCTGGTGAGAGCTTTCCTTTGGGTTGCAGATAGTTCTTTCTTGCTGCATGTCCCCACATGGCCTTTCTTGTGGGTGGAGGAGAAGAAGCAGGCTCTCCGAAACCTCTTCTTATAAGGGGGTAATCCCATCAGGAGGACTGGCCAGCACTACGCTAGCTGAGGTTGAACAAAGAGGTGTTTTGCCTATCGTTTCACCTTTCATACTAAATAAGTATCTTTTGCACAATCTGATCAGTGTTACTTTGTTGTTCGTGATGGTGGTGGTGGTGATTTTATTTTTAAAATGGCCCCCAAATACAGCCTCAAGTGTTTTCTAGTGTTCCTAGGTCACAAAAATGATATGAACGCAGTATTTATTATGACTTGATTCATAGTGGCTTGAAACTAGAAACAACCATGTTTCTATCAAGATGTAAATAAAAAACAAATTGTGCTATACTCATAGACTAAACACAATAAACATAATATTAAATACAATATTGATGCACATAACAACTAGGGTAAATTTCTAAAATAGTATATCAAATGAAAGAGACCTGGGCATGAATGAATATTTTCTCTATAAATCATTTATGTATATTATAGAATAGACATATTAAGCTATAGTGATAGAAAGCAAATTAAAAACTGCTTGGCTTGAGGGTTGGAAGATGATTAATTGAAAAAGATCAATAGGGAACTTTTGGGGATAGTGAAAATGGTTTATATCATGCTTGTGGTAATTTGAAGTTGTATACTTTTATCAAAATGCATCTAACTCTATATTCCAAATGGGTACATTTCATTGCATATAAATTTTAAAATGTTTTAAATGGTATAAAAACAACTTGGAAGACTGAAAGATGATGGTAGAAAGGAGATATTTTTAATAATATAGATGAAAGAAAATCTGAAATTAAGATCAGCAAGTGTAAGGGTACAGAAGTTGAAATTTTTAAGTCTCTTCATTCTCCAAGATTCTCATGTGTAACTCGGATAGGTAGTGGAGGAGACTTTTATTTATTCGTTCATTTTGATGAAATAAGAATCCAGGATAGGTTTTAGGGAACACACACACGTGCACACACACACATGCACACGAACAGACACAGATACATACTTTTACACACCCTAGTATCTAACATAGTGCTTACTGTAGTTAGTGTTTGTTGAAATGAATCTTCTTTAACAAATGTCAGCCAGTACCAGCAAGATTTTATAAAATATCTTTTTTTCAAAATAATCAGCAAAATTTATGTTTTCTGGTGAATGTCTTAAAGGATTTCTGCACAGGTTTGGAGTGCACTGTTCTTGCTATAGTCTTGTGATTCATAACAGTTTGTTTTAAAGATTAAAAGTCATAGACACTATATACCAGACTGTTGATTCAAGTTCTCTTGGAAACATTTTAGCTTTTTGATTTATTAGTATCGAGTTATTTCTACATAGAAGTAACTAGAAAGTTCCCTGTTAGAGTTCTTACATCAGAAATCTTTCATTTATTTACTAATCTGAATATCTGGCTTAGCTTCTCTTCTAATTTAATTGCAGCATCCTTCAAGTCCTCTGATACAATAGCTTGGTTTAGTAGAAACACCTTAAATCTGATCTTTCCTACTTTGTTGGCCAAAATGTCTTGATGGGAGATGTTTGAGAAAGGCTTGAAACCTTATCTCCTGCAAAGGTTGTTCTTCGATTGCTCAAAATTGTTCAACATTTATCTTTCCTTATAGAATTTTGCTAAAACCTGTGTCCACATTCAACCAAGTCAATGTTCACTTTTTTCCTCAACTAGTCTGAATATTATTACAATGTTTGTTGACACAGAGAGTCTTTTTAAAATTTCATCACAGGTTACAGATTTGAAAACTTAATAACAAAGGTCAACAACGGTTAAGATTCAGTGCTGGAGACAGGAACCATTCTTGATATTATTGGCAGGAAGTGATTTAATAAAAGATTAGGTGCTTACAAAATTGCTGGAAACCATGGAGTCACTCAGTAGGAGGGAAAAGCAGTGAATAAGAATATGTAAGCAGTGTCCAATTTTGTATATTTATACCTACGTCCATTTATTTTCTTTTAAATTTCCCACCCTTTGTATATAATGGCCAAAACACAGCCAGTTTTTAAAGGTTATTTTGTGGGGTAAATTCATATCACATTGAGTTATATCTCCTCTTGGTTAGGTGACCTAGATGTTATCTCTTTCATTTTTAAGGAGAACATACTGGATATGTAAAGAAAATATCTAAATCATTGAAGAATTTTATTTTAGTGCTTTGGGCAAATTTGTAAGATTTAAGCAGAAAAATTATCAAACCTAAAAAAATGTGAAAAATAAAATCTGTCTCTATAACAACCTCACAATTTCTTCTCATTTCTTTTCTGAAAAATGAAATAGAAATATTGTTATAATAGTAAGTTTCAATGAATGCAAAAAATATTAATATTTTATATTTGAGTCATTTTCAGTTAATAGATGTCAATGTAAATATACATAATTATTAATAATAATAGATGTATTATACCTACTGTAATATATTATTAATGGACATTTTTTAGATTTCATGCCTTCAACTTTACCATAATTTGCATATATTCATGTTGTAAGACAGTGCTGACAAACTTGAACCAACATATAGCTCACATCCTATTTTGTAAGGTTTTTTGGAACACAGGAATGTTGCTTTCATGCTACAATGGCAATGTTGAATAGGTGGAACAGAAGCCTCTGCTAAAAATATTTCGTAATTGGCCTTTTATAGAAAAAAGTATGCTAAATCTCGATTTAAAATTTGTTCTGGAATCTAATGCAAAAGCTGGCTAGGCGATTCCTTTAGAACATAAAGAGAGTTTTTGGTTTTTCATTTGAAAATTTGAGTAATTATAAAAGAAGCTCTTTTTTGAAAATAACTTCCTAAAAGTCACTTTCAGTTAGGATTTTCAAGGAAGAAAGAAACATATAAACACAACTTTAGTTAGATTTGCTATCCCTGAACACACTCAGGTGAACCAAAAGAGGACAATAAATTGTATATTATCACCTAATAATATAGTGAGCAAATAAATTTCTACAGAATGACAGGTATGTGGACACATACACACTCATGTGCACACATATACACACATGTATGCATACACACATGCACTCACACAACTCACACATGAACACACACGTGTGCACACATAAAAACACACAACAAATACCGGGAACATTTTTTCCTTATCAGCAATGAACTCTAAGCAAGTGAGCCCCGTATTCTTGCCTTCTATTCAGTTATTCGTGATGCCCCACAAAAGCACAGTGTCCCAAAAGAAATAAGGAAGCTAAATCAAACTTGATACTAAATCAATGATCTCTATCCACAGAGCATTTTATTTAGAAGACCAAAAAAATGTTTATAATTTCTTTGTGAGACTCAGAGACACCCCCATATGAATTCAATTCCAGTCTTTTGAGTTTAGTGCAAATGTGTGAATCTAAAATGCTCTGAGTTTAAGTGGTTTTGAGTTCTGTAATGAAAAGTTTGAACATTGGTCTCAGAGGAAATACTTCTTGGCAGAGCTTCAAGGAAAGAATATGTGATTGTGGGGAGATTAGAAATTCTGATTGCATTAGGTTTTCTTCATTCTGTGGGATAGGCCTGTTGTCAGTGTTGTCAGAAAGAGTGGCAGATTTGTATCCACAGCTTTTGTGAAAATCTGAGGTGATGAGGATATATATTTTTAACATAGCATGTTATTTTCTAGTTATCAGATACAATAGCAATATTGAAATAACATTTTGTAATTTTCACTTGTTTTGTATCCTGTCATAGTTAAAACACACTGAACTTTTATTTATTATCATTTAAATAAACATTGGCGATTTTCAATTTTATTAGAGAATTTGGTGAGTAAAAATAAAATACCGAGCTCCGTATCTTTGAAAAAAAGGCATATTTTCACTAGTGGTTTTCAACAAAGGAAATATTTTCAGGTAACCAGTTAGCAAATAAGGCAATATACAGGATGCCAAAATATTCTGTGCCTATTTCCCTGTTTCTAATCTTAGGAAGTATAAATTAAAAGCACATATTCCACGTTTTCACAATGGATGGAAATATTTATAAACAAGTATGGTTTCCTTATCATACAACTTTGTTAAATAATAATTCTATTCATTTTTATGTAGAGAAACACATTTGGTGATTTAAAATACTATTATTATAAAAAATATTTAGTATCTCTAATATGTAGATGCTTTTTTTTATCATATTTCTTTCTATTTGGTTCATTTTATAAGTTTCAGGTTTAGGGAACAAATACTTCTGAAGGCAAAGAGACCACTTTTCTGAATACAATGTGCTTATTGAGCTTAAACAAAGCTTACTAAAAAAGAACACACAAAGACACTATGAATATTTAATTTCAATACCGAAAAATGAGTCTTTACAAATGTCACAGATCTGAGGAGTGCCTACAAAGAGAAAAGTGTGCATTACTGCCTGTTGGAACCTTTCAGAAAAGTGGTGGTTGAGCATTGTGTTGAGAAAAAAATGGGGTTCAGCTTCCAGTGAATCAAGGGTCATGCCCTCTGGTTTTCTGCCTATGTCCCAGCTCTAGTAATATGTAATAAGTTGATGTCCAGTAAAAAATTGATATATGTAACCAACATCCTTTTCTCTATAAAACAATTACTTATACTGACTATTATCCAGTATGGCAGAGAGATAAAGGTGACCAATTTGCTAATATTAAATGTATATATTTTGTGTGCTTATTAGGGTGAGTAAGTCATTTGGAACTTAATCTAAGGGGATGAGATGGCAAGGACCCCATATTAACATTGTGTCTTTTTTTTTTCCAAATCACTAAATGATCTCACAAGATTTTTAAAAAATGTATATGTATATGTATATGTGTGTGTATATGTATGTATATATATATACACACACACACGTACACACACACACACACACACACATATTCTCCCTATGTTGGAAAAGCTGACTCTCTTCTAATCTTAATGTCTTGCTCAATACCTCTGTTATTCTTGTGTAAATGTCTGAGTTTAATTCCCTCGATTAGGTCTACACCCACATATTCTTAACTTCTTCCTAGCTGTTTTCCGAAATCCTTGCTCTGTAATAGTAATTTCCTTGAGTGGATGTAGTCTTGTGATTCCACAATATTTTCCCTACTTAATTAGATTTTGAGGTGCATATTTTATTCCAGTTCTTTTTATTCATTAAATTTTGATACTCCGAGCTTATACTAAGGAACAAACTATAAACTAATGTACCCCAAAAAATTCAGCTTGTAAAATCCAGATATTTTGTTGAACTTTTAAAATTTATTTAAAGATCTAATGATTTCTTTCTTCTCTGTAGGTGCTTTTCTTTATTGTTCTTCCTGTGGCGGGGGAAATGGCATGAAAGCATTGGGCCATTAATTGAGGAAAGAGGTGAGGGAGGATATGACAATAAGGAAAAATTTAAACTTGTTATAGTTCTCCAAGTTAATTTTTAGTATTTTAAAACAAATGTTTGATTGACATTTTTATCATTGGTAACTTTTTTTTATGATGAGAAGAAACCTTAGTATAAGAAATCAGTATTCAATTAAAATTGTTCAGAAACCTCATATTAAATTTGGGTAATATTTCAATAGAAGGTTTTAGTACTATTTTTGGTGTATTATTTCCATCCTCTTTTTAGATAATTTTAGTGGATAGCTATAATTAGCTGCATTGAGGATTGCTAAGCAGTTTCATAAAAAGAAATAATAGAATAAGTTAAATATTCTGATAATGCTTGTATGTCCTTCTAAAATAGCAAACATATTTACTTCATATTTTAATTTCAAAGAATTCTACCTACTATATGCCTATCATCCCAGTATTTTATATATTATTTTAAAAATAGTTTGAAAATAGCTTATATTATATGCATTGATGTTAAGTTTCTTATAGAAAATAGTCTACAGTTTATGGTTATCGTATGATGAATAATTGAAAAGGAACTTTGGAATAATCCCCGAAAATGAAATAAACATTAAAGTGTTTTGACTAACAAAAGACAAATTTGATTTTGAGATTTAATATGAAAAGTATACTTTCAGATATTTGGGTTAGTTTGGGCATATTGACATTTTCATTTATAAGGAATATAAAAAGATACTGATTTATATTTCATGTGTTTACACATAAACTGTATTATTAGAATAAGACATTAGCTCTGTGAAGAATTATTATTTATACATTTAAAAATATACTTTTTGAAGTTAATTCTGGATTTATTTACTTATTTATATTAAAATAATTAGGCAACATTGGTTAATAAAATCAAATAGGTTTCATGTGTAAAAGTCAATAACATATCATATGTATATTACATTGTGTTCACGACCCAAAGTTAAATTTCCTTCTGCCACCAAATATTTGACCCCTTTTACACCTATCTCCTTCCCCTCTCTCCTCTTTCCTCTGGTAACCACTAATCTACTATTCATGTCCATGAGTCTCTGTTTTTAGATCATGTTTGTTTGTTGCTTTCAGTTTTATGTTCTACACATGACTGAAATCATGTGGATTTCAACTTTTTCTGTCTGATTTATTTTGCTTAGCATGATAATTTCAAGATTCATCCATGTTGCCAGAGATGGCAGAATTTTATCTTTTTTATGGCTGAATAACCTTCCATTGTACATATATGTACCACATTTTCTTTATTCAGTCACCTATCAAAGGGCTTTTTTGTTTGTTTGTTTCCAGTCTCAGTCACCATAAATAATGCTACAAGAAACATCAGGGTTCATATATTTTTTCAGATAAATGTTTTCAAGATTTTTGGGTAAATACTCAAGAAGGATTTGCTGGGCCATAATGTAATTTTAGTCTTAGTGTTTTGAGGAGTCTCCATACTGTTTTCCATAGTGGCTATACCAATTTACTTTCCCACCAGCAATATATGAGGGTTCCTTTTTCTACACAACCTCTCAAACATTTATTATTTTTGTCCTGTTGATAATAGCTATTCTTACAGGCATGAGGTAATATCTCATGGTTTTGATTTACATTTCCCTAATAGCTATTAAAGTTGAACTTATTTTTATAATGGCCTTTTTTAAAATCAGTTATGTATTAAAATGAGATTTATACATCTTTAGATAGTAGCTAGGATGGCATTGTGGACTCATTTGAACATTAAGGATCAATTCCTGTGCCTCCATGGAATAGATGGCTATATAGTAAATATTTATCTTGTAGTCTTATAATTTTTAGGAGGTCTTTGGGATTATTTATGTTGCCTTTCCTTCCATAGAAGAAAGTCAAATTAGAGTAGTATTGTTGGCATTTATAAAGTACAGGATGACATGGAAAATATAAAGAAGCCTTAGATAAATTTTCATAATGCTCACACATCATCTTCAACTTCAATAATTTATAAATTCCTAAAACTGTTTTGACCATCATTTTTTGTCTTCATATTCATGATACATATATATAAGTAAGTGTGTTATCACTCATTTGTGAATCTGTGGAGCGAGCTAAATTCATCACTTTTAACTTCAAATGTATTTATTTTCTGTGATTTATATTTTTTTAGTAATGTAATACTACTTATTCATGCTCAAAACCCAAACTGATGATATGATTTAAATTGTTTCCTTTCCTTTAACACAGTAAATAAGTTATATTCTATCCAAGAATTTCTTCTTATATGTAACTTTTTGTTGTTGTTATTTATACTGCAATTCCTTTAGTCTAGGATTTCACAGTCTCACATTGGTAACTTCATAACAACCAGTTAATCTCTACTTAATTTTACCTGTCCTTCCTTCTCTTATAGCTCTGGAGGGCAGAAGTCTAAAATGAGTCCGCAGGATTGCATTTATTCTTCAGACTATATGGGAGAATATATTTCATTGCCTTTTCTAACTTCTAGAAGCTACTTGCATATCTTGGTTTGTGGCCCCACCCCCATCTTCAAAGCAACTGCATAACATCTTCAAAACTCTGAATCTCTCTCCCTCACTTTCTGTTGTCATATCAACTTTTCTCTAATTCTGATTCTTTGTCTCCTCCTATAATGACCCTTATGATAACATTAGGCCTTCCCCAATTACCTTAGATGCTTTTCCTATCTCATTATCTTGTGCATATGTGGGTGCATGAAGAATTCAATTGATTACAGACCATGGTGAATTAGACTAATCTTTGGGGAATTCTCCTGATACAATATCATTCAAGATAATTGAATCAATGTATTTTCTGATTTTATGTCCTATTATTTTTCTACCAAGTTTCCTACTTTATTTCAGTGATATTATTATGTAATTGTTCTACAGTGGTAGACATAATTATGTTCTTTTGAATATACACATTTCCTCTCTCTGAATTGTTCTCTCCTGTTCTGTCTACCTACCTCTAACATGTTCATCCTCCTCTAAGACTCACTGTAAGTCCTGTTTTTTCCTTGAAGTTCCCCTAACATTATAGTTTTAATTAATTTTTTTTTTAAAATGACTTCTCAACACATCAACCATTCTAATTATTTCTCTATGAAGTAGAAAATAACACAGTGTATTGAATAGCTCTAGAATTTAAAACTCAAACATATTTTATCTCATCTTTAGCTTTGCCTGGATGCCCCAAAAGAGAGTAATATTAAAATTATATATGTGAGTGTCATGATCTAAAATACTTTATTGAAAATTTAGGTCAACAAACATACAATAGTACTATCAGTTAAAAATTATTTATAATTATGGAGAAATAATTAATATCATATTTGATTGGTTGTAATGATGGCTGAGGGAATTAGAAGAAATACAACTATAACAAAAAATTAAAGTTAAAATGATACATCTGAACTACTAGAGCTGATATAACATATTAATATATGAAAAGGTGAGCTTTAATGCCATTTAAAAAATTTTTAAAAACCTTTTAAATTTTTATCTTCAGGTAGATATATACATGCAATAATTTAAAAATTATCTAGGTAATCACACTAGAAAAAATATTATCTAGAATCTTTACTGTATGCATAAACACACACACACACACAGGCACACCTCCGATCCTGGTAGCTCTTAAGAGGTCTAGGAAAGACTACAAAGACTAGCTACCTTTAAATTATTTATGAAATAGGTAATTTATAAACATTTAGTAAATAAAATAAATAGCTCAAAACCATTTGACACAATTTTTTTGTTTATGACTAAGTTGCTAATGAAAGAGTCATGAAATATATTATTTCAAAGGTGAACTTTAGATGCATGACAACAAATTTTAAAATACCTAGAGATGAAAAATATCACATTGGCTAGGTTTATTTTAAAAGTCAATACAAGCTTAAATTTAAATAAATTTTCAGCTTTATCATCTTACAAAATAAGAACATCTGTTTGTGAAAAAGTGAATTTTAGAAACCACATATTTAAAACCTAGTTATTAGGTCAACACATAGCAAGAAATCTATTTATTTAAATTATTTTTGGAATAAAGAACTAAGTTATTTTTTTAGTTTTAAAAGCATAATGATATATTATTATTAGAAGGGCCTGTTAAATATATATTGCATTATAAAATTTTATAGAAAGTAAAATTTCTAGAGATAATTTTATACTACTTTGAACAGGGTATGATATATTTTATTTGCACATATATTAACATAATTATGTTTAAGTATATTCCTTTATTATGATGATCTTTATAAATTTTTATATGATTTTCTAATTTTCATTTTTGTTTAAAATTCATCTGGAGATGGTGCATGAAAGTAATTTTAATGTATCAAGAATGGTCTTTTAAATATTAAATTAATATATTTATGACTGTAATAACGAATTCTCATTTTTTAAAGTAAATTCCACATCTAAAACAAAGTCTGGTGGGCACATATGACAAGGTGTTTTTGTAGTTTCTAGGGGATAAACTTTTCAGTAATGCTGCCTTTACCAAGGAGTTTACTCCACTATGTCTATATTTACTTAAGTTAGGGGGAGATGAGTACAGTGGGGGACAGAGAGTTGAATGGATGTTTGAAAGACATTTGGTCAGATGTATGAACTCAGCTGCTGTCATGGAATGCAGAGTCAAATGTCCCATTTTGTGTTTGTGCCAAAGGTGATCCTATGTGAGTAATGTTTATTTTTATTCAATAATGGCTCCAGACTCAAGAGTAGTAATGCTGGAAACTTGGATATGACAAAGAGAAGTTGCAAAGTCTATGTACGTACAGAAAAAAAAAAACAAAACAGAATTTATAGGGTTTGACATGATCTATGATTTCAGGCATCCACTGAGAGTCTTGGAATGTATCTCCTGCAGACAAGGAGGACCACTGTAAAGTAGAAAGTGTTAGGTTTGCTGAAGGAGGAACACACAAGCCTGAAGAGGTAAAGCAAGGTTTATTGTAACAGAGTGACAACCATCCTGAGCTCAGCCCGGAATGCAGGGGACCTGAAACTTATATGGGGCTTGAAGTGGGCTTTTACTGTGGGAATATTTTGAGTGAGTAAATTGGCAGGGAAGGTAGGAAAGTCTAGTGAAAGGAAGGTGAGCATGCAGCATTGTCAACATGAATGTTGCAAGGTCCTGTTCCCCCACGAAAGGCAAGAGAGGAGTCTGGTTCCTACACTACCGGGATAAGGGATAGGGCCCTCCTGAAACTAGCAGAAAGTATTCAGGAATTTCTATAGGCTATGGGGAAGCGATGAGGATAGATATCTAGGAAGCCTGCTATGGGGATTTCTGTGGCAAATGGCAAGTGATGCTGCCGCAAATGTGAAGGGGTAAAGAGAAGTCAAATGGAGAATATGGATAAGATTCAAGAGCAATCTACAGCACCAAGCATGAATTATTCAGTTAAGCTAGGAAAGAAAACTGAGCGCTGACTAGAGAGAAACACACACACACACACACACACACACACACACACACACACACCTCCAACCTTGGTAGCTTCTTTAAAAAAAAATTATTATTTGTTTCAAGTATACAGTACATTGGTTAGACATTTATATAGTTTATGAAACAATCCCTCTGATTGCCCTTTCTCTCCTCTGGCTCTACACCTGACCATTGCATTACTGCTGACTGCATTCCCTATGCCACGCTCCCCTTCGTGCAACCATCTATCAACTACTAATTTGTACTTCTTTAACCCTTCAGCCCTTTCTCTCAGCTTCCAAACCCTTCCCCTTTGCCATCACCAGATTGCCCTCCATATTTGTGAGTCTCTTTTTGATTAGTTCAATCTTGGTAGCTTTTAAAAGGAAAGACTAGAACTAAAATCCACACCTTGTCAATAACCACAGATCATATAAAATTGTCATTGACCTACTTTCCACCCCATATACCCAGAAACTAGAAGAATAACATTAGAAGGAAGAGAAATGATGATACCCAGAATTTGACTAAATATGACTGAGCAACTTGGAATAGATTGTTTTAACTGGAAATTCTGAATTACTCTAAAATAGCAAGCATGGTAGGAGTCTCTGCTCTGCATATTTCATCTATAGAGAATAAAGAAGATATATTTTCTTTGCAAATTTGAGTATGACATCAAAATTGGTACCCCATTTCATAATCATAGTCTAAAGTGATTAAAGTCACTTCGAACACAGGATATAGAGAATGCTTACAGACAAGGGTGAAAGGGGAAAAAGGAAAAAGCTTATGGATCTTTTTGTGAATGGGCGGAAGAAATAAGAAATCTGGAAACTCACAAAACTATGTGTTTTTTTACTTATTTAGAGCTTTGACTAGAACTGATGAGAAACAAAAATGATTGCTTAAAAGAAAATGTTGGTAAGCTCAGATTGTTTTTATTTTTCCCACAATCAACACAGTTTAAAAACAATAAATCATAGCTGATGTACAGAGACTCAATCAGCAGACAAGATGATAGACTTTTTGACAGTAGACGTTAATACAGAAGAAATATCTTACTTCAGTATGAACTTCAATAATTTTTCATCTTAAAAAATGTTTAAATTTCCTTTATTCAAGAAAAAAATTAGAAGAATGATATGGACATTATTTCATCCAAAAAAGATAAAATTTGTTTAAAAAACAACAAAAAAAGAAAAATTAATTACTAGGAAATGGTAGGTGTTAGAGTCTCTAGAATCTCTCATTTATTATCAATAATTACATTGTTTTTAATATTGCCATAAATTTCTGTGTATGTTGCCTACCTGTCCATCATCTCTCTCATTTCTCTATTATATATTATTAATATATAATAATAATATTATATATATTATATATAATATTTATAATCTATCTATCATCATCTATCATCTATCATCTTATCATCTATTGAGAGAGAAAGTTAATGTTTTTACCCAAATTTTCTACGTTTTGTCTGTAATCAGATACTTCTTGTCAGAAGCTTATTTGTTGGATTCCTCTGTTATTGAAACATTTATAAATGGTCAAAAAATATTTTTATCAATACAAAATATGGATTTTGTGGTCATCTATGCTAAAATTTGATACTGAACTTTATGCAAAAAATATATATTATATTATTTACCATCTGTAAAAGGTAGCCTAAAAAACTCTCAAAAGCCTATGTTGCTTGCAAGGTTTCACTTATTTAAAGATTAATAATTCAATTGCATTACAAAATCAACCAAATGCATTTAGTTTTATAAAGAGTGCAATAGGGAGAAACAAAACTAGGAGAAAATTCACTAAGAAATTACATTCTGAAGGATCGTTAGCTTTCTTATTACTAAGGTTAGTAGGCAATTGATGAAATTGTCAATAAAACTGAAATAGTCTAAGGGCTTCAGGGGGTTCATTTAGAGTGTGAAACTATTCTTGCTTCTATGTTTCCTTATCTAATTTACATAACAAATGAAAACTTTTTAGAATTTAATGATATTAAATCCCCAGTTCTTGAATTTGTTTCTTAGGACATACCCAGAGGTTAAAAATAGTATAAAATGTTGCACATTCTATTTTTCATAAGCTGACTCTCATAGTGAAAATTAATCTGAATTATTTTTTTATCATAAGCCTATCGAGTAATTGCTGTGTTGTTAGACAGGGAAGGGAATTAATTTTATTTGTATTAAGTTGATAAATGTAGTTATTATTGCTATATAATGAAAAATATATAAGTAGTTTTCTTTGATGAAAGCATATTTTTGTTCCTTAAATAATTCTATAAATTTTACTTCACAATTTAAACAGAACATTGTAAGACTCTATAGGAAGCGTGGTGCTTATAAAAATGTTCTCAGAAGAAAAAATTTTGGGGTATGTACAAGTGGCTTTAGGTGGTTTGACAATATTCAGAATAAAGTAATAAAGCTGTTCTTTTTTAGACTTATTTAGCAAATAAAGCTGTTTTTTATACTTATTTCAAAAATTTAAAAATTATGAATTTCACATAATTATATCATGTCAACAGTGGATAGATTATTTAAATCAATATATTTTCAAGTATGTGCATGATATTTTTTAGATTGCATATTTTGGTTTGTATTAACATATTAAGCATCATGCTCAATATTCTAAAGGTATATAAGTTACTCAAAACTGTCTATCTAGAATATAAAAATAGACATAAAACAATATCATAAATGCCAAATTTAAGAGTGCTTTATATAATAGTTTAAGCTAAAAAAAATTAAGAATAAATTTTAGAATTAGAATTTCATTCTTTTGTAACACCTAATGAAAAAAAAAAAGGATGTAGACCGTGATCATCACTGGTTAGCAATACACTTAAAAAAAAAAAAAAAAACGAAGTCATGTAGTTTATAACGAAAAAACAAAAAGAAAAAGAAAACAGCACCACCCTAAAGGACTCAAGTGTCTATATTAATGCTGTCCAATAGAAATATAATTCCAGACACAATCTAATTTTAATTGTTAGTAACCACATTTAAAAAGTAAAAAGAAACTGATGAATTTGATTTCAACAATTAAAAACTGCCTTAAATAGTTTAAAACTACCTTCAGCAAGATAAAATTCCTCCAGGTATGAATATACAAACAAGTTACCTGGTAGATGAGTGGCATCTATAATTTAATTAATTAATTTCAGCTTTATTTAGGCATATAAAATAGGATATTTAAAGTGTACAATGTAATGAATTAATATGCATATATGTTTGTGGAAAAGCTCCTCTCATCTTATTAAAAGTAGTTATGAGTTGAAGCAAAAAATTGCTTTTGGCAATAAAGTAAGCAAAATTTTAAAAAAAACATGATAATTGTAAAAAAAAAAAGAATAGAAAGATGAAAACATTGGAAAACATACAATTCCTCCCCTAATACAAAAATAAACAACCAACAAACAAATAAATCAGCTGAAGAAATTAAAATTTGTGGCAATGATAGAAGCTGGCGCTGTTAGCTAGGAATTTTTCAAACCTCTGTCATTCCACCATATAAACAGAAGAAAATTAAATATGTTTATATGTTACTCAATTTAAAAAAATAAGAAAATGATTATCAACATACTCAAGTGAAGAGAATTTACCCAAAAACATAACTATAAAACTGAAGAACACAACCACAAGTTGTATATGAGAGACCTAAAACAAAGTAATTTTAAAAGTCTAAAAATAAAGAGATGTACAAAGATATATCAGGCAAATAGATGGACATAATAAAAAAGCAGCCATAGCCATCCCAGAATTAAACAAAGAAAATTAATATCAAAAAGTGTTAAACTTGAAAATGAAGGAAACTTTTAAAAGCTAAAGTCACAATTCATAACAAAAATATCACAATTATGAATGTCTATGCAGCAAATAGTTTGATGAAGTAGATAGAAATATGTAAGAATTGGAAACCCTAAACACCATAAAAATAATGTTGAGGCCCAGCTAAGGTAACATTCTACTCATTTTCCCATTTATTCTAATTTTCCAAGACATATTCACATAGTCCTCTTTCTTCTATCCTCTGTCAAAGCAAAACTTCATGCAAATAAAATCAAATCTTGAGAATCAATGTTCCAGCCAGTAGTCCAGCCACAAGTTCATCATCTGTGATTTGAACTATTTGGCTGTTAGTATGAACTTAATAAGATACTTATTTTATGTGGGAGAGAAAACTTTATCTTTCATAAGAATATTCTAAGGCAACTTGTATTTATTATGATGATATTGAATTTTATTAAAAGGATCTTGCTCAAAGTTTCTATGGAACAGTTAATGCAATGAATTATGCCGAGGTATTAATGTGAGAAATAAACAAATATTTTCTCATGAAATATTAGGATGCCCTTCTTTTAGACAGTGAACATTCTGTACTAGAATATATTTCCCTCTTATTTATCTTGTAGAAATGTTAAAACAAAACTTTTTGCTAAATTTATGCTAGTAAAATATCTGGTAAAATATCCTCCCAACACATCCATCGTTTTTGTTTCAACATACACTTTGGCTTAATAAACCTATGGGGCCTAATTTTTTTTTTGTAAGTTAACTCACATTTTATTTGGAAGCATTTAATGATAAATAAATTCTCTACATTAGATATTAAAAAAACACTTTGAAGCACCAACAACCACCCCATACCAACATTTATCCATATCTTTGTCCCTTTCCCCATTTCATCTATACTATTGTCCTACCTTCCTCACTATACTAGTGACCTTCCTCCTTTGATAACTATTTTCTCTATTGTACTGTTGTTTCTGCTTCATCCTTGCTTTTGTCTATTACTACATGATGTCAACAGGCATGCCTTTGCTGTTGTAGTCCCTCTTCAACACAGTTCTTTCCTTATCTTCTTCCTTCTTCTCTACTTATAAGACTTATTTTATGTAAATTAATATAATTATCAAAAATATTCTCTAAAATATAAACATTAACTCATTTTCTTTAACACCATCCATCATTTTAATATTGTTTCATCATTATCATACAACTGTAACTAATTTTTAAAGATCACCAACAATCAATTTATGCATCAGGTTTAAAGGTCTAGGGTTTTCCACAACAAAAAATAAACATCCAGTTAAAAAATGAACAGAGGACCTGAACAGACACTTCTTCCAAGAACACATACAAATGGCCCACAGACATGAAAAGATTCTCAACTTCACTAGCTATTAGGGAAATGCAAATCAAAACTACAATGAGATACCCTTACACCTGTAAGAATGGCTCTCATCAACAGGACAAGTAATAACAAGTGTTGGAGAGGTTGTGGGGATAAAAGAACCCTCATACGCTGCTGGTGAAATGTATTTTGGCACAGCCACTGTGGAAAACGGTTTGGAGGTTCCTCAAAAAATTAAGAATAGAATTGCCATATGACCCAGCAATCCCTGTTTTGAGTATGTACCCTAAAATTCTGAAAACATTTATCTGCAAATATGTATGCACCCAATGTTTATTGCAGCATTATTCACAAAGGCCAAGACATGGAAACAGAAAAGTGCTCCTCAATAAATTCGGCCATGAAAAAACACTGCCATTTGTGACAACATGGATGGATCTTGAGATTATCATGTTAAGCAAAATAAGTCAGACAGAAAATAAGTCAGACAGAAAAAGAACCATATGATTTCACTCATATGAGAAGTATAAAACTGAAAGCAACAAATGAACAAGACAAACAAAGACTCATGGACACAGATATCAGTTTAGTAGTTACCAGAAAAACAAACAAACAAAAAGGAGTTGAGGGGAAGGAGGTAAATAAGAATAAAAAGTGTTAAATATAAGGTGATAAAAGGAAACAACTTTGGGTGACAAACAATGCAATATACATATGACATATTGAATTGTACATTTGAAACATAAAATTTTATTAAAAATGTCACCCCAATAAATTTAATTTTAAAATGCATCATGTGCAATGCTATTTTCTCCACCTTTATCATTTAAAGTATTTAATTTTATTTTTTTAGTTCTTTAATTTGCTTCTCATTTTGTCCTCTCACTATTCCATATTTTAGTGTTTAACATGTATTTAGAAAGCCATTAGATGGTATATAACTAATGAAATGAGAGAAGTCAACATTTTAACTTACATCTGGATTTTTTTCCATTTAGTTCAGTTTTTTTACATGAACTTCCTGATTCTATTAATGAACTGTTGGTTCTCTAATTACTAAATCTTAATGTCCTTTTATTTAGCTCTTCTATTCACATCTAGTCATCAAATCTTGTTCATCCTGAAACATAATAAACCTCTAGCCTTTCCATTGTATCTCTTCTTTCTAAAACAAGTCTCTATTGTCTTTGGCTTGAATTAATTTGATACTTAAGTAATCAAATTTCTGATTTCTAATTATTATTCTCTTTTAATTATTTTAAGCCAAAGTGTCCTTATAAATTCACTGAATATTCTAACATTAAGTCAAATTGTAGCATTTGCCTAACCTAAAATATTTTATGATCACTAGTTGTCTCACACAAACAAAAAATCTACAACTGAAGATCTTTTTCATCTGTTTTCACAATATCTAGCTAAGATATTATCTTTTTAATCTTACTCAACCCATGTCCTCTACAGCTGGAAGTATTACAGCTAATATTAATTAAGTATTCACAGTGTACCAGATGTGGTTATGGGCACTCAAATGATACATCTTTGGTCATATCTAGAGTTGATGATTAAACTTTGGCACAGAATGTTTGTTATTTGCCCAAAGTCACACAACTATTCATTTGTAAAATTGGAATTTGATTCTTGGCATCTGGCTTAAATCCTGTGCCCTTAACCACTAATGTAGCTTTATAGGTACCATTAGGCAGTTGGAAATTGTATTGAGACTATAGAACAAAACTACTACATAAAAAAACAAAGAACAAAAAACATAATAAGTAATTCTCTATACTTCCTGAAGCACCTTGTTTCATTAGGTATACAATTTTACCTATTACATTACATGATAAAGACCCTAACTAGAGTCTATTTTAGTTTTCTAAAAAAAGTTTTATTGTCTGATGTTAAGTTTTGAACATATGCCCTTGCTGAGATTGTATCTATAATGTTTTGGGACACCTGGTTAATTCAGTAAAATAACTCAAAGAAATTGAGGCTTCATTAGTACATACACATACACATGACTACTATACTCATTGAAGTTTTTCAATATTCAGATAATTGTAATG
Organism: Eonycteris spelaea; assembly: GCA_003508835.1. Lineage (NCBI taxonomy): Eukaryota > Metazoa > Chordata > Mammalia > Chiroptera > Pteropodidae > Eonycteris > Eonycteris spelaea. The sequence continues at coordinate 1,348,616 of PUFA01000153.1, forward strand.
TGTGAATGTAGTATCTTATCATGTTGCCATTATGTGTAATATTACCACAAAAACTGTGATAATTGTAGAATTATCATGCCAATATCCTATTTCTCAGACTCTTGATATTCATCAAGGTGTTTCAGTTTCCGTTCCTCCCGCATCCCATAGGATGAAAGTGGAACAGCTGTTGCCAATTCATAGCATATGGACTTATCTTTTTTATTGCAATTTATTTCCACTTGAGTACTTTGGAAGCTCTTATAATGAAGCGTTTTTCTTTATAATTCAAATGACTGGAATGTGAAAAAACCTAAAAGGTATGCATAGTTTGTCAGCTACATTTTCTTAAAGTGTTCTGGAATTTATAATGCTCCAAAATTTTTAGTAACTATTGCTATGTTTTCTCTTGATGCTTTAGAGGAAAAAAAAGTTAATTATATGTTTACATAGTAAAGCCATATGTTTCATATCTGACTTTGGTATCAAAAAGGATTCCTTTGAAATCAATGATTGCTTTGTGGAGGTTTGGGAAAAACCTGCACTAAAAAGGCTGACAAAATTAACGGTAGGTTCTTCATAATGAAAGAATTTCTCTTCAATTTTACTTTGTCAAAAACATCTTTAGCAATGTAATAGTATCAAAGATTTTATTTTTGTTAAGTGATCACTTATATTTATTATTAATCAGCTTATATTAGATTCTGCTTCAATACGAAACCTAAAAGTAATATACTCTGATAAATTAAAGTCACTTGAATTTGATAAATTACTAGTGAGTGCTAATAATCTTAGTGATTTATAACCCTTCATGGCCACACATAAAATAGTTTGAAATAACCATCTCGATAATAACAATATTTACTACTTATTTTTTTAAATTAAAGTACTAAATTAATATTATGACGCCAGAATAAGAATTTCTTGAGAGCAAGCTTATTTTTTTATTTACTACTATAATCTAAGATCTAGAATAAATATAGTATAGTTCAAGAACATTAATATTTTTTGCATGACTTGGAAAAGATAACAGAATATCATTAAGAAAAGTTAGATCTTGATTGGTGAAAGATAGGCAATTTTTCCTTTCCAATACTGACAGAATTTTGCCATTTATTAAGTTTTTAAAAAGACCTTTAATGTATATTTTTATTAGATGTGAAATTTATAATTTATTGTTTAAAATATTTAAAATTAGTATGACATTTTTAAAAATGAACATGTATTTTTCTAGTTGGTATAATGCATTTTGAATAACCAAAATATTTTGCATGTTTTCAATTATTTATTTTAATCAGAAAAACTAAATATAGTTATTTCTGAAGTAATTAAACTGAAAAAAATGTGATACTAATTTGAATTTAAATGATCAGAAGATGAGAAAAAAATAAATGTAGACTATTTCCAGGTAAAAATAGATACTAATGGAAAAAAAAAACTATAATGTCTTTCGTATTAGCAAGCAAAGTAGTTGAAGAAGAAAATTAAACTCAAACTACTATGCCAAGAGCACAAATGAGGATAGCTCACCAGTGAACACATAGTGAACACAAAAGAGGATAGCTTACCAGTGAACCATAGTGAACCATAACCATGAGCTGACAAGGCAAATGCTATTATGAATAGACATGGAATTCCTGGAAGAAGAAAGCACAACAGTTCAAAACGTAAGCATGTAGGACAGCAATCAGCAATGCAAGAGAGAGGAGATGTTTTCCTTAGAAAGCTAAGATGCTGCAGCCTGAGATAAAAACAGAACAACCCCTGAAGTCTTCTACATCAGCCAGAAAATGAAAAGATACAATAGTAGCTGAGACAGGATACAATAGTAGTTGTAGCTGAGATGAGTAGCTTCTAAAAATAGAGGTTGTTAAGGAATTAAAACATGTCTTAAAATCTGCACGGTCAATGCATAGTTATATACTTTTCTGTAATGTCTCTTAATTTTAATATAATCTGTTAACAATTACTTTGGCTATTATAGTTATTTCAAGAAAAAATGTGTGCTGTTATGTCAAACTGGCACTATTTTCAAAAATAATGAGGTTGGAGAAAAGTGTGAAATGCATTAAATATATAGACAGTACACTATGCAATTACTTTATAACTAAAGTAATACTTTAGTAATTGTTTTCAATAATACTATTATACAAAGTAATATTAAGTAATTATACTAAGCATGATATGTTATAGATATGTGTTTATATATGTAAACTAAGCACATATTTTTTTGTCTATGACAATATAAAATTTTCAAGTTTCCCAGGCTTGGAGAAACAGGCTCTGTATTTCGTATTGTAGACACAATTTATATTTTTAATTAAATTCAATTTATTTCTAAATATTATAGATTCGTGGGGGGAAAAATAGCTTAAATACAAAGATATAGCCTTGTCAAAATTTGCCTGTCTGAATCCATTAAACAGACATGCTTATTGGATTTACTCATTATTAAAAAATATAGACTTCCAGTTAAAATTGTCTTTATTTCCATCTCATCCTCAAATCTCCCAAGCCACAAATTAAAAGAAGAGAGAAATAAAAATATAAACCAAAAGAGAAGAACACTAGAGGAAGCATCATCGGACAGGAGATACCAACATGATTTTAGAAGATAGAACAAATGAGAAATGGCTGATGCAGGAGAATGGAGTGATATGAAATGTACATGTTTCAGAGAGACATTCTGAAGAGAAGAAAGCTGATTCTACCTATATAAACCGGGAATACTTTCAAGAATTGAGGATAGTTAGGCTCTGTGGTTTCTCTGTGAAAGATTCATAAGTAGATGAAAATGACGTGCATCAGTTTGCTCTGTGTTATCTGGACTGTAGTACAGGTATTTCACTTTGGGCTTATGTATTTTTCTTCTCCATTAGATTTTTAATATATAATATTAGATATTAGATATTATATAAAATACTTGCATGTTGATGACTTCCAATCTTTTATAATATAACTTGCAGGATACAGAGGTCATATTCTTATGATAACCTTTCTTCATTGTAATTTAGACATTTACTGATTAAATAGGAAATAAGTTTAAGAAATAATACATTTAAAATGGTATGGATCTAACAAATATTTATTTCTTGTCCCTTTTGAGATGATACTAATAAAAATGTATGAATAGAAGAAATATGTAAATCCAGTCACACACAAAAATGAAACTGGAGAGGAATTATTGGCAGACAAAAGATCTTTAGAAATTCTTGAACTAAAGTAGTTTCATAAATAGTAATAGTAAACAATGAGTCTAGCCAGGGAAACACACACAACCCACCAAGAGCATAAAGGTTATAGAAATGAATAGATTGCAATTTAGTTTCCTTTTCTCAGTTTTCCTCCCCCACTCACCCACAACGTAGGCCTCAGTATTCTGGAACACCAGATATAGCAGAGTGGGGAAGTTATAGAACTGATGTATTATTTTAAAATTGTATATGGAATAATGGATTTCTCACTACCTTCTTTTATATGACAAGGACAGAACACTAACAAATTTTCATTTTAGAGAAAATAAAAATCTTCACATTTTCAAGTTTTAGAGTTTCTCAGGCTGTCTCTATGCTGAATCAACTAAAATCAAAATTCCAATAGTTGAAAAATCTTGCCCATAACCTCTGACCTTCTAATTAAGTATTAGTATTTTACTTCTAAATATTTATTAACAGGCAATGATTACTAGATGTTTGAAGAATATCACTAATGTGGAAAAAATACTCATCACAAAGGATACTGCAAGAAACAAAATGGAAGGTTAAAAATCACTTTATTCAAAAAGATAACATCTACGGAATAAAAACATGACAAAATATTTCTTAAACATTTGCAATATGTTTAATTTAATTTAAAAAATAAGTATATCAATAAAAGGAATAAAGTTGTGGAAGTAGGACTAGACCATAATATTTGGAATGGGGGACAAAAGGAATTTCTACTTTATTAATATCATTTTTTAAAATTTTATTAAGAACAGATATAAAGTAAATATAATTTAAAAATAACAGTTCTAGGTGTGGGATCCATGCATTTTATATTATTTACTATATATTTTTCTTTAATAAAGCTAAACATTTAAATAAGCAATAACACTAATGCTTTTATAAAGTAACACATGATACTTACTTAATTTTTAAGTACTACTTGCATGCTGATGACTTCTAATCTTTTATCTGCAGAAAAGTTTTCCCTTCTAAATTGTAGACACACATACACCTATATAAATATATTTTAGACAATACTTTACATGTCTAACATTGATTTCATGAATTTTCTTTCAAATATGCTCTCCCTCTAGTATTCATTATTTTAGATGACAACCCCATTTTCCATTTGTTTAGAGCCTTTGACATAAAAATGATGCATTCTTGACTTCTTTTTTTATTTCATATTCCATATATGTTCTGTTAGGAAATCTTATTGGTATTATTTTCAGAAAAACAATCTAGAATCCAATATGTCTTCATTATGTGAAATGCCACATACTTAGTTTAAGCCACAATTATCTCTAGCTCAGAACATTGTAATGGATTCTTAATGGGCTTCCTTGTCTTCCCTTTGCCACTCTTCTGTTTTATCTACATGATAGCCAAAATGTCTGCCTTAAATTCTCACACTTGTTAGTCTCTGGCAGAAATGATCCCAGAGCATCATCACAACTAGCCAACTCACTTTCATATATGTTCTCTTTACTCAAAAGTCATCTACTCAGTAACTTCGATGGGGTGACTTTGCACCCCATCAAAGCCCTCAACACTACCACTATTTCATATTACCTTTGTGTGGACTATTTTACCTTCTTAGCAATCATCAAAGACTAATATACAATTTAATTTATTTAGTTCTCATACGTATCATCAGCTTCCTTTGTTAAAATAAAGACTACATTAGAGGAAAGCTAATGGTTTCTACCATTGCTGCTATTACCTCAGTATCTAAAACAGTGCTTAGAATACAGCATATTTTCAATATAAACATGATGAGTAAAGGGTGTTTTTAATGGAATTAGGTACATTAATTATCTGATGATGGATATTGAGAGGTTTTAAAAGATATTTTTCCCAATGTTTTCTAATTATACAATATTGGAAATCTCCCGGTGCCTTTACTGTTCAAAATCAACTTCGAAAAAGTCAATTCAGATTTGTTGAATGTTCATTTCACTGTCTTCTACTCTACACAGATAGACATACTGAATTGTTTTTAAGGAGATGAATTATCTGTAGAATTATGTCCATCTTTCACATAATATTTTTATTTAAAGGCCAAAGAAGTAGAACACTAGTTAAGTGACATTTAATGGGTGTTATTCATTCCATATTGTTATTATTGACTCTGGTAAAAACACATAATAACTAAAGATTAACTTTATTACTTGTCATAGAAAATTAAAACAAATGGCTTTTCAATGTAGACAAAAATTTAGTATAAAAAGAGAATTTTTACATTAATAGTTATCCTTAAGGAATACTTTATTAAAGCACTTCTTGGAGGAGATAACAATTTGCAAGACACTAAGACAGCCTCCTAACAATGACATTCAGATAGTCATTCCCAAATATAAGCAAATAATATGCCTGCCTTAAAAATACAAAGGAATTCATAAAGCTGACAGCATAATTGAGTCCCCAGCAGGGAAACAATAAAAAGGTACTTAAGTATATAGAAAAGATGAAAAACAAGAAAGCCATTACTAAAAACAATTGTTTGAAAGAAAAGTCACAATATTATTGTAAAGGTCTTACTATGCTAGCATGCTTCTGTTATCTAATTAACATTCTAAATACGTAAGTAGAATATATCAAGTTGTTTTTTTATCAGTGTTATTACCAGAATTCATCAATTCAACATTTCTTAGGCAGACAATTTTAACATTTCAGTGTTTTCGTTTGCTATATTTTAAAATATACTTAGTGTTTCTAGTAAAAAAAAAAATCTTTTTTTTTTTTATGAAAGATGACATGCAATCTTGAAAGTGTTTTATCTTCGTCAATTGTTTTCTTCCTTTGGGATTTTAAAACAGAGAGAAAGAAAGGAGAGTTTCAGAGAGAGAGATGGAGAAGGGAGACTGAGAGGGAGGGAGGGAAGGAAGGAAGGAAGGAAGGAAGGAAGGAAGGAAGGAAGGAAGGAAGGAAGGAAGGAAGGAAGGAAGGAGGAGGAAGAAGGAAGGAAGGAAGGAAAGAGAAGAGAGAGAGAGAGAGAGAGAGAGAGAGAGAGAGAGAGAGAGAGAGAGAGAAGAGAGAGAGAAGAAGGAAGGAAGGAAGGAAGGAAGGAAGGAAGGAAGGAAGGAAGGAAGGAAGGAAGGAAGGAAGGAAGGAAGGGAAGGAAGAAAACAAAACACCCCAAATCAGCATTCACTGTTGCTTGCTTCTTTAGATACAAGAATATGACTAAGGAGTAAATTTCTACATAATTCCTATAATTCCCCTTTATTCTCATTTGTTGAGAGTTTAAAATTAAAGTGGTTTATGTAGTCACATTATATTATTGGGATTTAAAAATTATTTTTGAGTTAAAGAAAGTTTATTTCTTTTCTTTAATTTTTCTGTTACTATTCATTTTACAATTAAATAAAACTTTAAAACTTGCTCATATGTGAAAGTATGCAAAAATACCCATCCTTACAATATTTTATTTTATTTAGTCTAACACTTCACAATTTCAGCGGAACACATTTTGTTTAATGCCTCAGAATTTAGATGTGGTGAGATGTGTCCAGAATTAAAATACCATAAAAGTGATCACCTCTGCTTTATTCACCAATGGAAGATATTTAAAATGTGGGCTCTTTTATTTTATATTTAATATTTTAATTGATTTCAAATATTTAATATGGTTTTCATGTATTACCATGACAAAATTATTTATGTCAATGATCTACTAATTAAATATAGTCTATTATTCCTTTTGCTTGCTGCTACAACCAGCAACACGGTCACTATTTTTCTACAGCATTACAAATGAAAGCCAAAAGCATTCCTTAAATATTTTTTATTTTTTATGTTTAATTAATTAAAAATATTTTTCTATTGAATACATTTTTCCTTCAACAAAGTGCATTATTTTCCTTTTTGAAAATTCTAATCAAGATATATTAAGGTATCTATAATTTTAATAATTTTGCAGGGATGGGGATCATATAATTTCTGGAAATGGGTTCACTGGGCTTTGAAAACTACAATTTGTGCTCTATCTTTAATAAGATGATTAGTTCAAATATAAAATCTGGATGTGTAGGTTAATGTTCTTTTCTATAAAACCATTTTGGTACCAGTAAAGGATAAACATGTTTACTAAGTAGCTTTAACAGGAGTCTCTGTTAAAGAAAAATAAATACTGTCACAGTCATTAGATTGGATTGACAAATATGTTCCATGAATTTTCTTAATGTTGATGTAAAATCTTTCTGCATTTGAAAGGTATATAATGGTCAGGATGTAGTTATTAAAGCCTGCAATTGAACAAATAATCGTGTAAATAAATATATAGCTGGGTAATTGGATGTTAGAGATTTATTGAAAGCATACCCTCAGGAGAACAGGTAAAGGAATGAGAGAAGCAGTATACAGGAGGTGAAGAAGCAATGTGAGAGGGTGTTTTCAGATGAAGGTTAGCTGACTCAATGGGGAATATGAGTTGTGTTGTTGAATCAGCTCACATTTAAGACAAGGCAATGAGCCACACATGCCTTGATCCAAGTCAGATGCAGCCTATGGAGTTGTGTTACTAGTGTGGTGGGATGCAGCATAAACCCCAGAACACAGGTCTAGGCAACTTCAATAACCAGCAGGTATCCTCTAGAAAGGCTGCAGATGTCTGACATTGATTTAAATATCTGTATTAGCAACAAAAAAGAGATAGAGTTACCAGTCTACATGGTGATCTGGGTTGGGGTACAGTATTAGTTTCATTTTTATGTTATAACAAATTTCTAAAAATTCAGTTTTTTAAAACACAAATGTATTATCTTATAGTTCTGGAGAAGTCCAAATGGATTTTACTGAGCTATAGTAGGGAAAAATCTGTTTCATTGCCTTTTCCAGCTTCTAGAGGTTGCTCTCATCTCTTTGCTCATGCCTACTTTCTCCATCTTCACAGTCCAATCTTCCTCTGAATCTGATTCTTTTCCCCCTTCTTATGAGGAAATTTTATGATTAACATAATAATTCTTCATCTCAAAAAAATTAGTCACATCTGCAACATCCCTTTTGTCATGCAAAGTAACATAGTGACAGATTCTGGAGACTAGGACATGGACAACTTTGGGGACCATATTCCTGGCTACCACAGGCGCCAAGAAACTCAACTATAACAACTTGTCAATAACAAGTTACAGTAGTCATGCATAAAAGTACTCTTCAAAGTTGAAAAGTTTTCAAAAATTAACAGTAGAGCAATATCTATAAATGTAGATAAATGACTGTTTCTTGACAACATGACCATGTTATAAATATAAGTACCCTGCTTTGTCTGAAACTGAGAGTACTGGTTCATGCATTCTAATAAAGAGCAGATACTGGTGTGTTATTTTGTTCCTGAGCATAGGAGTAGCAGATAAAAATATATTGAGTCATATTTGTTTTATTTCTTCTCCTTCTCCTCCTCCTCCTCTCCTTCTCCTCCTCCTCCCCCTCCTCCTCCCTCCAGATACACTGCTGTTCACAGGGGTGACTTAATTTACCCTGAGGCAGAAGAAATAGATATAAAGTAGAGGTCAATTTATGCATTTGGAACCAGCACTTCATCTTGATGTTTTGATTCTTACTGTTATGGAAATTACTTCTAACTCTATTTTAAAACCTAATTTCCTTCTAAACTATAATAATGCATCTACAATTCTTGCTGAATTATTCCACTTGGAAATAAAAATATGTCTAAAACATAAGATCCATGAAACTGGAACTAGTTTTCTCTCTCTCTCTCTCTCTCTCTCTCTCTCTCTCTCTCTCTCTCTCTCTCTCTCTCTCTTCAGCAACACAATCAAATTTGTAAACTTTAAATCTTAAAGTCAGTTTATACCTCTTTTTTCTCTTCTATATGTAGAATTTTATCAATTTTGGTCATCTCTTCAATAACAATGATGTTTTTGTTTCTCTTCACCCTTAATCAATGAATACCAGAAGACCACCCCTTCATTTAATTATTGTCCTGGTTTCCTAAATGATCTTCCTGACTTCACTCTTGTTCCTCTGTACTCAACAGGAGAAGTAGTAACAAATTAATTTTAAAGTACATCTTGAATAACAAATCACTTACTGAAGTGAAGTAGTTTTCCAACAGGACAGAATTAAGCTCAAATTCCTTAGATTGGTATTCAGAACATTCCAAATATGGCCCAAGCTGTGAAACATCTATTAAAATTCTTCTCTACTCTTGAATTACTATTGTATCTGAAATGTTTAACATTTTTTACACCTGCCTCCCATGGATCCCACATATATTTTTCTTTATAAATTGTACTTGTCTCTTAGAACAGTGTTTCCCAAAGTGTGAACTGAAACCCATCTGCTTCAGAATTATCTTCAGTGCTCTTAGAAAATTCAGATTTCTGCTCTAAATTTCAGGTCTACTTACAGGAAGCCCTAATTCTTTTAGTCTTTACTTCTTCCTCACTGCCAAGGATTCAGCTGTCACTTTTTGCATCTTCACTGTGAATCTTGCAGCCAGATGAAATATATCATTTGAAACTTAGATATCATATACACAGGCCCTTGAAAGTACTTGTGTGTAATCTTATGTACCCCAAATCCAGACAACAAGAATTAAAATATCAATAAAATTATAAACATATTCAACTAAAGGAAGCACTGAGGGAATTTTTTTTTTAATTTCATGAGTTTAGGTATTAGCTACTAGGTATCTATTTTGTGTCCTCAAATTTGTTTTGTTTATTTGTAGGGGTTTTTTTGTTGTTGTTATTTTATAGACTGTTGTGTATTCATAAGGTCTAACTTGGCATTGGAAAAATTTTTTATAGACACATATTACACTAACCTGTGTATCTACATAGGATTCCATATTAGTGTTTAATAAATTATTAAAAGGATAAATAAATGGCTTATTTTATTATAAATTTCTATAGTTAACTTTGCCTATAAGTAGGAAGATAATAACCACATTGTCATGGAGGATTCAAAAGACAGAAAATGAATGGATTTTAAAAGCCATAAGATAAATAGCTAATATTCACTTTGAAGTCTTTGCATATGAGTTTCTCAATACACAAACAGACTATGGGTAGCCTTAATACATACAAATAGAAAAAAAAAAACTCATTCAAGAAGCAATATATGGAAAATAACATACAAAGTTTAAGCAATTTTTATAAGACATGCAACTTTAAGAATAACTACCAGAAAGAGTACAATCTGCATAATTCATTATGTACTGAGACAGTATGAAATCTGGCTATAAGGATCTAAAACAAAAGATAATAGGCCTAGTGCAATGCATGGGCATGCATCTTTCCCTATGTAATAATGTTTTCTTCTTACAATTTATTTTCAAAGACCTTTGGAAAATATTATAATATTTTACTATATATTCAATGCATAAGAAAAAAATCTTCCCTGAAGTATGGATATGTCATCATATAAATCATTCTCTTAGGAAGAGTATATAAATTCTGAGAAAATGTAGCACACATAGACATAGCTTTGAATATAAGTGCATAATAATAATAAATAATCCATATTTTGGCTACAGACTCTTTTTATTCAAAGTATGCTTGATGATATTGTCATCTCAACCTGCTTATACATTACAAAATAAAATTACAATATTCAAGTAGGTAAGAATTACCCCCTCCCCATTGTAATAGAGTATATTATTCTTTTCCCTCTATGGGATTTAAATTATATATTAAAGAAAATAAAATTTACATTAGAAAATAATGTGAATTTACTTCTTTTGAATAGTTCGTGACATATCCTCTTTTAGTGAGGGCTAATAGTTCTAGAAGTTGTGACCTCCATATCAAAACATAGTTTAATGAACATTTGTTTATCATAAGTTCTGAAAAGAAGACTAGCTATAAAAAGTAATGCAACTTTAAGAGATTAAAATTATAAATAAAAATTAGTACTGTAAAGTCAGTATACTAATTCTCAGTATTTGTAAGTTTTAAATGGTTAACTCTTATGTGCTCCTGTCACAAATATGATAAACTATTCAAATAAAAGTACACAATTCATGTTCATGACATATGGAATACCTAAATAATAATGCTTTCTTTGAGTTTTGTTGAAGACTTGCCCATAATGTTTTTCCATTTCTTCCATAAGAATAATATAAACATCTTCAAATATTCACTAAAGGACTTTTTAAAATCTTTCCTTCTTTCTGATGAATTATGATATTCCTTTATTTGAGACTTTTTTGGTTCGATTTTTGTCATGGAAATATAAATGTAAGTATTAGCTTTTTAAATTTAACTTTTTTGGGTCCCAGATCTGGTTGTGATCCAGGTTCGTGGCTAGGGGTAAGACTCTGAATTAAAAATGTTACATTAATGTAATGAGGTGCCTGTGCCTCAATTATGCAATTATGACTCAGCTTACTGTTTTTTTCGCATTTGTGGCAGAATGCCATTATTGTTCTCTGACATATATAAACCCATGCAGTCCCCTCGCTCAGAAGCGTGCTCTCTCCGCAGTAAAGTTGTGTGCCTGCCATTTCATTCTCATGTCAGCATCTCTTGCATCTTTAAGTTGGGCATCTCACCACCCAAGCCTTCCCTTCTTGATCAGTCGGCACTGACACGTGGAGTAGTGGGCAGGATGAAGTGAGTATGGCTCCAGTGCTTCGGACAGTCCAAGGGTGGAGGATACCTGGGTGCAGGACATGTAGACCCCTGCCTCCCAATTGTATCCCGTGCAGTGTATCTGGCTACGTGTACATCCCCGGAGGGTTGGGATGGAGTGAAGCCACGTCCAGAGGACATTCGGAAAGCCCTGAAGTTGCTGGAGCAAAATGTCCAGACTGCTGACCTAGAGGCAGTGGGTTGGGTGGCCTGGACGTTCCTGGCGGTGCTGTGACAGGCCAGCCTGGAGGTTCAGGACCAGGCTCAGTGGGTACAACAACTGAAACGTCAGAAGAAGCAGTGGAAAGGTGGCTGGCTGCAGCGGAACTCATGCTGCAGGGCCTTGACGGGTCGCTGCCACCATCCTGGTCTGGGAGCCTGCCGGCATACTGCGCCAGGCGCCACCGGTAACACGGCAGGATGTTGAAGTAGAGCAGACATATTTGGGGGGTGAGGGAGAAAGCTAGAAAGCATACCACCTTGATCCAGTACACCCCTGTGGAACTCCGGAACCTAACGAAATGGGTACAACAGAGGCCGGGAGACGGTTCTTGGGTGGCTGCTGTGGCTGTGGGACGACGAGGCTGAAGTGACTGAATTATCTCCGGAAGAGATGGCTCGGCTGGCCTCTGTAACGGTGATACTGACCCTCAGGCAGCACCTCCAGAATGGGGCACTTGTGGCGCAGGGAACCACTCCCTCATTAACTAGCTTGTGTCTGCTGCACGGGGGTATGAGCTGACCCTCAGGAGCTGCCAGAGACAGTGAGCAGATGGACCACGTACTTAGATCTGGTCCAGATAATTCGGGAAATGGGCGTGCAACAGATGATGTTTTGTGCCCAGTACACTAGACTTGATGAGGAGGTATTTATAACCTGTATGAACAACTTGATCTTTACCTCTGGCTCTGATGGTACCTTGGCTTTATGGCAGCACTGCTGGCCTCTTATGTGAATAGGTGGATCCATGAAGTAATGTCTGCCATGGCAAGGTTGGGGGGTGTGGAAATGAAACACAAGGAGTGGTCCACCCAAGTGCGTGATGTACCACCTCCTGCACTCCCAAATCAGTTAGTGTACGGTCGGAGGCATGGCTGAAAGGGGGGAGCGGAGCAGCACCCAGCCCAAAAAGCCATGAAAGTCGGTCGCAGGCAAATGTATTTTGATCTCCTAGCATCAGGGGTCACTGCAGAAAAGATGGAGTGGCAACCTAATGAAGTGCTGCTGGCACTGTGGAATCAGCTGCGCCCTGACCAGCAGTTCACTCCTATTCCTGGGAAAGCCACAACCTGTGAGGTGCGGCTGGACAATTATTTCCCTGATTAGGGATTCAGCCGGGACAACCGGTTGGCAGGGCAGCTGGTTGACCTGAGGCCACATGTGGATCCAACTATACATTGGTCCCCTCCGCAATATACAAAGGATATTGGCCCTCGTGGACACTGGTGCTGACAGCATCCTGCTTTATGGGAATCTGGACAAGTTTTCTGGGCCCACTGCAACCATAGAAGGCTATGGGAGTCGAATCATTCACGTGTGGAAGGTCCCTATGACGCTGGGTATTAGCAGATTGCCTCATTGGACATACCAAGTGTATATACCCCCATACAGGAGTACATTTTGGGGACTGATGTTTTGCGAGGCTTGACGAATACCACTGCTGGTGAATTTCGCCTTCATATCCGGGTTGTGAAAACTATTATTCAGGGACATCCACACCATGCCCTGTTGGTGTTGCCCCAGGCTACTGGGGTAGTGAGTACAAAGCAGTATTGTCTGCCAGGTGGCTATGAGGAAATAAGATGCCCTATTCTGAAGCTGGAAGCAGCTGGTGTCATTCATCCTACTCATAGCGTACATCTCCCCCGTGTGGCCAGTGAAGAAGTCTGACAGCTGCTGGTGCATGACAACTGGCTATCAGAGCTGAACAAGGTTATGCTGCCCCTGCATGCCGCCGTACCAAATGTCATGGACATCGCAGACCGGCTGTCTCATGAGCTTGGACGATATCATTATATAGTGGACTTGCAAACACCTTTTTCTCTATTGCTATAGCCCCAGAAAGTAAAGAACAGTTTGCCTTCACCTGGGAAGGGTGACAGTGGACATGTCTTGTCCTTCCCCAGGGCTATCTGCACAGCCCTACCCTGTGCCATGGTCTTGTGGCTCAAGATTTAGCCATGTGGAAACAACCACACACAGTGAACTTGTATCATTATATTGATGATATAATGCTAACCTCTGATTCTCTTACAGAACTAGAAGCAGTAGCGACCAGCCTGTGAGAAGCTCTTGCTGACTGGGGTTAGGCAGTCAATGAGGACAAGGTCCAGGGACCTGGCTTCTCTGTCAAATTCTTGGGAGTTGTCTGGTCCGGTAAGACAAAAGTAATGCCAGAGGCAGTGATTGATAAGATACAGGCACTTACCTAACCTGAAACCATGGAGCAGCTCCAAACCTATTTAGAACTGCTGGGGTTTTGGAGAGTGTTTGTCCCTCATTTAGCCTCCTTGATGTGACCCCTGCACCATCTAGTGCAACAGGGTGCCCAATGGGATTGGACCCTTGAGATAGAAGAGACCTTTAAAGCTACAAAGCAAGCTGTAGCATAAGCCCAAACTTTACGCATAGTAGATCTAGCCCTCCCATTCCTGCTTATGGTGCAGGTAAGTGATACAGGGTTTGGATGGGGTTTGTCACAGAAGCACAGTGCCCGGAAGATACTGATAGGCTTTGGTCCCAGTTATGGAAAGGCATGGAAGCGTGATATTCTTTGATAGAGAAGCTACTGGCTGCTATTTATGCAGCCCTTTTGGCCAGTGAGGCCATCACTGGCCCCAATCCCGTAACTGTGCAAACCACATATCCCATGGAGGGGTGGCTGTGGTCTTAGGTAAAGACTCCCTCTACAGGAATTGCATAAACCCCCACACTGGCCAAGTAGGGGACATACCTGTAGAAACAGACACAGTTCTCTGTGAGCCCCTTGTCAGTCCCCTATTGGGACCGGTGCAGTTTCAAACAGAGCTTCTGGCAGAACCCCCTGAGATGGGAGATGTACCGAGTCCCTGTGGAGAGGGTCAGGCTCCCATCCCTGAGGATGCCTGGTATACAGATGGCTTATGCCATGGGAAGCCCCTGGCATGGGCTGCTGTGGTATTATTGCCATCCGCCGAAATCCTTTGGTATGAGACTGGTGCTGGCCAATCCAGTCAATGGGCAGAGCTTTGTGCTACATGGTTGGTCTTCATGAAAGAAACTGACGCAGTGCACTCTGCACTGACAGCTGGGCTGTCGAAGTCTAACTCTGTGGCTGCCCTGGTGGGCTTCCCAGGAGTGGATGATAAGCCATCATCCCCTATAGGGCCAGGGGTTGTGGGAAGACCTCTGGAAGTGGGGTCTTCAACAGGGGCCCACTATATACCCTGTCCCTGGCCATTGGTCATCACAGACTCCGGACAATGATGCATCCAATGAGCTGGCACAAGTCCGCTTTGCTTGTGTACCACCGATTCCAGTGGATATTGGCACCTGGCTCCGCCGAAAACTGGGGCATGTAGGGGCCCGTACCATGCAACAGGTAGCAAAGCAATGGGGGCTATCGTTGACCCGGGCGCAAGCACAAGTTGCAGTGTCACAATGCCCCTGGTGTGCTGAGCAGCACTCAGAGAGATACGGGTAAAGAGTAACCTGGGTGTGGTTCCTCGTGGGCTAAGCTACTCCAGGAATGGCAAGTGGACTATGTAGGGCCTTTACCCACAGACCAGGGACACTGCTATGTGTTCACAGGTGTGGACACAGCTAGCAGTCTAGGATTTGCATGGCCAGTGGCAGCTGCCGATCAACTCCATACTGTGACTGCTTTGGAGCACCATGAAACAGCCTATGGCTGGCTCTTATTAATCTCCAGTGGCAGAGGCACTCATTTTACAGACAGGAGGTACAGACCTGGGCCTACACCAATGATGTGCGATGGCAGTTACATGTTCCTTATAGTCCACAGGCAACGGAAACGGGAATGGGTAGAGGGTGTTTAAAACAGATTGCTGAAGGATAAACTGTGTGCCTTAGGCCTGGCCTGGTGCCATTGGTATACAAACCTCCACGGGCTTCTGAATAGTCCTCTTAATGAATAGCCCTGGTAAACAGGGCTGTCTCCCTTTTTCAGGGTTGTAGTAGGCTTGCCTTGGGCTATCAAAGTATGCCTGAGCATCGCTGCTAAGTAGGTCTTGCCCTGAGTCTACCAGGGAGCTTTGCTCCTGCCAGCTCCAGAACCTTTGGCAGTAGGTAAACAGGCCACCTGGTCGTGGCCCTGGACTATAAAGGTAACACAAGAACCATGGGTGTCCCTGGTGGAGCCCTGGGGACAGGGCTTACCCATGGGTTGCAAATAGAACCCTGGATTTGCATTTGGCCCATGCATGTGCCAGTGTCACTCCCAATGATGACAGAGGGTTCACTGTTAACGGGGAGTTTTGTCCTTAGCCTCTGGCCCATTCCTCTCTATACTGTGATGCCTGCTACCCTTGGAGAAAATGTCTGGTACCACAGGCCAGGGGCAGCTCCTCTCTCAGTCACCATTCTCTCTCAAGATGGACAGGTGGCCTGCATCCTCCCAGAAAGACAGGACATGCCACTAATGGTCCCTTTGTCTACTCTATTCTATTGCTCAGACTGACAGCAGGAGAACAGCGTCATGTCCTGGACTCACATATTTGCTGCTGTCCACAATGTTTCCTGCTGCTGGGTGTATACTGAACTACCAGTGGAAATGGACAAGGGACAGCTGTGGCACATTACTCTAGCTGCAGCTGAGAATTGGATATGTCTATGCACCTGGAATACCACACCTGAATGGGACCAGTGATGGCAAGCCATGGAAGTGCTGCTCAGCCACGATTATCACAATTTCCTGCTCTTCATAGACTATGCCATTTCCAATGGGTTGGGATGGCTGGTGGGAGAACATGTGGAATTGCGGGAGCAGGTCCCTCACTGCACAGAGCAAATAAGATCTGTGCCCAAGTATATTATGGAGTGGCTACCCCTCCCCATTCCTCCTGCTCCGCGCTGTGTGCTAACATCATCCTTGCTAATATTTCCAAGGTCTGGTGGGATGTGCAACATTATGTTGGTACAGAACCTACCGATTGGCTACCTGCAGGGTATTTCTGGGTCTGTGAGCACTATGGCTGACCCACTACGGCTTGCCCACTGATTGGACCAGCTGTCGTACCTGAGGATATCCCTATTTAGCTGAATGCATATATATTATCTACCTTGCCCAAAATGCCTCATAATTGGGATCTGTATATCATCGTCGGCACTGGCAAAAATGGGCAGCATGGTGGTTCTACCCACTGGTGTTATTCATTCCAGGGGTGAGATCCTTAGATGTAGAATTGCAGGTAAAAGCTTTATCCCAGCACAAGACACAGGCATTGAACGCTACATATCAGGCTATAACCCTTTTAATAGATGGAACCATGCAAATGCAGAGAGTAGTTCTACAAAACTGCATGGCCCTCGACCTTCTAACTGCTGTCCAGGGTGGCACCAATGCCCTACTCCATGTAGAATGCTGTGCCTACATTCTTGATAATGCCAAGCAGGCACAGGCAGCCCTCCTGGAAATGGATGCTGAAGTCCAAGACATCCATGCCCTGGGAGAAGACCCCTGGACAACTTGGTGGAATTCCTTGGGGACCTCCTTGCAGTGGATGGTAGCTGTCCTAGCCCTTATTGCCTGTAGTCTGGTAGTATTTTGTTGTTCTTTATATTGTTGTGGATTGTGGGCCTGAGGTAGCGCCCTCTGGGCCAGATCCTGCGCTGCAACCCTGTAGGGGTGGAGTGTGGGTCCCGGGTCTGGCTATGATCCAGGCTTGTGACTAAGAACAGCACTCTGGACTTAAAATGTTACATTAATGTAGTAGGGTGCCTGTTCCTAACTCATGTAAGTATGACGCAGCTTATTGTTTATCACGCATGTGTGGCAGAATGCCACTATTGTTCTCTGACATATGTAAAGCCCATGGTGTCCCCTAGCAGAAGCACCTGCTCCTGGCAATAAAGTTGGTCCCTGCTGTTTCATTCTCTTGTTGACTCCTTGTGCATTCTTTCAAGTGGGCATCTCACCATTGAAGCCTTCCCTTCTTGATCAGCTCAGTGCTGACAGCTTTTAATTCCAATTCCATATTTCAAATAGTATATGTTAGTATGAAATTTTACTATATTTTAAGCCTTATTTTTTAAAAAAGTGTTTGAAGAATACATAATATACAAATAAATAATATTACATTAAAGAAAAGATGAAAAGGATTTATTATAAAAACATAAAACTAATTTAATTATAATGTGTCACATTTGAACAGCCAATACACAATGTCTGTGAGTACCAAACAGAGAATTTTCTCTATATATAAAAATTACAGAGTGACAATTTTAGGAACATTCTAAAGAATATAGATGAGAATGAGAAATATTTTTTATTATCTAAAGCATAGAGAGACACTCACTTATCCAAAAAAGGTTATACTGGGGACAGCACAGTCAAAAATTGTGGTATTAGCTCAGATACAGGCTGACTGTGCTGACCTGCTTTAATTTTTTTTCATAACTAGAAGGAAAACTGTAAACTGTAATTTGTCCTTAGAGCTCTTAATGATACAACTTACAAGACTCCTTAGTTTAGAATTAAAGATTATTTTATTAAATAAAACAAAATACATCTGATGGAACTGAGTCAGATGCTTAGTTCTGTATCTACAACATACCTAAATTCCCAGGATTTTTAAATGTAAATAATTTCTTTGACCTGAATATTATTATCTACTTGTAGATAATATTCAATAAATTTTAGCAATGATCCTTACTATTATAAGTAAAAATAGAAATTTATTTTAATTCTATGTCTCCAATCTAGTCAATTAAAAAAAAAATAATTCCCTGGGAAGGACTTGTAGTTGCTTATCCACTCTCCATTCTATTCTTTTCCTTATTGACAAAACTACATTTTGTGATATAGTGATGTGCTCAGTTATATAGTGGCAGGTCAATTCCAGATTAAGATGACTAATGAAATATAGCGAAAAGATTTTTGTGAAAGATTAAGAAAAAAATTCTTTAAATAGAGTCAATTTAGCCTCTTGCTTTTTTTCCTTTCTTTTCTTATTGTCTAGAATAGGATGATGTGATGGCTTGACTGTAGCAGTTACTATGACACTATGAGAAAAAAAGACAATGAGGATTTCTAAGATTCTAATCCTGATATGTTTGAGCATCTATATCATTCTTACCAACTGCCTACCTCAAAACTGTTATTACATAAGAAAACTAATTTTGCATTTAGTTTAATATAGTCATGTCTCTGTTATTTGCAATTGCATACAATGTCTCAATTAATTTGCCTCATGGGAGGCAAAAAAAAAAAAAATTAGCATGTTTATCATATGCAATTACCAAAAACATTGTTTAGTAAAACTTTTCCTTTCCCCTCCTCTTAGCATAATATTATTTGTTTTAACAGACATGGTATTTTATAAACAGTATGAAATCTGCCCTACCATATAAAAAAAGTAAATACGGCTGTTTTTTTGTTTTTTTTTAGAAATGAATATCAAAGAACATTGTGAGATTAAGATGGAATAGACAATGAACTATCACTCGTACTGGCGGTTTAAGATTCATGAGAGGTCTACTAACAGAGATCTAAACCTCTGCTATAAATAAATAGCAAAAAATACAATTAATTTCAAAAAATAAAATAAAGATAGTTCCACTGGGACCTCATACCTTACAATGAGAACACAGAATTAATGGATGTATCTTTTTTTAACTTTCTCTGCTGGTGAAAATAATAGCCAATGCTACACTGCCTTCCCATTAGAGTTAGTAACCTCCGGAGAGGCCATGAAGGCAAAGAGCATTCCACAAAGTTGCTATTTGATAAGGGTCATTGGTGAGTATATTGAGTTTCTTCTCTGTGATTTCAAAGGGAGAATTTACAAAATGTTATGGCTGCTTATTTGCTGCTGAGAGGCTGTACTGAGAGGCTGTGTTGGAAGTTTTATTTATGGATGTATTAGAAGCTCATATTGCTTCATGGAAGCTGATATATTTTAAAATTTAAGGGAGAAACAGGCCAAAAGGTAAACCCAGATCTACTCAGGGGGGAACTGCCTATTGTGCAGGTTCATTACCTGAGTGAATAACAGGAAACTGTTCAGCTTCTGTGTTAAGGTTGATAAGCCAGCCCATTTATTTTAAAAGCTCACACAAGAAGATATACTACAACTTCTAATACTGAAAGAAAAAAAAAAAAAACACCTTTGGAATGATAGACTCTGAAGTATATGCTATCTCCATTTTTAACAGTATTTTAGATGCAGAATTGAATTGCACAATCACACACACACACACACACACACACACACACACACACACGTCCCATCCTTCAATCTCAACAGATTTTTTGTGCTGATTTGCAACAGAGAAAAAAAATACTGTGTCTTAGCTTAAGACTGTTAATAGCACTTCGAAGGGCATTCCAAATATATGAAAAATATATACATTAGGATCAATTTAACACTGAGAATTTGGCATCTATTTTATGTTATTTTAAAGCTGGAAGTGGTAAAATATCAGATTATTTCTATTATTAATACACTTGATATAGCTAGATCAAAAGAAAACTTTTAATCAATAATCAGTATTATTTATAGTATTGTTACTAATAAGTTGTGAATTGAATCAAGTTTTATTAATTTATTTTATGAGCATGTCAATTATTGGTTACTCCCCACTCCTTCCCTCAAGCCAGGAAGTTTTCATGTGATAACAATTCATCTACTTTTATATAACTATGTGAAAGAAACAAGGTAAATGGAAAATTCCTATTCAAAAGGAAAGAGTGAAAATTGATCTTTTTTTGAAACTTTATATAGGCAACCATTCTTTCAATCAAATTTATTAAACTGAGATAGTGACTAGAATAGGTCAGATTTGTTAAATGAAAGTTGGAGAGCCCGTAGAAAATCCATTTTTGAGTTTTTACTTAACAAATCACTCGACTAAGTTTATGAATTAGAGTTTATAAATGAATCTGCATTTTTTTTTTATGGTCAGCAAGAGAGTCCACAACTTCTGATTTAATGCCCAAAATATACCTATACTTCTTGTCCACATCTATTATAAAATCATTGATGTAAAATAATCTATTGCAGAATCTTTCTCTAATATACATTACTTGTGTCATTACCATTGAACCACTGGTAATGCTATTCCATCAGAATGAGATAGTGGTGAGAAGTAAAGACCCTTCTGAAAGATTTTGGACAGTGATATTGAAAGAAGCACTATTAACAAAAACGTCTTGCTTTCGGGTCCCAACCACTTCATGGACAGCTTTGAAGCAGTCATGCATATGTGCAAAGCGCCCATTCTTGCAAAGATGGACCCCTGTCGGTATTATACCTAAACATTTAATTCTCATACATTTCTTTAGAATTTAGAATGTAATTTGAATAGCTATGATAGAGGCATTTCAAAGGGTGAAAGAATGGAAGAGTTTTAAATATAACTTTATAGCTCAAATAAACTATGATTACATTTGCAGACAAATTGAAGGTCTGTGTATAAAGTGAGTAATTCAAGGGACTAGTGGTAATTTGTTTTACACATCTGAGAAATTGTTGCAAAAATTAAGAAAGAAGAATGGAAGAACTTAAGCATTAGTGCCTGATCTCAAGCTTAAAATTACATTTGAGTTATAGAAAATAGTTGTTATTTTATTTAAAAAATTACATAATTATTCCAACTATTGATATAAATCATGATTAACTGAGATGCATTATTAGATTCTCATTTGAATGTATAAAAACTATAGTAAAATCTTTTCTAAGGCTGTCATTTTAAATTTATTTCTGTTAATAAACATTAATAGTGAAAAAATTAAAAAAACATACATTAGGTATTGCAGAAGTGAGGAACAGGATGAATTTAGAAATTACAAATTTTTTGAAACTCAAAGTCTATAACTTTATCCCTAGATTAGGATGTAGGTTTGATTGCATTTTTAATTAGCCAACATATGTGTATTTATCTATTTCTAAAGCTAAGGCAGAGTTTTGATATTATCATGCTCTTAGTTCATGTAAAATGAGTTTAAACTCTATTTTAGAGCATCTTATATTCTTGTTGCTATGGTCAGGGTGGAGGTGTATAGTCATATTCTTATCATGACTTAGTGGAAAACATTATTGCTCTATTTCTATTTATCACCACCCCCTGATTTTATGATTTATGACTAGAGATGAGAATGCAAATAAAATAGAACAAGTTCAACTAGGGGGCATTTACCTTAGAACCATATCTTTACAGACAGAAATATTGAGTTTTTAGACATGTTATTAAGTGAATGTCTTATTGTTTACATGACAACCTTAATTATGACCATTTTGAACCTTAAGTTGTTTTTTCTGGTCTTCCTCTTCTAACATTTGAAAATACATGATTTTTTTTTTCAGTAGCTTTAGCATTAATAGCAATTACAGTATGTTGTTATGTATTGTAACACTAATTCAAGAAACTTCCAAGAGCTTAAAAGATAGACAAAGAAGACAAATACTGTGTGATCTCACTTACATGTGGAATCTAAAGAAAACAAACTCATAGAAATAGAGAATTGATTGATGGTTACCAGAGGGAATGGGTAAAGTGTGTGAAGGAGATCAAAAGGTACAAACTTCCAGTTATAATATAAGATGTATGAATTCTGGGAATGTAATGTACAACATAGATATAAGAAAGTTTGCCTATACCCAGTCTAATATAAGTGAGGTCTACTTCTACCATGTTGGTGAGATTAAATGATGATTGGAAGATGGCTGCAGCTGCCTAACAATATAGGCATGGGAGTTAAGAGTTATCATCTCTGAGGGCCATAACCACCCAAACCACGTATGTCACAGGAGGCCGACTGACTAAGTTTAATTCATAATGAGTGACTTTCTTCATCTAAGTTTGTTTACTGACAGGAAAATAGGCATTGCAACAATAATGACAACAAAAGATTACTAACATTTTCTGAGAAGTATCTAACTGCCAGAAGTTTCCAATTTTTTATGAGCATTAATATTTCTAATACTCAAAAAAAACCATGATGTAGACATTATTTTAAACTCTATTAGACAATTGAAGATACTGAGGTATAGAGAGAGTAAGTCATCTCCTAAGGTCACACTGCTACTAAGTAGTAGAGTCCAGAGCCCTGCTCTTAACCAATGTGATAGTTTGCCTTGCTTGTCTACATGTTTAGACTGTTTACACAAAGTATGCATACTTTTTACATAAAGTATACATAAAGTATAAACCAGATATCTATTTGCTAAGGTACAGAACAACATACAAAGAAAAATATTTTTAAAATCATGTCAATAAAGCATCACTAGACTGTGTAGATGAAAACAGAGCTGAGAACTAGAAAAGCTGAAGAGCAAGAGGGATTCTGTGGAAGGTTACTCAAAGGTAGTCAAAGCAGTTGATGTCTCTAAAGAAATGAAGTTCTATATTCCTCTTTTCCATCAACATGGAAAGTTGGCTACATACATCTGTTTTCCTGAGTAGAAATTCTTCCCCTTTATAAATTTGCTCATATTTTTAAAATATAAGGGTAAATAATTTCACTTACTGCTAATAAATTCTAATTCGAACATCTTCCAAGAATGGAAACAGAAACAGAATTCTGTCTCCATCCCATTGTTATTATATAATAATTGGCAAGGATCCAAGGTAAATGGAAATAATGCCAGCATATATCTCTCAAAATTGTTTTGCAGATTATATATTACATACATTACTGTATGGGATATTATTGAAAGGTAAATATTTGCCTTTAATACCCATCTATTTTAGGCAAATAATAATGTCAAATGTTCATAAAATATTCAGAGCTGGCTTATACCATAAATTCTACATTAAAATATATAAATCCAATGCAATATTGCATTTGAAAGATCTGGCACTAAAAATGAGATATATAACATAGACAAAAATTTCAGTATAAACTATTACTTTCTGATGAGGCCATGCTTCAACACAAAATGCCACAACAAAGATAAATGATGTCACTTAGAGGTATTTTTTTTAATTTATTACAAATTAATTAAAGGGTGTAAGTTTAGTATGACAGACTTTTTAAAATCACTAGTATTAGGGCTATGGAGTGGCATTTTGAAGGCAGAACTTACTCCATTTCTAATGGACTCATGGTCGGTGACAGATTCACCTGGATATTGGGTTTGGGGAAAAAAAAATTTACCTATGAAGATGTCTTTCTAGTTGTGAAGAATAAATTTTAAATTATCTGTGGCATTTCTTTTAAATTTTTCTCTCCTTTTAACATAACCAGAATTATGAGTTAAAGTTTCTATTAGACATTTTTTTCTCTTTTGCTTTCTGCATACTAATTCTCAGTGAAACATTTCTTCTTGAATGCATAAGCTAAGCATGTAAATTCCTACAAACATGTATTAATTTTGTTTAATTTTATCTATTTTTCCACTAGTTTTACTGAAAAAAATATGCTTAATATTAGGTACTACAGCTTTGTATCTATAGAAATTCATTTAAGTGATTTATATTTTCCTGACATTTGTATATGACCTGCTCATTTGAATATTTCTCTCTTTACCCAGGTTTTGATTTCCAGTGTCATACTACTGCATCTGACTGGCTGATCTTAAATTATATCTGGAAAGCTAACTTCTTCAAAGGACTGTGGAAATACAGATTTTAGTTTTTCTACATGTGCTATCAAGAAGGCACTTCAAAAGGAAATTAAAATAAGTTTTGAGCTAGCCAATCCACGATATCTGCAGAAAGTTGCAAATATTTTTTTTCTTAAAAAAAAAAATGAAATCTTGCTATTTGTGACAGCATTGATGGACTTAGACAGTATTATGCTAACAAAATAAGTCAGACAGGGAAGAACACATATTATATGATTTCACTTTTATGTGGAATCTAAAAAAAACCAAAGGAACAAGCAAAACAGAAACAGACTCATCAATACAAAGAACAAACTAATGGTTGCCAGCGAGGAGGGAGGAGGGACGATGGAAATTTTTAAAAAAGAAAAGAAAAGAAAAATTGCAGCTCTAAAAGCAAGCAAACAAACAAACAAAACTTTTAAATAATGATGTCTGTTATACATTAACTTGATCGTGAATATATTTAATAATTCAGTTTTACAGCTTCAAAATGACTCTTATGCAGCACCACCAAATATATATATATAATGCCCATTGTGCTTTTTTCACTACTTTGTTTTCCTTGTGCAGAATGCATTTCGACTTACTCAATAACCGTCTGAAGTGTAGTTAAAATTCAATACATAATTGACCCAATAAAAGGATAGACAGAATGAACTATCCACAATTTAAATGGGTAAAATAAATAATCTCAAGTAGAGATGTGGAACAACTACTTCTGAGATAGATATTTCAACTATTATCAGTATTAAGAGTATATGGAGTACATAAAAATATGCATCCAGTTCTTAAAGAAAATTAATAATCCAAATTAACTTCCATGCTGAGCAAAATAAAACACTGTTGTAGCAGGCCTTTGCTTCAAAGGACCCAGTGGTATAAGGAATAACGGTCATTCTCAGCAAGGATCGAAATCTCATTTCATTAGAAGGCAAATACATTTATCATTATGAAAAATACTCTGGCTAATTTTAAATTCTAAGTCATTACCAGGTGATATTAGCTGCGATAAATTTCTGAGTAGAAAATGTTGCTTTCTAAGAAATGATTGCAGCTTTATTTAATTTGGTAACACAGTATTAATTAGTATTGGAGTTATAAAATTGCAGTTTTAGCCCCGGGCATTTTGCCACTACAAGTGCTATTTTCTAAAATTAATCTCGCTAGAAATAATTATGTTTACAGTGTGGGAGCTATGATTCTTTAGTATGAATTTTATTCAGGAGATAATATTTCAAGAGCTGTTTATGCCACTGTATTAATGTTATGCACTTACAGACCCTCATAGAATTATAAGCATGTAAATGAACAAATACTCCATATGTACAGAGAGGGTGGCTTGATATTATTTCTCCCTTCAAAAATATTTTTAATCCCAGGAACTGCAACATACCAATATCCTTTCTGGTATACCACTCAGATGAAAACTGGTTCTCCTGTCCCTAGAGCACTCTAGTGTCTGAAGTAGAAACTAGGCCTTCATGGTGCCTGATTCTAGAATTTCTCTTCTGTTCTTTATTTTCTTTAATAGTTTTATTTCATGTGTGTCTCTTTATGCTTTTCCCTCTTGGATTTATTAATATGTTTAATATATTATATGGAAGAAAGGAAAACTTCAATTTTAAAGAAAATTAAAAGAATAAACTGTTAGTCTTGCCAACATCTAATGAGGTTTAAATTGTAAATTTCTTTGAGAGTTTTCAAAGAAACCTGAATCTTGAACTAGCTAAAAATGCTCTTACACGAATAACAGCAATTATAAACAAAATGTCACATCTCCATATTCTAATTTTTGTTTTACTTAATTAGTACATTACAGAAGTGGTTCTATAATTTTAATTGTGAAATTTTACCTACTTTTAAAACCAAGAGAAAATTAGAAAATGAACAGAAAAAAGTGTAATCCTGGAACTCATTTAGCATGTGGAACATTGTCTATTCCATCTTCTTGAGTTTCAAACAATTGATATGCAAATCAATTCTGAATATAAAATTCTTTATAAGTATTTTTTCATGTATGGTTTTTGTAGATACACCCTAATTTACACATGGGCAACAAATTATCTCTTTGACAGAAACTGCATAAACTATAAAGGCATACTGAGACTGAGATCATCATTGTTTTTAGATACAAATTTGTATCTATTGGCTTTCTAAATATATTAATGTATTCTTACCCAATTATAATATTTCTTTATCTAATGCTTTAATTTAACTGCATCACAGTAGCTCTAAGAAAATAAAAAAAACAAAATTTCAAAATGCTCCTGGCAGCATGAAACATTAGGAGAGTCTCTACCTGATCTATAATATAAATATTCACTTACCATTAAAATTTGTTGATATATTATAGAACTTGATGGTATGTATTAAACAGAAATTTAATAAAACAGATCTCCTTTATCAGAGGCTGTTAGGAAACACTTTGAACTGCATTAATTATATCACATACCAAAATCTAGTTTCTTCTTTGCCTGAAGCTTACCAATGCTTTGTTCTATTTATAGTAGATACATTTATTTAATCTAAAAGTTTAGTCAAGAAGCACAGAAACCATGTAAATCTTTTATCTGGGTAAATTTCTTTCAATAGAGTATACCACCCACAACAAAAGAAATATTGTTTCTGAGAGAATTGTTTGATTTAAGGTTAAATCAACTGTCTTCGTTTAATGGTATGGCAAAAATTATCTTCCTTATAATAAACAATTTGAATTTACAGCGGGTCACTTCTGTCTCATCCACAACAGAAAATAATTCAAAAATGTACATTTCTATGAATCTAATTTTGACAAATCATTAGTTACCCTAGTGACAAAGGAAATCTCTTATGGATTTTATTTATAACTGGAAAACTTTAAAACTTTATAATCGTAAAATATCCTGCATCTCAAACAATATTGATTCTCTTTTAGTCTTTAGTGCACTTCTGATTTGGAGAATATATTAAAGAGAAACATAAAATTGATGTGGTTTGTTGTGGATATAATTGTGTCCCCCTAAAATATACACATATTTAGTGATAGAGATAAAATTGAATAAAATTAATAAAATTACATTAATAAATTCATATACATAGTTAGTACTTTAATGCCTACTAAAATCATTATTAAAATATTATTCATATTCACCTTGTTCATTTTACATAATCTCAGAATATATTCTCTTAATGGACCTATATGTATCCCAAGACTAGTGTGACTGTCAGTCACCTGTTACTTTGATTCCTCTCTTCTTTATTCATGCTCTATACTCCATAGTAGTGTGATGGCTTCCATAAGCTACATTTACTATAAGTCCTTGTCCACTGATTTCTGCTTGGATTCAGTCAGTAAAAATCAATGGAGAGAGTTTTGTGGGAAAGAGGAAGGGAGATCAGAGGACTTGCTCTTCTCTGTCTGAAGTCCCAAATAATGTGTAACCCTCGTTGATGGTCTAAGTTTCTACACTTTATAGAGTATCCTCAGCTCTAGTTTCAGCCAGTTGACTTACTTCATAGTCTAGCTCCTGCCTGATGCATAGCAGGAACTGGTACTGAAACTATTTAGTGTGTTCTAGAACTATGTTCTTACTCTGGCCCTCCAGCTCTAAAGTCCAAAACAGCTTCCTGTTGTATTTGCCTCACCTTTTACTTTTCATCTCTGTCAATAAACAAAATTAGCTACTTATTTTAAATTTATCCAACTGTTTATGGTGCTATTTTTTTTTTCTGAATATACTCTAATATACTAAGAAGCAATCTATTACTAAACTAACTGGCCCACTTTTAATAATTCTCTTTGTGGTGTGCAAAATTATAAAATGGCTCTCAGGATTCATGTCCCTGGATGTGCATTCCTTGTATAATTCTTTCTCACTGAACATGTATGGAAATTGTGAATGTAATGGGATATCACATCAATGATTTGGTTCTGTTAAATTAAAGAGATATTATGCAGATGCACTTAAGTTTCCTTATCAGTCAACTTGGAATTAAACAAAAGGAAATTGGTATGGGTGGGACTACCATAATCAGATGATCTGCTAAAAGAAGAGTTTTTTTTTTTTTTTTTTTTACAATAATTTAATCATTGAGAATTCATGTTTTTAAGTGTTTCAGCTGCTCTATGAAGGTAGTATTCAAAAAATCATCACACTCTTAATAGTTCTAAATAAAGTTAAATATGATTCAGACAGTTTTGATTTCAGCACTCCAATCTCAGTCATTTTATATGGCACTTACCCTAGGTAGTGCAGAAGAAACTATGGACTGCTGTGAGAAATGCTTGCAGTCCTGGCAGGATGCCTGGTGCTTGGAGCAACAAGGTCATCAGAAGCAGATGTGGACTTGCACACAAGGACGCATTGCAGGGAGAGCGCACACGCCTGACCTATTCTGGGACTTCTTGCTCTAGGGATGGGGATGGGAAAAAGATACTTGAGAAGAAATAGCTGAAACCATGATGGTTGCCTTTATGCTGAGTCTGGAAATTGGCTGTAGTTTGTAATTACTAACTTGATAGTAACTAATAATAAATTACAAGGCCAGCTTTGCCATTCCCCCTCTCCCTTATCCATGTTAGTAAAAGTACTTCCAGACTCCAACTCTTCTTCCTAACCGTCTCCACAACAAGGACCTGTGGAAAAAGTTGAAAAAAGAGCTCTGGTGTATTTGTAGTTGCCACTAAAAAACCGTAATTGATCCAATTAGGTGGGCAAATCTGTTAGCATTAAACTCCTGCACATCAGGCTTGGTCACCAGGTCATTTATTTCATTTCTCAAATAAGGTCTTAATAGTCAATCGTCAGGGGGCTACACAGTCACCGTAGCTCTGGGAGGGTATAGAGAGTGGACCTAGACTTCAATTCCTTACAGAGCCCTCCACTCATCTATTCTCATAGAATTTTGGAAAATCTCCATTCAGTGATCGGGCTATTATCACTTGTCCTTAGTGCGCAGAAGCTTCCAGTATTTCTGCTTTTTTCTCAATTGGTCTGTGATAATACTGGCATCAAACTAGCATATGTACAGTCTGAGCTTTCTTGTTTTAAATTTCATTAAATTTGTTGGGGTGATATTGGTCAATAAAATTTGATGTTTTAAGTGTACAATTCTATAATACATCATCTGTATATTGCATTGTGTGCTCACCACTCAAAGGCAAATCTCCTTCTCTCACCATATATTTGACCTCCTTTTGCTTTTCTACTTCCCCTCATCCCCCTTTTTCTCTGATAACAACCATACTGTTCTCTGCGTTTATTTTTTTTTGGTCTTGTTTGTGTGGTGTTTTCAGTTTTATACCCCACACATGAGTGAAATCATATGGTTATCAACTTTTTCTGACTTTTTTTTTTTTTTTTTTTTTGCTTAGCATGATATTCTCAAGATCCATATATGTTGCAAATAGCAATATTTCATCTTATGGCTGAGTAATATTTCATTGTGTGTGTGTGTGTGTGTGTGTGTGTGTGTGTGTGTATATACACACCACATTGTCTTTATCCAATCATCTAACAAAAAAATACTAGCTGTTTCCATGTCTTGGCACAGTAAATAATGTTGCAATGAACATAGGTATACATATAACTTTACAAATAAATGTTTTTAAATTTGGGGGTAGATATCCAGAAGAAGGATTGCTAGGTCATATAGTAATTCTGTTCTTAATTTTTTTTCAAGAAACCTCCATTTTCTATAGTGGCTGTACCAACTTGCATTCCCACCAGATCGAGGTTTCTTGATTTAAAATAATTAATTTTCAGTATTTATCCCTTCATGGAACATATTCCAGGTCCAGGTTCAATTTACATTTGATTGTCCTGCTTCTTCCTAAGCATTCTCTTCATTCTTCTTTTTTGCAGGTAGAGAAATATATAGAAAACATGTCTCTTGTTCTCAGAATTTTTGTTTTGTTTAACCCACTAATGATCCTACCTTCAGTAAACTCACATAACCTTTTCTTTTTAAAAAAATGTCTTATTTATCCGTTAGAGTTGACATTCAATATTATTTTATGTTAGCTTAGTGGTTAGACATTTATACAATTTGTGAAGCGATCCCTCCCAATTAGTCATGTACCCACTTGGCTCTATACATGGTTATTATACTTCTATTGACTGCATTCCTTCTGTTGTAATCCACATTCCCATGACTATCTTGTAGCTACTAGTTTGTACTTCTTACTATCTTGAACTTTTTCCCCCAGCCTTGAAAACTCTCTCTCATCTGGCAGTCACTAGTTTGTTCTGTGTATCTATGAGTCTCTTTTCATTTTGCTTATTCTTTAGATTCCACATGTAAGTGAGGTTATATTGTATTTATCTTCACCTGTCTGACTTATTTCACTTAGGATAATGCCCTCTAGGTACATCCATGTGGCTGCATGTGGTAAGTTTTCATTTTTATGGCTGAGTAATATTCCATTGTATATATGTACCATCTCTTATTTACTCTCAATCGTCTATTGATGAACACTTAGGTTATTTCTATATCTTGGCTATTGGAAATAATGCTGCAATTAACATAGGTATGCATATATATTTTAAAATTAGTGTTTTGGATTTATTCAGATAAATATCCAGAAGTGCAATCGTTGGGTCATAAGGAAGTTTTATTTTTAATTTTTTGAGGAACCTCCAACTGTTTTCCATAGTGGCTGTACCAATTTGCAATCTTAGCAACAATATGTGAAGGTTTCCTTTATTTTACATCTTTGCCAACACTTGATTGTTGATTTGTTGATGATAGCCATTTTTACAGGTGTGAGGTGACATTTCATTGTGGTTTTAATTTGCATTTCTCTGATGATTAGTGACTTGGAGCATCTTTTCATATGTCTATTGGCCATTTGTATGTCTTCTTTGGAGAAATGCCTATTGAGGTCCTCTGCCTATTTTTAAATTGGATTTTTTTTTGGTGTTGTTGAATTGTATGAGTTCTTTATAAATTTTGGATATTACTTCCTTATCAGATTATTATTGGCAACTATCTTCTTCCATTCAGTAGATCATTGATGCATTTTGCTGATGGTTTCCTGTGCTACGCAAAAACATTTTAGGTTAGTGTAGTCCCTTTTTTTTTTTTTTTAAATTTTGTTTCCCTTTCCCTAGGGAATATATCAGAAAAAAAAAAATATTACCAAGAGCAATATCAGGGAATTTACAGTCCATGTTTCCTTCTAGGAGTTTAATTGTTTTCAGTCTTATGTTTAAGTCTTTAATCAATTTTAAATTTATTTTTGTATGTGAATTTATTCTGTATAAAAAGGTGGCCCAGTTTCTTTTTTTTTGTATCTGTCCAGTTTTCCCAACAATTTTTATTGAACAGTCTGTCTGTATACTCTTGCCTTCTTTGTAAGAGACCTTATTGTGTATTCTTACCCCCTTTGTCATAGATTAAATGACCATATAAGCATGGGCTTATTTTAGAGCTATCTATTCTGTTCCATTGATCTATATGTCTGTTTTTAGGCCAGTACCATCTTGCTTTGATTACTATGGTCTTGTAGTATACTTTGATATTAGACAGGATAATATCTCCAAGTTTGTTTATTTTTTCTCAAGGTTGCCATGATTGTTCAGAGTCGTTTTTTGGTTTTATATAAATTTTAGGATTATTTGTTCTAGTTCTGTGAAAAACGCCCTTGGTCTTTTGATAGGGATTGCATTGAATGTATAGATTGCTTTGGGTAGTTTGGACATTTTAATGATGTTAATTCCTCTCCAGGAGTACAGTTTATGCTTCCATTTATTTGTATCTTTTTCAATTTCTTTCTTCGATGACTTAAATTCTTCAAGTTCAGATCTTTTACCTTCTTGTTTAAATTTATTCTTAGGCATTTTACTTTTTCTGCAGTTGGAATTGGAACTGTTTTCTTTGTTTCTCTTTCTGTTGGTTTATTATTGATGCATAAAAATGCAACTGATTTCTAAATATTAATTTTATATCCTGCTAATTTACTGAATTTATCATTTCTAACAGTTTTTTTTTTGTGTGGATTCTTTAGTCTTTTTTCTATATAGTATCATATCATCTGCAAATGATGACAGTTTTACATCCTCCTTTCCAATTTGCATGTCTTTTATTTCTTTTTCTTATCTGATTGCTGTGGCTAGGACTTCCATACTGTGTTGAATAAAAGGGGTGAAAGTGGTCATCCTTGTTTTTTTCCTGATCTTAAGAAAAACACTTAAAATTTTTTCCAATTTAGTAAGATGTTAACTCCAAGTTTGTCATATATGGCCTCTTTTATTTAAAAACTGGGGGTGACATTGGTTAATAAAATCAAGTAAGTTTCAAGTACATAATTCAGCAATACATCTTATATATGGCGTATTGTATGTTCACCACCCAAAGTTAAATTTCCTTCTGTCACCAAATATTTGACCTCTTTTACTCCTATCTATCTCTCCCATCCCCTCCTTTCCTCTATCAACCACTAATCTCTTTTTGTCCATGAGTCTTTGTTTCTTTGTCATGTTTGTTTGTTGCTTTAAATTTTATATTCAATATATGAGTAAAATCATATTGCTCTCAAAGTTTTACCCACCTCCAATTGAAAATGTTTATCTGCAAAGATATATGCAGCCTGATGATCTTAGCAGCATTATTCATGGTGGCCAGGAAATAGAAGCAACTGAAGTATCCTACAGTAGATGATTGTATAAAAAAGATGTACATATATATAGTGGAATATAAACAAAGATGAAATACTGCCATTTGTGACAACATAGGTGGATCTTGAAATAATCATACTAAGTAAAATAAGTCAGACAGAAAAAGTTGAAGACTTTTACTTTTTGAAGATATGTTTTCTCTATTCGCATTTCACTGAGTTTGTATCATAAATGGATGCTGAATTTTGCCAAAAGCTTCTTCTGCATCTATTAATATAATGGCATGATCTCCGTCTTTCCATTTGTTAATGTGGTGTATCATATTAATTGATTTGTGGATATTGAACAAGGCTTGTATCCCAGGAATAAATCCCACTTGATTATGGTATATAACTTTTTAATGTCTTGCTGAATTTAGTTTGCTAATATTTCTTGACAATTTTTGCATCTATGTTCATCAAAAATATTGCCCTATAATTTTTTGACAGGGTAGGGTAATTTCTTTGTCTGATCTTGGAATCAGGTAATGATAGCCTAGTCAAATTAGGGGAGCCTTTCTCTTGAATTTTTTGGAATAGTTTGAGAAAAACAGTGTTAATTCTTCTTTGAGTGTTTGGTAAAGTTCACCTGTGAAGCCATCTAGCCTGGACTTCTATTTGTTGGATTTTTGATTACAGATTCATTTTCATTGGTGACAATTGGTTGGTGCAGATTTCTGTTTCTTCTCTACTCAGTCTTGGGAGATTGTACATTTCTAGAAATACATCCATTTCTTCCAGATTGTCCAATTTGTTGGCATATAATTTTTTGTAATATTTTCTTATAATCTTTGTATTTCTGTGGTGTCATTTGTCATTTCTCTTTCATTTCTAATTTTATTTGGTTCCTTTCTGTTTCTTGATAAATCTGGCTGAAAGTTTATCAATTTTGTTTATTTTTTTGAAGAGCCAGCTTTGGTTTCGTTGATCTTTTGTATTGTTTTTCTAGACTCTATTTATTTCTGCTCTGATCTTTATTATTTCCTTTCTTCTACTCAATTTGGGCCTCTTTGCTGTTTTCTTTTCAGTTGTTGTTAAGTGTAAGGTTAGGTTCTTTATTTGAGATTTTCTTTCTTTCTTGAGGTAGATCTGTATTGCTGTTTTGTTGTGTTCCATAAATTTGAGTATCTGTTTTCAAATTTTATCTC
Organism: Eonycteris spelaea; assembly: GCA_003508835.1. Taxonomy (NCBI): domain Eukaryota; kingdom Metazoa; phylum Chordata; class Mammalia; order Chiroptera; family Pteropodidae; genus Eonycteris; species Eonycteris spelaea. The sequence continues at coordinate 1,382,949 of PUFA01000153.1, forward strand.
AAGATATCTTTTGATTTCTTCCTTTAACTCATTTTTAACCCATTTATTTTTTAGTAGTGTTATTTAACCTCCAAGTGTTTATGTGTTTTTCAGTTTTTTCTTGTGATTTCTAGTTTCATATGATTGTTGTCAGAGAATATGCTTCATATGATTTCAATCTTATTAAACTTATGGAGGATGTTTTGTGGCCTAACATGTGATCATCTTGGAAAATACTTTATGTGCACTTCAGAAGAATGTATATTCTGCTGCTTTTTGGTGAAAAATCTCTAAAAATATCAGTTAAATTTGTCTGGTTTAATATGTAATTTAAGGCTGCTGTAATTTAAGGCTGCTGTTTCCTTGTTGGTTTTCTGTAGGGAAGATCTGTCCATTGGTGTTAATGGAGTGTTAAAAGTTCTATATTATGACTGTTTTACTGTCGATCTCTCCTGTTATATCTCTATGTTTTTTGGTCAATATTGGGTCCTATGTAGGAGCACCTAAATATACAAAGTAAATATTGGGTTATATTCTCCTATTGAATTGATCCCTTTATCATTATGTAATGTACTTCTTTGTCTCTTATTATAGCCTTTGTTTTAAAATCTATTTTGTCTAATATAAGTATTGCTACCCTAGATTTTTTTTCATTTCCATTTGCATGAAATATTTTATACCATCTCTTTACTTTCAGTCTGTGTGTGTCTTTCGATCTGAAATGGATCTCTTGTAGACAACATCTGTATGGAGCTTGTTCTTTTATCTTTTATCTTCCCTATGTTTTTTGGTTGGAGAATGTAATCCATTTACATTTAAAGTGATTATTGATAGGTACATAGTTATTGCCATTATTATTCAAATTTATGTTCTTTCCCCCACCTTCTTCTTAAAAATTCCCTTTAACATCTTTTGTAATACTGGGTTTGTGTTGATAAACTCCTGCAGGTTTTTTTTTTTTCTTGTTTGGGAAGCTTTTATTCTCATGTTCCATTTTAATTAATAGTCTTTCTGTGTAGAGTAGTATTGGTTATAGGTCTTTGCCATTTTAATTATGATTTGTCTTGGTGTAAGCTTATTTAGGTTCATCTTGTTTGAGACTTTCTACACTTCCTGAACTTGTATGTCTAATTTCTTTGCCATGTTAGGGAAGGTTCAGTCAGTATTTCTTCAAATAGGTTCTCAATCTTTCACTCTCTCTCTTCCCCTACTGGTACTTCTATGATGTGAGTGTTGGTATGCTTGATGTTGTCTCAGAGTCCCCTTAAACTATCTTTTCTTTTGGAATTTTTTTTTACTTTTTTGCTGTTCCTATTAGGTGTTTTCTACTACCTTATTTTCCAAATCACTGATTCAGTCTTCTGCTTTATCTGTTCTACTACTGATTCCTTCTAGTGTGTTCTTCATTTTAATTATTATGCTCTTCATTTCTGACTGGTTTTTATGGTTTCTATGTCCTTTCTTTATGCTTATCATCTCTCTGTTGAAGTTCTCACTGAGCTCATCTATTTTTCCCCTAAGTTTATTTAGCATCTGTATAAGTAGTGTTTTGAACCTGTATCTGGTAGGTTGCTTACCTCCATTTCTTTAACTCTTTTTCTGAAATTTTCTCTTGTTCTTTCATTTGAGATGTGTTTCTTAATTTTATTCATTTTGGCTGCCTCTCTGTTCATGCCTATGTACTATGTAGATCTACTACATCTCTCAGTCTTGGCTGGATGACTTTATGCAATAGGTGCCCTGTATGACCCAGTGGCACAGCATTTGTGATCACCTGCATCGAGTGCTCCAGGAGTATCTCTTGTGTGGGTTGTGTGTGCCTTCCTGTTGTAGTTGAGCCTTCATTGCTATTGGCATGTCAGTGGGTGGTATAACTCTCACATTGACTGGTTCTAAGAACTGGCCACATACACAGCATATGAGCTGCTGTGTGGGAGTTGAACCAGAGAGGGGGATTTGACCTAGAGGGCCTGTGTGCCTATTGGGACCACCCTTGGATGTGTCACCATTGGGGCCGATTGGAGTTCAGTGTTGCCCCAGTGGTAGTGGGGAGGGAGAGGAATAACAACAGCTCAGACTTGTAGTTACCATCTTTCCTTGGTTCTACCTCAAATGACAGCAGTCATTGAGATTTAATAGTATTGAGATTTAATAGTTTTATTAAAATATATTTTAGAAAGACAAAGAATGCCCCCAGGAGGCACATGGTCACATGCTGTAACCAACACAAAGGGCAAAAGAAGCCACAAAAAAGCAAAAAGGCCACAAATGCCACCAAAAATAGACCCCAGAAAGGCAAAAAGAGGGGGCAAAAAGAAAGGGAACCTATAAGGAAAAAAGAGAGGAGCCCAGAGGGTCAAAAAAGGCAAAAAAGTGAGCCCAGAAAGGCAAAAGAGCCCAGAAGTGGAAATGCCTGCCTTATATTTGGGCCATGATGGGTGGTGCCAAAGGCATTCCCACGTAATTGGCAAGTAGGGTAATTTTGATTGACACCTGGCTGCTATATAACTTTGCCTAATGTGCATGTGTGTACCCAGAATTCTACTACCATTGGGATGTTATTTGGACAGTCTCTAGGCTGAGCCCCTATTCTTTTGTTCCCCCTTGTCACTCATGCCTGACTAGCTACATAACAGGTGTGCTAATTGTGGGCTAATCAAGGGCTGTTCTGTTGTGTTATGAAGCTAGCCTCCAGGTATGAAGAGGCTTCTGTGCATGCCAAGGTCAACAGCTGCCTATGACTTACTCTGGTCTGGGACCCGGAGGCATATGGGAGAGGCTGAACTGAGTACAGGGCCTGAGGAAGCTCAGCAAAAGGACCAGGTCACCCCAAGACTGAGACTGCCTTGGTTGCTTGCAAGTTTCAGCAGCTGAAAGAGCCATTAGCGATATTGAGTTGGGTAAGGCAAAGTCCCAGGGTGTTAACAGGATGGGCAAATGATATACACAGGTTAGTGCAAATTCAGATTTGCTGCCAGTGTTGAACATGTAGCCACTTGCAAAAGTCTCAGATCACACTGAGGCCAGCTGCCGCCCACCTCAGGCCCAAGAATCCTGAGGTTTGTTCAAGAAATACTGCAGCTTGGGCTGGGGCTGGTTGCCTGCTACCGAAAGTGTCTCCAGAGGTGCATAAATGGAGCCCTTATGATTGTTGCTAAAAGAGCTTCTTCCTTCACAGACGGGGTGGGACTGGTTGCCCCCAAAATGCCTCCAGCAATGTGCAAGTTGGATGACGCAGGGTCTCAGGAAATCACCATGGTGGAGTGGGTGGAATTCACCAGGCCAATGCATATTCAAATTTAGCCCAGTAGGAAAACTTAACACTGGCAATATGGAGCCTTCCTGGGCTGCACCAGGGAGAGCTGACACACAGGATAATGGCTTTCAGCCCTTGCCCTTAAGCCATAGTTTTCCCATTTATATCTCTGGTACCTCTTGGATCCCGGAGTTAGTGCCTACAATGAGTGAGTCTGTGCATGGACCCTTTAAAAAGAAGTCTGAGTTTCCAACAGCTTTTTCTCTTATCTGGATATGTCTACAGATTTTCACAGCCAGATTTTGTAGGGACTCTTCTTCCTGGCACTGGAACTCTGGGGCTGGGGAACCTGGGTGTGGTCCTGGGCTACTCACTCTTTTAGGGGCACCTCTGCAGCCAAGATATCCCTCCCACGGTTCAACCACACATTGCTACCAAACTCAAGGAGTTCATTTTGCAAGCATGTGTCAAAGACAAAGGAGACATGGACAGGAGTTTGCAGCAATGAAATAGACTTTTATTTAAGGAAATGGTGCTAAGCCCAGAGACAAAGGTGAGCTAGGAATCAAAAGCATGGCTCTCTGATGGCCTCTAGGGAATAGGTTATCTAGGGGAAAACTCATTAGTAGCTAAGGGAGTTTGGGTTGTGGGCTCTACTAATTAGTTAGGGCTAGGATAGGAAGCAGTTGATTATTGCATTAGATCTTGATGTTAGTCATGGTATTGTTCTGTCTGGTTTCAAGGGGATGCTGGTAGGGTTGTTCCCCTTCAAGGGTGTAGAGCTGCAAGATGCTACCTTAGTGTGACCAAAACTCTGTTTCTTGGTCAATAGCCTGAGGCTTTGTTCCTAAGACTGTTTGATACTGACCTAAGGGCTTATGATTAATGGAGTGGCTGTGCAGTATGCAGAAGAATAAGGAAAGAGAAAAAAGCAAGTGAGCCCAATGTCAATTTTAATCTAAGAGAAAAAGAGAGAAACGATCATTTATTTTAAAGAAGTGAAGATTTGCACGGTTACACACATAAGTGTGGAGCCAGTCTGTTTTGTATCTCCATTCTCCTGCCAGTCTCAATGTGGTCTCTTATATCACCCTTAGTTATAGAGGTTCTGTTCAGCTAGTCTTAAGATGGTTCTCCAGGTTAATTGTTCTATAATTTAGTTGTAATTTTAATACGGTCAGAGGAGGGGCAAGCATTTACCTCCCCCACCACCTTGACTGAAACCTGTATTTTTTCTTTATTCTGAGACCACTCATACCTATCTGCAAAGTCATTACTTAAATATAAATTTTTACATAAAGTCAAGAGTCATTTTTCATGTGATTAGTCCATCATACTAAATAACATTTGGGATTATGACAGTAATTCTTTGTTATAATTTAAAACACAGTGTAATTATGTGATCACAGTGAGTAGAAAGTAAATTCCAATCCATTAAAAATGTAAATGATAAAAGACAATCTTCACATGAAGTGCAATAACCACTCAGATTCTTCAGATCCAATATATTAGTGAATCATCATAAGAGGATTTTCTCAGAATAAATGCTACAAAAAGGTTACAAAAACTTGAATTTACATTTTTTTACATAGTACGGCAAAATCACACAGTGCAATATACATATAACGTGTTATTGACTTGTACACTTGAAATCTACATAATTTTATTAACAAATGTCACCCTAGTAAATTTAATAATTAATAATTTAAAAACTTCTAATAAGTACTACAACAGTGATATAAATTTGAAGATATATAAACGTGGAGAGAAGAATATAATAATTAGAACAACTTTAATATTATATAATATTTACAGCAAATAATTTTGAGTTTATAAAATGTTTAAGAAAACAACTGCTAAAACAAAGGTAGTTGAAATCAATACTGAGTGATTTTAAGAGATGAAAATTCTTGTTAGTTATGTGATCTACAAAATGGAAGTAAAAGTACTTGTTATGGTATAATAATCATAAAAGACCTTGATGATAAGTAAAGAAATTAAAAATGTCTTTTAGAATTTTATCAACTGTAATTATGTGATAATATAAATGCCATTCACTAATATGTATTATTTTATTTATAACTACTAGTAATCTGGATAAATGGTGAGCAATTTTAACAAATTTCTTAAACTAATTTTTTTTAATTGTCGTTCTGTTGTCTGCATTATTACCATAATTAGGAAGTCTTTTAGTTGGAAATACTGTTGAATTTGATCTATAGATTTCTGAAATTATGTATTTTTCAAATCTATAAAAATTTGTAGAAAAATCTGACAACTTGCAAAAATATGTTCCTTTTCATTTTTCAGAGATGCCTTATAAAATTAGGATGCCTTCTAAAGTACAAATAAATATAACAGCTAGAAATTGGGTAATGATATCTTTGTGTATAGTGCAATTTTTCCTCATCTTAAAATGCACCAATCTCACTGGGATAAAATTAAAGTTAAATTTTAATTAGTATAACATTACACAGCATGCCAAAAAACACTGTAACTTTCTATATAGTTATAAATGCTGCTATATCAAGAGACTTTTATTATGTCAGCATGTTGTAAATAGATTGTTCATATGTAAAGTAGGTAGTTTCAACAAAAAAATTAAAGTACTGAAGTATTTATGCTGTAATATTGTTTCTATAGATTAAACTCCCTAACAGAAATTTATGAAATAGAATACCTGTAATTCTCTGAGACAGTTAGGTACATTGGGACCACATAAATAAGGGGCATAATTAGTTAATTAGCAGAGGTTTACAGTCCTATATAATTTCATTTTGTTCACCAGAAAAGTAATGACACTATATTAAAAATACCTATTATGTACTCTGTGCTAAAAATTTTAATGTTTATGATTTATGTAGTGGATTACAAAATAGTAGGTTAAAGGCATTTGATTGAGTTTAATGACTCAGACTATAACTTCAAGGAAGTCCCTGGTAATATAGAGAACCAATTTTTTTGTCATATAATGACATCTTAGTATATACATTCTGAAATGAGTAATACAATTAACTTATTTCCTTACTATTTAAGTCTTTAAAATTACTTGGCAGGCTTTGTAGTTTCTTGGATTCGTACCAACAATTTGACCTAATCCAAGTTAATTAGACTCTTTACACCTTAGTTTACTCTTAAAGAAAATGAGAATAGTAAGGCCAGAAGTCTCCTTCAGCTATAGGGAGAAATAAATGGAATTTGTGTATGTAAATATTCTGGCAAACTTCTTGATATGTGATAGTTGATAAATGCTCACTCCCTTTCCGATTTGATTCAGGCATTTAAAGGCTAATCAACTGACATTTCATGAAGATATTGTAAAATTCACTCTTAAGAGCTATTTATTATTTGTATTTGTCATATATGTTCCCACTGATTTTCTATATATAGACTAGTTGTTTCCCTGGAATGGAGGTTTCTTTTATTTCACCTAGCCCATGCTCTACACACATTTATGTCCTTCTCATTCTAATATGTAGACTGTAGAATAAAGGTTATCTTTCCACCAAAAGCTACTTTAGTCTCCCAAGTTGTAAATGCACGCACACACATACACATACTCTCTGATACACATCCTCTTTGGGTCTCTTAAAATTTATTTCCATTTCATGCTTGCCACCTTTACCTTGTAAACCGATTTATGTTTATATCTATCCCATATGGAGTTAATACTCTGAGGAGAATACATGCTTTTAATTCCTTTCCATATTCTACTGTTTCTTATTTTTAAAACACTTTCTTAATAGATATTTCATTCAAAGGTAAAGAATAGAATTAATTCTCTATGTATACCATAAAGTCAGCACAAATGATAAGTAATATTTAATATTGATCTAACAAGAAGTTTTTTAGATAGTAAGTACTAGTAGTAGAAGGTAAAAATTATCCATTTCTATGGCTCTTCATTCTCAATTCCCATCTAACCATCATCTGGATCTCCTGTGCTGAATCACTAGTGTCAGCACAGAGGTGATCAAGAAGTGAAGGCTTCAGTGGTGAGATGCCCACTTGAAAGAATGCACAAGGAGTCAACAAGAGAATGAAACAGCAGGCACCAACTTTATTGCCAGGAGCACGTGCTTCTGCTAGGGAACCATACGGGCTTTGTATATGTCAGAGAACAATAGAGGCATTCTGCTATATATGTGTAATAAACAATAAGCTGAGTCATATTTATATAAGTTCTGCGCAGGTGCCCTACTACATTAATGTAACATTTTAAATCCAGAGTGCTATCTCTAGCTGTGAGTCTGGATCACAGCCAGACCTGGGACTCACAACTAGTTAGGCAGAACAAATATCTAAGCACAAGACTCAGAAAAAGTTAGGCTCTAGTCAGGGTACAACAGAGAGAGCTGGGAAAGAATGCTTTCCTAAACTAAGCAGAGCCGACACATATACTTAGTCCTTTTCACTCCTAAAATTGTGAGTGCTAATGGGAGCTTTCTGAGCAGAGAAATTTCCTTCTAGTGTGCAGACATGAGGGCTAGGAACTTATCAGATGGTGCTGTGCTTCTCCAAACATTTAATGGATGGCCTCTATTCACATGGACATGAACTAAATAAATAAGCTGAGGGAAAACAAAAACAAAAACGCAAGCAAACAAAAACTGGACAGGCAGAACTTTATATTCAAATTGTTGGAAGAAACAAAAAAACTTGGATAAAATATTAAAACACACAGAGAAATTCAAATACAGCCACATGAAAAATTTCTGAAACAAAAACTCTTAAAAATATTTATATCACAATAATTCAGTATTTTATTTAAAGTATAGGCATGCCTCATTTTACTGTACTCTGCTTTATTGTGGTTTGCAGATATTGCAGTTTTGACAAATTGTAGGTTTATGGTGTAACCCTGTGTCAAGCAATTCTATTGACACCATTTTTTCAACAGCATTTGTTCACTTAGTGTCTCTGTGTCGCATTTTGGTAATTCTCGAAATATTTCAAACTTTTAATCCCTATTATATTTTTATGGTGATTAGTGACCAGTAATCTTAGATGTTACTAAGGCAGCAAAAAGATGATGACTTGCTAACAGCTCAGATGATTGTTGGCATTTTTTAGCAATAAGTATTTTTTAAATTAAGGTGTGTACATTTTTTTTTTCTTTTTTTTTTTTCTTTTTTTTTTTTTTAGGCACAATGCTATTGTCTATAGTGTAGGGTAAACATAACTTTTGTATGAACTAGAAAACCCAAATATTTGTGTGACTTGCTTTATTGTGATATTCACTTTATTGCAGTGGTCTACAACCGCACCTGCAATATCACTGAGGTATGCCTGGTACAATATACACATGTATATCAGGTAGAAGAAATGTATCACAAAAAAAGTAAAACAAAGGGTTAGAAAAAATGAGGTAACTTCAATAATCAATTTTGTATTTTTTTAATACATTTTTAAAAATTTTCATTTACATATTTTTCGAAGCTTTGTTGTCATTGTCTTATCCTTATGTTATTGTCAATGTTTTTTTCCTTTCTTTTTTCCTTTATTTTGTTCTTTTTCTTTTTTTCATCACTATCTTTACAATTGAAATCATATTAACACTAAAGTATTTCATCAAATTATTAAAATATAAAGTACATGTTTATGTCTAATGTGGTCTTAAAAGGAATAATTTGATTTTTAATCCTCTAGTTAATAGCAACATTTATTTCAAGTTACTATCTTTTTATTATCTTTAGAATCATTGATTGTTATGTCTTGTCTGACTTGAAGCATTTTTGACATTTTACTATTTCATATATGAGCATCAACTTTAAAGATGAAAATAACTTCTAACATATTGTGATCGCATAAGTGAATATTAGAATAAGTTTTTATTTTTCATATATTACAATATTGCAAGTATTATAATTATTGAATCATGCGTTTTATTGTGAATATTAATTTAACTGCAGTTTTATAATGTGAACATATAAAATTGTAATTTTGCATATATTTCCTCTTTATTTGTAACTAGGTTTTCATTTTTGGTAACTTTCTGTGGGTCAGTTTTTAAGATAATTATATAATAATCCAGTTATGCATATTCATAAGGATGTTATATTGACATCAACATGATGGCTTTTTAAACAATATATTACATACGGATATTTAATATCTTACTTCAAGGATATTAGATGTTTTAAAATATTTATTTTCACCAACCTAGAGACAGACATTATTACAAAGAATTAAATTGGTTTTTAATCATTTTATTTTATTGTAAAATCAACTATTTTAGGAGAACTATAAGTCCTAAGAAAAATATTACAGAACATATTGATTAAATATCCATTGGGTCAGTTTTTGTATTAAGGACCAGAGATCAAAAAAACAAGAAACTCTGTACTCTACTAATTTATACCCAGGTAATGGAATGCTAGTTCTATAAGGGATTTAACAAACTGTTCTTGCCTCTGTAGCCAAAAATAATGTATAGACTGTTGGAATTGTTATAGGTTCAAAACCTTTTGTACTGGATCAATATCAATTTTGAGAAAGTTTAATGCAACTCTGAGATTTATTATACCTAGCATGAAACAAATAAAACACTCACTTTTCTTTATTTTTTACAGCAGTTTACTGTCATATTGCTGCAATATGTTGCTTCCAAATTATGTTCTGAATGTATATTTGTATAATTTATAGATTCTTTATGAACTTTAATTAAAAATTTTACATGAATTTTGCTTTTCCTATAGAATGTAGACACAGCTAAAGCATCTTTTAGGACTACTCCTTTTTTGTTACCTTTTTAGCTGATTAATAATTTCATATCATTGGATAAGATTAAGCCATGAGTAAAATATCATCTCTGAAAATTTTAAAGTAGCCCAAATGTAGGAGAACAAATATTTTAAACATTATGATTCTGAAATGCAAAAAAGTAAAATTTTATTTTATAAAATCATTTATTCTTGTTTCTCATGAGCTACTTTACTATGTATTATGTGTGCATACATAATATGAGGAAGGGTGTTTATGGGGAGGATGTGGAAAAATTAAAAATTCCAATTCATGCTCTTGCAATATTTTCAAAGTTAAAGAATTCTCTCAAGGCTCAGCATTCATTAATTATAGAACTCAACTCTATTTTCTGAACATTCTTTCTGTTGCCCTCTGCTTTAGTACATTGGGATTCAATACCTGACACAACTAATCATATGATTCTGGAGATGAAATCGAATTTGACTTTGTCTTTATTAAAAAGTGGCTGATATGAATAAGAGTATTTAAAACTACTTTTATAGAAGTTCTGGTCAAGATGGCAGAGTAGTTAAATGCTGTGCTTGCCTCCTCTCATAACCACATCAAAATTACAACTACACTACAGAATAACCATTATTGAGAATTGCCTAAAGTCTAGCTGAACACAAGTCCTAAAGTGGAGATACACAGAAGTGGCCATCTTGAGATTGGTAGGAGGAACGTGAAGACATGAAAGAGGCAGTCCCTCACCCGCATGGGGGAGTTAAGTATCAGGAGAAATATCTTGGCTGAAAAACTACCCCTGGAAGAGTGAGGAGTCCTAGCCCCACCCCAGGCTCCACAGTACAGGGTTCCAGTGCCAGGAAGAGAAGTCTCTACAACTCTGGCTGTGAGAACCAGTGGGGATTGTGACAGAATTGAACAATGGACTGAAGTAGTTGCAGACATTCCTCTTAAAGGGCCCCACGTGGCCTTACTTGGTGATGGACTCACTCAGTCTGAGCTCCAGCATGAGACAGTGGCTCGAAAAGTGCCAGGGGCATACAGGGAGGAACTAGGTTGTCTGGCTTCAGGGTGAGGGCTGGAGGGCAGCTTTCTCCCAGACAGAAGTGCTGGCAATATACATTGTTCTTTTGTTGAGCCCTCCCTACTAACTTGCAAACCCAGGCAGGCACCATATCTGAGTCCCCATCAACCTGGCTAACACTGGTTGTCCTGCCCTGGCGATTCCCTGAGACTCTGCCCCTCTCAACATGTGGGTCCACCCAAACCACTACCCTTGTATTTTCCATACAAATGGCCATCCTGGCTCATGCTACAGATTCTCCTAAAACCTTTCAAAGGTTCACAAAACCTAAATTAGCAACATCTGGCCTTGCCATGCCCCATACCTCTTGCTTAGTAGCCAGCAGCCCCAAGCCCAGCATTAGCAACAGCAGGCCTCTGTTTGCAACTTACCCTCTCAAAGCATTTCCACTCCCAGTGTGGGTGGTGGTCATTTGTGGATTACTTAGTGGCTCATGCCAGATGGCCCCTGGTAGGGCTACAGGCTACTGCTGAACTTAGCCAGCAACCGGGCCCCTCCCAGGAGACCTCAGCCTGTACACCCAGTGCCCAGCTTTGGTCTAAACCAGAACACCACCCAGGGTCATGTCTGAGGACAACACACCCAAAGGGCACACAGGGCAGGCATCAGAGCCCTTCTAAAGCAAATCCTCTCTGTAGGGTCAGCCCTGCACAACGCAGTTCCTCTACTGGTCACAGCCAGTCATCAGGACCTATCAGCCAGAGAGCCAATACCTTTCATTGATGTGCAAATAAAAAAAAAAGGCTCAATTAACACAGGAGGGCAGACACAACCTATATAAGGAATATATCTGGAGCACCCAGCTCTGGTTACTAGGGAAGACTATACCATTGGGATCCATAGCACACCTACTATATGAGGTCACTTTACTAAGACCAAGAGACATAGTAGCTCTACCTAGTAGGCAGCCAAATGGGAAGACAAAGAAACATGTCCCAAATGAAAGAATAGGACAAAGCTCAGAAAAAGAACTATACAAAATGGAGACAAGCAATCTATCAGCTGCAGAGTTCAAAACACTTGTTGTAAGGATGCTCAATGAACTTAGAGGAAGGGTAGAGGAACTCAGTGAGAACTTTAATAAAGAGATAGAAAACATAAAAATAACCAATCAGAAATGAAGAATATATTAACTGAAATGACAAATACCTTAGGAGGAATTAACAGTAGATTAGATGGAGCAGGGAATAAGTGATTTAGAAGGTAAGGTAACAGAAAATACCCAATCAAAACAGCAACAAGAAAAAAGAACCTCAAAATATGTGGATAGTTTGAGGGACTTTTGGGACAACATCAAGTGTGTAAACATTTACATCATAGAGATTCTAGGAAGGAGAGAGAAAATAAGGAATTGAATACCATTATAAGAAATAATAATGGAAAACTTTCCTAACCCAGTAAAGGAAATTGACATACAAGTCCAGGAAACACAGAGAGTCTCAAACAAGAGAAACTCAAAGAGGCCCACATCAAAACACATCATAATTAAAATGTCAAAGGTTAAAGACAAAGTGAGAATCCTAAAAGCAGCAAGAGAAAAGCAGTTAGTTACTTAAAAGAACCCCCATAAAAATGTGAGCTGATTTCTCAACAGAAATTACGTAGGCCAGAAAGGATTGGCAAAAATATTCAAGGTGATTCAAAGCAAGGAGCTGCAACCAAGATTACTTTACCCAGCAAAACTATCATTTAAAATGGAAGGACAGATAAAGAGCATCTCAGATAAGAAAAAGTTTAAAGGATTTAATTATCACCAAAGCCAGTATTACAGGAAATGTTAGAGGGACTCCTTAAGAAAAGGAAAAAAGAAAAGATTTAAAAATGATAAAATGGAAATAACTTTATATCTAGCAACACCTACTTTATATGTAAATGGATTAAAGGCTATACTATAATCAGAAGATAGGGTAACTGAATGGATAAGAAAATAAGATGCTTACATATGCTGCCTATAAGAGACTGATTTCAGATTGAAAGACAAAGTGAAGGTATGAAAAAGATGTTTTATGAAAATAAAAACAAGCAAAAAAGAAAAGACTAGGGTAGCAATACTGATATCAGACAAAATAGACTTCAAAGCAAAGGCTATATAATAAGAGAAACAAAGAAGGACCTGTTATCCCACTTCTGGGTATTTATCTGAAGAAATCCAAAACACTGCTTTGAAGGGACCCGTGAATTCACATGTTCATTACAGTCTTATTTACAGTAGCCAAGATTTGGAGGCAACTCAGGTGTCCATTAATGGATAAATGGATAAAGAAGAGATGGTATATATATACACACACACACACACACACACACACACACACACACACACACACAATGAAATATTACTTGGCCATAAAAAAAATGAAATCTTGCCATCTGCAACAATGTTGATAGAACTAGAGAGTACTGTGGTGAGTGGAGTAAGTCAGACAGAAAAAGACAAATGCCATATGTGGAATCTAGAGAACAAATAAATTAACAATAGAAACAAGCTCATAGACACAGAGATAAATTTGATTGTTGTTTGATTGGTGCATGGGAGGATGGCTGAAAGGGGAGGAGATTAAGAGGTACAAATTGGTAACTACAAAATAGTCATGGAGATGTACAGTATAGGGAATATAATCAGCAGCATTGTAGTAGCTATGTATGGTGTCATATGGGTATTGGATTTATTTGGGTGATCACTTCATAAGGTATATAAATGTCTAATCACTGTATTGTATATCTGAAACTAATAAAATATTGTATGTTAAATATAATTGAAAAAATAAAAATATAAAAAATTTAAAAGATTATAAGAATAACAGCTCATGTAATATTTGGCATGAATACTCCAAACTTCTGTGTTGGAATAACATATCCTGTTTCATCATTAAGTTTTAGCAATGACTATAACCAAAGGATACTTTAATTTTAATATGTCTACCTTTTGTAGTTGTGCTTTTAACTTAATTTATAATTGCATTAAAATAAACCTCTATTTGGATATGTGAACATTCAAATTTTTCTTCCAACTTTGGAGTTTTGTTGTATGAAGCTTGCAGAAAATTAATTCATTTGTGGCAAAGAGATCTTTCTTAAAGGTTTGATTGTCATGAGAACCATTACAAAGCATGCTTAATAATAAATATTCTCTGACACATATACACAAAAACAACTATACATCATAAAGTAAAAATCACAGTGTTGCAACATTTATACACAATTATTTTTATGGACAGAATTGGCATATTTTTCCATTGATAATTTCTAATACTTTTCTAATGTCAAATATTATTTGATATGAACTTATAGAAAAATTGAATATCAAAATACTGAAAGCTGTTTCATTTGACTTTAATTAACAAAACCATGCTGTCCATATTTTAAGAACTATTTGAATCACAAAATCATTGAATTTTCTGTATTTGAATATATCGAAAGATTTGACTTTGTTTTTCATCATCTTCCAGAAACTCTTCTCAAATGAAAATGGTAATACAGTTTTCTTATGACACTCAATAATAAACCAATTTGCCTTTTTATTCACCTGGATTAATTCTTGAAATCACAAAAATCAGTTCCTATTTTTTTAACTCCACCTGTGGCAATTTTTTAAAATGGCACAATAATTTTTGACATATTTCTCTTGACAGGGGGATTCTATGTCCTCCACCCTTGGGTCTGGACAAGACCATGAATATTGTAGGTAATAGTGTATGACAAAATTGATGATAACTTCCATCCAAGTCAAGGTCAGATGGCATCCTCAGCCATTGAGTATTTCCATCTGAGGCCACAAACATTATGCAAAAGATATATATATCATTCCTGCTGTACTATGTCCAAATCCTTGATCAACAGAATTTTTGATACTAATTAAGCTGTTACTTTTTGTTACAAATTTTGGAGAGTTTATTATACATAATAGCAATCAGAAAAATGTACATTTGTAGTTTGAATTAAAATATCTCATGTTATAGGCTATGCAATTATTAAATCAGGGACTTTTTCTTTCTAATGAAACATCTTTGTCCTTCTAAGAATTTGGAAACTTTCCCAGCTCCTATGACTCAAGTCCTCAAATAATGATTTTTTTTTAGCATCGAGATTTGTTTCCTGTATCATCTATTGAAAAGAATATTCTTATGTGTTTGTATTCTAATGCTTTGCAGTTTTATATTGCATCCTAGTTTTACTGAATAGTAATCTTTCTTATAACAACATAATAATTTTCCTGCTACAACTTGTATCAAAGCTATATTTATATGATGAATTTCTTATGTGCCAAACACTTAATCATTTGAGCACACAGGAAGTTGACTTAAAATGCTGGTGACTAAAGAGATAGCAATAGTTTTTATTCATTGCTTTCTTGATCTATACTTTCACAGGCAAAAAGAAGTATTCAGTATTTTTTTATAACAGCAGAACTCTGTTTGCTTAATAGAACAGTTTATTTCAAGAAACCAAAAAATACAATATAAATCAGATGCCTACTGTGGACATATATTTTATTGTTTTACACTTGAAATTAGTATGTGAAAGTTTACATCAACTCAATTATTTTTTGGAGAAGCTTTTATGCTCTTCTCTCCATCTGTCTACCCATACACATATGTGCATGTGCACACATATACTACACACAAATACACATTTAACACTCAGCAAATATATGTATAATGCATTGTATAAGTTTTAATTAAGATGCACTTCTAAATTCTATATATGTGTGTGTGTGTGTGTATGTGTGTGTAAACTGTATCTTATTAGTATGATTATTTACTCCTAAAACGGGACTTGAATGATGAGTAATGGATGGCTCTTGTATAGGGTGTACGGTCTTTGGTGTCACTGCTAAGACTCAAAATTGTAAAAATCAGATTATAGCACTTAACTGCCAGGAATAATGGGATTATAATTATTATAATAACTAACAAGGTTCAAGCAATGACCTAGGGGACCTGACTCACAAAGAGTTACGGAGATGATTTATAAAACCACCTCAAATCTAGAAATAAATAAAGGGATAGCTGTACCACAGGAAAAGGTCTGGCTTGCAGTAGACTAGCATATAGTGTCTAAACCCAACTGAGGTCATTTTCCTGATTCCTAAATATATAACTGGAATTAACATAGGTAGTAATTTGCACAATCCCTACATTCTTGATCTGTGGGATAGAAACTATTAAATGGAAAAAGCAACCTGAAGGCCTCTTAAGCTACTCTCTCTCCAGCTAAATTAGCAAATAAAAAATATCACATATTAGGACATGGGAAATTATTGCCACCTTACATACCTAAGGTTGTGAGATGGTAATTGATTTCCTATGTGTCCTCATGTAATTAAATAGTTAAAGTCTAATGGAAACCAGATGGATCATGGAAGATAACTGTAGGCTATTGCGAAAACAGCCAAGTAATCAAATGTGATATTTTTGCTAGAGCAGATTAATATAGCCCAGGGAGATGGCATTTGGCCATTGATTTAGTGAATATGTTTTTTTCCTATTTCAATCAAAAAAGAAGGTCAGAAACAGCATGTATCCACATGACATGAATGGCTATATTGATTTGGTTTTATAGTCAGGTCAGTTCTGCTTTCTAGTACAATATAGTCAGGTGACATCTAGACACCTTAAACATACTGCAGAATAGCACACTGATTCATTACATTGATGATAATATTTTGATTGAGTTTTATGAGCATGATATTATAGCATGCTGGAAGATTTGGTAAGACACCCACATTCCAGAGGGTGAGACATAAACCCTGTGAAGATTCAGGAACCTGACATTATTCAGAAACCGTTTAGGAATCTGGTTAATCAAGAGTGCACTGGGACATGCATTCCAAAGTAAATGTAAATTTTTGCACCTTTTTTACTTATAAGAAAGTATAGCTCTAATGCACTCAAAGGGTTTGTCATTATCCCTCTCTCAACTCACATCTATTGCTCCTAAGGAATTTTATATGATCGCCAGAATAAGGAGAAAAATGCCTTGTTAGTATATAGATGGGTCAGTTTACTGTATGGGCGCACATGGAAAATGGATGACAGTTAAGTATAGCCCACTCAGGTGAGCTTGAAAGTCAGTATCTAAGAAAATTGTTTGGACAAGGTACCGATTTTCCACTTTTGTAGAAAACAATGAATAAGGTTAAAATGTAAACAGTTTCAAGAATAAAGATAAATGCCGCAACAGTTGGTCAGGGACTTAGAAGAAAAAAAAAAAAAAGATTGAGTTAAATTAATTTGGATGGACATACTGGAGTAAGCATGAAGTGCACACAGCTTTCTATCATGTGTTATTGCCCAGAGGTTTTCAAGATGGAAGAGGCACTAAACTAGTAAGTAAATAAAATTACCTCGATAGTTGGTATTGGCTAGGCTTTGTGAAAGGCCAGGCCAGTATGTCATGAAAGGCTATCACAGAGGTTATCATGGTGGCAGAAATTGTGAGGCTTAACTGAAGGGATTCAGACTTATCAAAGATGACCCCACCTCCAGCAATAGACACCAGCAATAAACCCTAAAATTGATTCATTCCTAGAGGAAAGTTACTGGATTCTTAGAGAAAAATTAATTACATTGGGTCCCTTGATCTCGTTCAAGTCAGGAGTTTGTTCTTATGTACACAGACATGTATTCTGAGTATTGGCTTGCTTTTCTTGTCA
Organism: Eonycteris spelaea; assembly: GCA_003508835.1. Taxonomy (NCBI): domain Eukaryota; kingdom Metazoa; phylum Chordata; class Mammalia; order Chiroptera; family Pteropodidae; genus Eonycteris; species Eonycteris spelaea. Next base: position 1,400,628 of record PUFA01000153.1, read on the forward strand.
GAGGGCATTGGCTAGTACCTGTATCAATGAGCTTATGAATCATTTGATCCACTGACATTTGATCCTCCACAATATATTTTCAGACCTGGGGGAACATTTAAATCTAAGATGTTGTGGGAGTGAGACCATGTCCACAGACTCAATATTTCTGTCACTTATTGCACACCCAGAAGTCACTAGCTTGCTGAAGACACATTTGAGACACCAGATCTATGAAAATATTTTGCAAAAATAGCATGCATTTTCTATAAATATTTATTTTGCACTGTTTTTTCAAGAAAGAAAACATGGGTCTGGGAAGCAAGACATGGAAACAAGAGTATTCCCAGTTACTATTACTTCTAATAATTTACCACAGAGTTTATGATCAAAATTTCCACATATCTGGGCACTGCAGGATTACTGGTCCTAGACATACTCTTGCCAGAAGAAACGCTAGAGTACCATTTATCTATATCTGCTGCTTGAATACTTTTTGTAACCAGGAAAAAGCAAGCAAGAAAAAAGTTTTTTGCAGGTACAGTTGACAATTGATATGGATTATATGGTGGTATATGTAGAGAAAAGTACAATCAAGGATTTTTGATACCCTTTGATTTTTGATACTCTCTTGCCCAACTGTGAACATAATTAAAAGATTAAAATAACACCATCTTGAACATGTCAAGGTTCCTGGGGCTCAAGTACCTTGGGATGAGGTTTTGGGTCACACCATTGGGTAAGCCATCAAGCCAAAATAGGAGCAGACACCAAGGGGAATCAGGGATGTAGATGATAGTAACAATGGAGGCAATTGAGGTATCAAGACCAACTTCATTGTCAAGAGCTGAAGTTTATCTCACTAACATCCTTCTGTTTTGTCTCCATCAGCAGTAAATGGTCAAAGAAATTCTAAGAAGTTGCTTCACAAACATACTGGAAAAGTGGATCCAAGCAGCACAAGTGGTGGAAAGAAGTAGACGTGCCACCAAGACCCAACTTCAAAAAAGGATTTGCAGACTACCTCTAAAAGGTGAGATTAGCAGATTGCCTCCAGCTGTCAATTTCTTCAGAGTCTGCCCCAGCTGCAGACACTGTGATTGCAAATGTTACTATTTCAGTGAAGCTTACATCCAGTGACTAAGTAAGACAGAATTATAAAGGCTTGGCCTTTTTAGTCCATTAGGTGAAACTCTGATGACTGCCACCTTCTCCAAATCTCCTCCCCTGTGCGGGTGCAAGTTTTGTCCAACTTGCACCACAGTTTATCTTGTTTCTCTTCCTCATTCTGCTTCTTCCCGCTTTTTTCTTTTTTTCACAGATGTTCATCCCTAATAAGCATCTGCTACTTTAATCTTCATCTCAGGTCAGTTTTCAGAGAATCTATTAGACATTACCTTTATATACATTAACAGGTAGAGAGGGAAAACTTAAAAGGTGGATCCTTTATGTTATTTCTTGTACTATAATTGGTTTTGGGTGAAATCAGTAAATGCAACTTGAATAAGTCATCAACTTTCCTGTAAAATATTGTTTTAAATAGCCCTTCGTAAAGTGTTTCTAGCTATTACTCTTTTGTTCTAATTAAATGATGTGAATAGAATACTGAATACCTGATCATAAAAACATGATTATAATTATATTTCCAGTTCTCTTTGTGCCTCTATAAAGATCTTTTATATTCCACACTCCCATCTTAATTCGCTCTCATACTAGAGCGGTTATGCTTCTGTGTCTTCAACATATGTTTAATGATTATAGCTTCAACTTTTTGAGCTGAATAATGAAGCTTCATGAGACAACTGCTACTGGTAACATATGTTTTATCTCTGTGGGGAACACTGTTCACTGACTATCCATTCTAATTTGATATAATTTTGTAAATTAAATCGGATACAAATAAAGCACTTCAAAATGAAATATCTCATTTTAAAGGAGAGTTGTTATTTATATCTGGGCTTTTGGTTTACTAAGCAATTAACTGATATCTAGTAATTTAGTATATATAATAATTGTCATGGTTTTTGTGATTGCCTTTAAATTGCTGTCTTCATCATTCAACATTTCTAATAGTTTCTATTAAGACATAGATTCATAGAAGTTCAATTAGTGTTATTTACCTCATACTATCAAGCAATTAGTGATATTTCCCTTTATTCCTAGAACTTTGTATTTTTCAATATATTAAACTTTTAAATGTGAGTCTTCATTCATGGATTAATACCTTGATTTATTTTATTAGCACACACATATAAAAGTGTGCTTTTTTTCTGTCTTTGGGATAGAGCAAAGATGTTTACCACCCCCCAAAAAAAAATTAACAAAAATTGATTTATCGCTAGTAGGGCAGCAATACATATGGTCAGCTAGTTAAGTATCCAGATTTCTCTAGGAAATATAATATTAATAACAAATCTTTCAGGAAATAAAATTTTATGTTTGTATCCAAATGTATTATAAAAAATCTTCCAAAGTAAACAGATACTGTTACATATGCACCTAAAATTTATGTACAGATATTAACTATTTTGTATATACACACACAAATTCACCTATGTGTATATATCCTTTCTGCAAAAGCATTCTCTAAAGTTTCTCTATTATCCCTCTACTAGAATTTGTACAGTATCCAGAATACTCTTAAAATAATATAAATCAAATAGATTATGACACTTTCTTGCCTAAACCCCTCCACGATTGACTCTGACACTTACAATAATAAAAACTCTTTAGTCAGTATATTAATGTGTTAAGAATTTTACAACAAAGTACCATATACTGGAAGGACTTAAATATACATCATTTTCTCAAAGCTAGATGCCTGAGATTCAGATGTTATCAGAGTTGGTTTCTTCAGAGGACTCTCTCCTTCACTTGTGGCCATCTTCATGTTCATATGATATTCTCCTTCTAAGTGTGTCTGTGTCTTTCAAAGATGTCAGTCATATTGGATTAGTCTATCCTAATGACCTCATTTTAACTTAATTACTTCTTTATAGGTCCTATCTTTAAATATAGTCATATTCCGAGATACTGGGGGTTAAGACTTTGACTTAAGTTTCATTTATGATTAACAGAGGCATTTTCAAGAAATAACCTCAGTTGTTTTGCTTACATTTATAAAATAAGATAGGTTAAGTTTTGCTTACGTGGCTTAAACGGCTTTGTCTCTGAGGGATCTTCCATCTCTTCTCATTTTATTTTAACATGTTCTGCCCACTCTCATCCAGGCATAAATGCCCTAGACTTTTATTTTTTCATTTTTTCAAATACTCAAGGTTATTCCTACCTTGACATCATATCCTCTTCTATAAAAGCTCTTCACAATGATTTTGACTTTGCAAGACTGGCTTCTTCAAGTGTTCACAATAACAACAGTAGAAATCACTCTTCCATAACACTTCTGAATTTTCCCTGTTACCCTTGTTGTTACCTGAAAGTTTTTAGTTATGTGTTGAATTCACTTCTTTTAATTGAATGTCAGGAAAGAGAAGCAGAAAATAAGAGAGAAAGAGATACTAATCATCATTTAAGATAGAATAGACATAATACAATGTTTGATAGACAGTTAAAATTTTATATAGATTTTTGCTAATATAATTTTATTAACCAATGTCATCATAATAAATTTAATAAAAAAATTATAAAGCTTTTTAACTTATTTCCCATTTAGGAAAAAAAGTGCAGCTTGCTGCCAGCATTAATTTAATTTTACATAAACACACTCTTTGAGACTGAAGCAAATCTGAATGGTTTTCAATGTGAAAATAAAATATAAAAACGGTTCTGGTAGTTATTTCTAAACAGAACTTGTCTGTAATCTAATGTAACAGAAATGTATTCATCGAATTCCTCAAATGAATCAACTAACGACTATTACAGAATAATGTTAATGTCACATGTAAGAATGCTACATTTTCTAGGATGTGACATTTTCAGCGATCAGGAATTACTGTATTTTGTAAATGGAAATACCACCACTAAAAACAAAGTGCTATAAATAGAACGATGTCATTTGTTTCCAAAGACTATTGATATACTAAAGTGATGTAAAAATAATAATAAAAGTGAGATATTTCATGGCAAACTTTGTGAGTAAGGTTAGGACTGTGATACACAAGTTACCACGAGGTAAATGATACATTTGCGAGAGCAGTAGTCTTAGGGCAAGCAGAAAATGGGTTAAATTTTTTTTAAATGCTTAATTAATTAAAATTAAAACAATTTCTTCATGAATTAAATGTGATCATGTTATTTCCTCTATTTAAAAACATAGAAACATGAGATTCACAAATTTTGAATTAAGCGCCTATGATCATTTATCAAGTTAGAAATATTGGTACTTAAAACATTCATGCTGCTTCAAAATTGAGTGCTTATTCCACTGTCAATTTCCTCTCTTCTACTTGTGACTATATAGTTACCCTCTAAATAATATTGCTGGATCTTGGATTTTTTATTTTGAATAAAATCATTGTTTTTAATGTTTACTTCAGAGGAATAACACTAATAGTGCAGAATATAAACTAAGTAGGAAGGGGTAGTTGTAAGATGATAGAAGTTGGTGTGACGTTATCTAGAAGGAAAGAATGCTAATATTCCTTAATAGTCACTCATTTTTTTTAAATGAATATGTTTTCCAGGTGGATTTTCTGGCTGCTCTTGAATCCTCGATATCTTCCCTCTGTATTCATGATTCTAGCTTAGATAGTCATTGTTAAAACTTGTAAAACTTGAAATGCCTTGTTGTTAGGATATTAATCTTAAATATTTAAAAATTGGTGGACTTCTCCAGTTTTTAAGATGTAAACATTTTCACAATGTTAAAAGTTGTAGTCTATGTAGATACTAATAACTAAACATTTGTTATTTTGCTTTTGTAGTTCACTAATAAGAAAACAAAAATTCAATTCTATAAAGTTGGATCAGCTTGAATATTATCTTTAACTATTTTTTTCCCAATCTAGGAACATCTCCCAAAGTAAGAACATAGACAAAATAGTTATTGGTTCAGTAGTTCAGGATATATTTATTTAAACTTTAATTCCAAAATTTGTGCTTATGGACACCATAGTACATTAAAACCTAGAAGTCTAGATTACTAAAGCTATCATTTTCGTGTGATTTTTTGAATCAAAAAGATATTATTTTTCCATAAATACATAGTTAATGAATATATTTTAAACTGGAAATGAATATAAAACCAAGTTCTTATTGTTTTATTTTATTTATAATCTCAAATTTTTCAGTTTGTTTCAATATTCATACCCAAGCATATACTTAAATACCAGTGTTTAGCTTTTACATTCAGTGTTTTCTTAGCTAACTCACAAAGGATTTCATCAGATACTAATTTTATTATCACTTACATACTACAATTTCAAAATTAACAAATCTAGATTTTTGCTTGAATTGGCATGCATCATAAAAGTAATATCTAATATTAAGTCTATTCAATAATTGTATTCCTCCATTTCTAATAATATTTCTTTCATTTTCACTAAATTCTCAACATTAAGTGTATTTCTAACTCAAGATTTGTTCGTGTGTATTCATGATCCATCACTGTCTTTATTCATAGTAACCTTTTCTTTAAAGAAGTTTCTGTAATAGTTGACAATGCTTAATAACAACAACAAAAACCCATTGTCAACATAACAGAAGGGCTGCCTCCATCAGGGATTAGATGCAGCCTTGGCAAAAATATTACAGCCTGTGTAAATAATTGAGAAGTGAAAAAACCTAAGAAGTTAAATAATAAATTATTGAAATGTACTTTAAGGAAATTATCACCTCTAAAAGATGTGTAGGATTATGATTGCTCTGATTTCAATATTGCCCAGTAAATAAGTAATATCCTCTAGAATAAAAAATAAGAAATGTAAAGCAATCCTTAATTAATTCTATTTTTCATTATAAATAACGCACTGCAAAGTAATATCTGTTCTGTCTGAAGACTCTAAAAAAGTATAGTTACAAACAGCAAGATAGCTGACTTTCACCAGGACAGATATTTATCACATTATTTCAGTAGGTTTCATATAAACCATGGTCTGTGCTTCATCTTTATAGGTCCACAAACTCAGAGAGCTAAACTAAGAGTATATGAATCAATAACAATACTAATATAGTAATAATAAAGTCTACCGTGGAACAACTTCATGATAAAAAAAAAAAACACTCAAAATATGGTACATGTTAAGATTTCTGCTTTAACCAAGATAGAGTAAAAAGGACTAGATTTGTCCTCACATGTAAAACCAATAAAAAACTGAAAAAAATATATAAAACATTAAAAACTATATTATACAAGTATTCCAATTGTTCTAAAAATTAAACAAAAGCTTGAATGCATTAAGTAGAAACATGGAAGATTAAAACAATCCATGTCATATTTCTAGAGATGAAAATCACAATATATATGAAATGGCATATTAAATATTACTAAATAAAATATTAATGAACTTAAAGACATGGTTCTAGAAATTATCCAAAATGAAACACTGATACGGAAAAGACACTAAATATTAATAAAGAGATAATTAATGAGATGTAGGATAACTGTAGGAAGTCTAATATATGAATTTGGGTCCTCATCTAGAGAAGGAGTCAATAAATACTTGAAAACATAATTATCAGTTTTTTTTCAAATGTTATATAAACTGAAAACAGATTCAAATATCTCCATGAAATCTAATCCCTAGAAACCTGAAAGTATATATATATATATATATATATATATATATATATATATATATGCGCGCCAAGGCACATTAAAAATAAATTACTCAAAACCAGAGAAAATAAAACCTTAAAATCAGTCAAAAGAAAAGATAATGATGATATTAGATTTTTTTGTCAGAAGCAATGAAAACAAGAAGACAATGAAGCAAATATTTAAGTCTGGAAAGAGGAAAGCCAACTGCCAACTAAGGTTCCTTAAACAGCATAAAAAAATCAAAACCCAAGACAAACTGACCTTCTTTCAGATATGCAAGAGATAGAGAATTTGTCACTAACAGACCTTCACTACAAGAAATGCTGAATGATATCCTTCAGGCAGAAAAAATATTGTGCTAAGTAAAAATATAAATTAAAAATATAAATTAGCACGCAAAAAAAAAAGAGAACCAGAAATGGTAACTATGTGAGTAAATATAGGACTGTTTTTTAAAAACATTTAATTTCTTTACATAAAATTGATTGTGTAACATATTATAAATGCAGTGTGGGGTTTATAAAACATATAGATGTAAACTTTATAACAATTGCAGAAAGGGTGGGAGATTAATAATATAAGTACACTGTTGTAAGGTTTTTAAACTATATGTAAAGTAGTATGTTATCATCATTTAAACAAGATTCTGATAACCTAAAAATATATAGTATATTAGTAAGTGTTCATAAAAAAAAACAAACAAAAAAAACACAACAGAACTGGGATGTGTGTGTGTGTGTGTGTGTGTGTGTGTGTGTGTGTGTGTGTGTGTGTGCAGGGAGAGAAAGAGAGACAGAAAGAGGAGAGAGGAAGAGACAGACAGAAATGAAGTTTTATTTTAAGAAATTGGCTCACACAATTGTAGAGACTTGATAAATTCAAAACCTGCAGAGTAGGCCAGCAGGTTGCAGACCTAGGGAAGAGTTACATTTCAAATTCAAAGGCAGTCTTCTAGTAGAAGTCCTTCTTATTCGAGAGAGGTCCATCTTTCTTCTGTTAAGGCCTTCAACAGTTTGAATGAAATTTACGTGGAAGATTATCTGCTTTACTCAAAATTCACCAATTTAAATGTTAATCTCATCCGAAAATTACATCATAGAAATATTCAGAATAATGTTTGACAAAATATCTGTGCACTATGGCCCAATATAATTAATCACTACATGTACTATAAACCCAAAACATACACTAAAACAAACCTCCTTAAAAACCTATAGTTAAAAAGCCAACAAAGCTAACACTATTGATCTGTACATTTCAAAATACTTAAGATTTTATATTATGTGTTTTTCACCATCATTACAAATTTAAAAAAAATATACAATGTGATACTAAAAAATACTCGAATAATTCAAAACAGGCAGACAAGGAAAACAATGGGGATGAAGCACAGACAGGATGAACAGAAAGCAAATGCAATATGGCAGATTTAAATATAACCATATGAATAATCACATTAAATGTTAAGTATATAAATACAACTAAAAGACATATTATCAGATTGGATTAACAAAAAAGAAAAAAAAAGCCATATGCCTAAAAGAAGCCAATTTTAAGTATAAAAATATTCACAGATTGAAAATAAAATTATAAAAAAGATATATAATCAAAGAAAGATGGAGTGCTTACAATATAACAGGCAAAGCTGACTTCTGGGCAAAAAAAATATTACCAACAATAAGGTCATTTCTTAATGATAAGGAGATGAAATGACTAAAAAGATTTAACAATTATTAAATATGAATGTACTTTATATAAGAGTTTAGAAGTACATGAAACAGCTAAGTGAACTATATATAAGCAAGTAAAGATAAATCCTCATTTGTTGATAGAAGGTCCAATACTGTTATCTCAAACACATATGAAAATTAGACAGAAATCCAATTAGCGTACAGAAGATGAACACCACTGTCAACTCGACTTAATTGATATTTTCAGAGAAATACACTTCAAAATAATAGCATAAACATTCCTTTCATGGGCACATAAAATATTTGCTAAAATAGACCCTAATATGAGACATGAAACAATTTCCAATAAATTTAAAATTATTCAAGTTATATAAAGCATGTTCCGGTCAATAAAAAAATAAGTTTGCAATTAATAACAAAATAAAGAGATAATTTCCCATTATTAAAATCTAAAAACACATTTCTTAATTCTCTATGGGTTAAATAATAAATAAAAACTAGATATTATTTCAAATTTAACTAAAATAAATCCAACACATACCAAAATTGTGGAATGCTGATCAATAGTATTAGATGCATATTTAAAGCATTAAATGCCTAGAGTTTTTTAAAATGCACAAAACTCTCAAATTAATGACACTATCATCCACCTTAAGAAGCTCAAAAAAAGCTAATTAAATTCAAAATAAGAAGAGAAGAAAATAAAAATATCTGAGTAGAAATAAATAAATTGGAAAACAAGTAATAATTTGCGAAGTTCTACGAAACCAAAAATGATTTTTAAGCTCAATAAACTGATATACTCCTTTCTAGATTAATCTACTAAAAAAAAAAAAAAAGAAAATGTACAAACTATAATACCAGAAATGGGAACAGCAGAACAATGACATCACTGCATTATCTACAAGTAATGAAAGTTTAATAAGTGATTATTATGATGCAATTAATGTTACTAAGTTCAGCAACATTGTTAAATGGATAAATTTCTTGAAGACAGAAACTACTACAGCTCACTTGGGAAATAATAGACAACCTGAATATACTTGTTTAGAAAATTAAAGTTTTAGTTAAAAACCCTTCACAAAGAAAACAGAGTTCAAATTACTTCACAATAAAATTTACAAACGTTTAAGAAAAAACAGCATCAATTCCACAAGAACTCTTGCAGAAATTGAAGAGGATCAATTACTTTACAATTATCTCCATTAGGTCTGTTTTGTCCAGATATTAAAACCAAATACATTATAAAAGGTCATAATTATTGATCCAAAACTATCACAGAGTTGCAAAATTTTGTAATAAAATGTAGCTAATCATACATAACCATATATAATAATACTATATCAGGTCAGTTAGGTTTATTTTAGGAAAATAATTTTGTTTAGCATTTGAAAATCTCTAAGATCAGGTATGAGACAAGGATGTGCAATGTCCACTCTTGCCAGTTCTATTCAACATTGTACTGGAAGTAAGATCGTCTTTTGTGGATTATACGACACACACACACACACACACACACACACACACACACACACACAAAACCTAATAGAAACCCACTAAAAACTGAAAAATAATAAACTAATTCAGTCAATTTGTAACATACAAAATCAAGACAAAAATCAGTAGCATTTCTATACACTAACAAATTATGTAAAAAAAGAAATTAAGAAAACAATTCCATTTACAACAGCATAAAAACAATTTAGAGGTAAAAATTGTATATTAAAAACTAAAAAACATGAAAAAGAGAAATTGAGAAAATACAAATGTGGAATGATATCTTGTGTTCATGGACTAGAAGAATTAATTTTAAAATATCCATATTACCAAAGTAATCTACATATTCAGTGCAATCTCTATAGAAACTCCAATGGCATTTTCCACAGAAATAGAAAAGCAATCTTAAAATTCATATGTAAACTCTTCCCCCACACACACAACCCTAAATAGGCAAAGCAATCTTAACCAAAAAGGATGAAGTGGGAAGGATCACAATACAAAGCTGTAGTTATCAAACAGTATGGTACTGATGTAAAAATAGATAAATCAATGGGACAGAATTCAGAGCCCCAAAATACATAGACCTAATTATGATCAATTAATCTTAGACAAAAGTGCCAAGATAACACCAAAAAATGGTGTTAGAAAAACTGAATATCTCCACACAGAAGAAAAACTGGACTTTTCTCTCATAACATATACAAAAATTCAACTCAATATTGATTAAAGACAAACATAAGACCTGAAATTATAGAAGGAAACATAAGAAAAAAACTTTTTAACACTGATCTGGACAATGATAATTGGAATATGACACAAAAGCATAGGTCACAAAAACAAAATTAGACAAGTCGGATTGCATCAAACCAAAAGTTTCTGGACAAACAGAAAAGAGAGCCCCCAAATTCTACACCTATATGGTCATTTAATCTATGACAAAGGAGGCAGGAATATACAATGGGATAAAGACAGTTTCTTCAATAAATGTTGTTGGGAAAACTGGACAGATACATGCAAAAAATAAAACTGAATCACTTCTTACAAGAACAAACTCAAAATGGATTAAAGACTTAAATGTAAGACTTGAAACCATAAAACTCCTAAAAAAAACATAGGCAACTGACATTCTGACATTACTCTTAGTAATATTTTTCTGATATGTCTCCTCAGGCAAGGAAAACAAAAGAAAAAATAAACAAATGGTACTACATAAAACTAAAAATGTTTTTGCACAACAAAGGAAACCATCCACAAAACTAAAAGACAACTTACTGAATGGGAGAAGATATATGTCAAAGATACAGCTGATAAGAGGCAATATACAAAATTATAAAGAAAACATATAACTCAAGACCAAATAAGCCATTTAATATAAAAATGGGCAGAGGACCTGAATAGGCATTTCTCCAAGGAGGACATACAGATGGCCAATATACATATGAAAAGATGATCAAAGTCACGAATCATCAGAGAAGTGCAAATTAAAACCACAATGATATATTACCTCACACCTACCTAAATGGCTATCATCAATAAATCAAAGAACAAGTGTTGGTGAGGATGTGGAGAAAATATCACTGTTGTTAGGATTGCAAATTGGTGCAGCCACTATGGAAAACAGTTTGGAAGTTTATCAAAAAATTAAAAAGAGAACTACATTATACCTCAGCAATTGCACTTCTAGGTATTTATCTGAATGCATCCAAAACACTAATTTGGAAATATATATGCATTTCTGTGTTCACTGCAGCACCATTTACAGTAGCCAGATAGGGAAGCAACCTAAGCGCCCATCAGTAGATGACTGCATAAAGAAGAAACATATACAATGGAATATTATTCAGCCATAAAAATATGAAATCTTACCATTTGCAAACATGGATGAACCTAGAAGGTATTATGCTAAGTGATATCGGTCAGACAGGTAAAGAAAAATATCTTACAATTTTACCTTTATGTGAAAACAGTTCTGAGGATGTGCCAGAGCCAGCCAGCTTAAATCGAACAGCACCTGAGAAGTGAAGTGAGGATTAAGAAAAAGACAGAGACAAGAGGAATTCAGGGGAGCTAACAGTCAATACTGCAGCCCCGAGTTTATTTTGCACAGCATACTTATACCCTACTGAGTGCCTAAGAAGCAAAACACCTCAAAGTAACAAACAATCACTGAAACTTTGTAGCTATCTTCAGTTTCTCTCCCCCAAGCCAGGTGCACCTCCTTCTGAGTCAGCAGACTGCACAGCTGGGCAACTCTGCAAAAACATCCTGCTTAACAAACAGTCTAGTTTTCCTCAAAATGGCTCCAGACAAGGATATGAAGTACAACATAGGAAATTAGTCAATAACATTGTAATAACTATGTATAGAGCCAAGTGAGTACTAGACTACTACAGGGATCAGTTTGTAATTATATAAATGTCTAACCACTATGCTGTACACCTGACACTTATATAAAATAACCCTGAATGCCAACTTTAATTTAAAAATAAAAATTAAAAAATAAACAATAAAGTAATACATTAGAAATCCTTGTGTTCTATAAAATCAATAAAATATATTAAAATTACAAAAAAAAGGTAAAAATTGGTAGTTACAAAATAGTCATGGGAATGTAAAGCACAGCATAGGAAATATAGACAATGATATTGTATTAACTAAGCATAGTGTCAGGGGGTACTAGACTTACGGGGGGATCATTTCATAAGTCATATAAATGTCCAACCACTATGCTATACATCTGAAACTAATATAATATTGAATGTCAAGTGTAATTTAAAAAATTTTAAGGTAAATTTAAAACTATCCTTTAAGAGAAAAGAAATAAAAAAATATATAAAAAGCTTCTGAAACAGAAATGAAAACAGTGAACAAAATATAAAGGCAACCTGTCAATTGGGAGAAAATATTTGCAAACCATTCATCTGATAAGGGATATATATTTATATATATATATATATATATATATATATATATATATATATATATATTCAAAGAACTTAATAGGAAGAGAACAAATATTTTATTTGAAAAAGGACAAATACCTGAATAGCCCTTTCTCATTAAAAGACATACAGATGGCTAAAAGGTATGAAAAAACGCTTGCTCAACATCACCATCATAAGAAAGATGTAAATCAAAACTACAATGAGATATCATCTCATACCTGATAGAATGGCTATTATTAAAAAGACAAAAAAATAAGTGTTGGCAAGGATGTGTAGTAAAAGGAACCTTGTACGCTGTTGGTGGGAATGTAAATTGGTACAGCCATTATGTTTTGTTGTGCTGGTAAATTTTTCTCCATCTTCCAGGGTATTAAAAATGAAGATTGCTTCAGTGGTTGATAGAAGATATAAAATTTATTATTCTCCTGACAAAATAAATTGATCATTTTTCTTATGCTTGCTCTAAGTACTATAAATGATTTATTTACTCATTCACATGTTCCCAGTGTCACCTATATGTAAGGTACTCTCTTCCTGGTGCTCTAAAGAAAGTAATTGATAAGTTTATTATAAATCTTTAATGCAGACATTATCCTGTTCAAGATGATGTATCAAATAGTTCCCTAAATAGTCAACAATTCTCTTGAAATTTTTTATCCAAAGTGTTTATTTTGCTACCCATTACCTACTATTTCCCTCCCATCTATCAGTGAGTGTATATTTCCAACATGTAGAAGCAAATAAATGATCACAACCTTGATCAAAGCTATTATGTAAGATCTCAAAAAATCATTGCTGAGTACTGTTAGAACTGAGAGAAACACTAGTCCAGTGAGGAGTAATGTTTTGCACTGGAATTTATACTAAAGGATTAGAAATTCAAAGAATCATTTTCATAAGGATATTGATAAGGCATAATCTCCTATAGATACTATTGACAATAACATAAAAATGTTTGTTAAGTGGTTGATATTTATGATGGTCATGGAATTAGTCAGACTATTATCACTAATAGTCATCTATAAATGATAACTAACATAACAAACTTCAAAATTCCAGAGAATGAAAAAAACAAAGACTTATTTTTCATTTACGAAATCCAAACCAGGTCACATAGCCCTCCGTAATCTTATGGTTCTTATATCTGGAACATGAGAGCTCCACAGTTACTCAAGCCTGAGGAAGCCAGAAAAGTAGGAAGTTTGGCCACTAGAAAAAACATCTGTCACCGCAACTAGATGGATGTAGTAACACAGCCTCAACCTTAGTGAAATGGAGACTAGGAAACGTACACATATACACACACGCACACGTGCGCGCACACACACGAGCATATTTGGTGAGTATGTCTCTCTCTCAGGCTTTATTAGTAGAGCAAGCCCAAAAGAGTTGTAATATCAATGATCATATATATTATATAATAAACTGAGAAAGCTTTAGACTATATTGGAAGACAATAGTCTAATTTTATGCAACTTATTAAATATTATTAATATATATTAGTATTTTACTATACTAACATGGCAGAAGTTGATTAAACCTTGACCCATTTCTTTCTCACATTCTTAATTATGGTATTTCATTATAATGAAATACAGGCTTGTTGTTGAGAGACTGGTTATATTTTTCCCTGTTAACACTTTGCATGAGTAGTTGGCATATATGATCCTCCTGAACAGTTCAGAGGAGTTAGTCACTGAAGTGGGTCCTGTTGGTTACTATTTTAAAAGTTTTGCTGCCGGTATAAAGTGACTAACATGAAAATTCAGATATCTAAAGGCATAGTAGTGAATTATATCTTTTATTTACAATTTCTATAGAATGTTGAAAATATCCTTAAGACTATACATAGCTGCTGCCTCCTTTGAATTTACCATCACTTAGGGATGCTCTGCCTAGGAAAGAGTTTTCCATATTATTTTTAAAAATAAAAAATAAAGGTGTACTTTGTTTAATTAGCTACTCTCTGAGCTATTACCAGTGATTATAAAGCCCCCTTTTTTGAGAGAAGTGTTTTAATATTGAATTTTAAATTGTAACGACTTTGCTATTGTAACATAACACACTATACATTATATCATCCTGGGTCAGAATCTTTATGGGGAAAGGATATTTGCTGAAAGAAAAGAGATAACTCTTTTTCTTGTTAATATCAATTCAACTTATCACAATATAATATATGAGATAGAAAGTTTTAAGAGTGCTCTTTCCTACTTTAAAATCAGGTATGAAAATAAAAGTAGAAAATATAATTTGAATTTTCATGCTTCTATAAAAATGATTGTGTGAAAAAAGTATAATGAAGTACAGATACCAATATCTTTTAAATTACATGCCAGCATTTTTAAATCCTTCAAAATGCAGAGTTCATAGCGTCAAAAATACTTACGAGTTCCATAAATTAATCATCATTTACTAATTATGCTCCTTTTATATAAGACCCAATTATTCAGACAGAAAGAATGTTTTGTAGTTAAATTGTAGAAAACTTACTAAATAATATCCAAAATGTCCTTATTTTTTGCTGTACGAAAAAAATAGTGGAGTTGATTACATACAAAGAAGTTTATTTACAATGAAGGAAATTGTAGAGAGTGACATACAGAAGAAAATACTTGCAATATTTAATAGTAACAAAGGGATCATAGTCAGAATAGTTCAAGAAATCTTTTAAAATAAGAAAAAATAGAAACTCCACGGGAAATACAGCCAATGTATGAGAACCCACAATTCACTAAAGGGGAATCTGAAGTGTAAGTAATTATAGTAAAGAGATGCTCAACTTTACTAGCAGTTAGAGATGCTCAAATTAAAATAACAAGGAAATGTTAAATTATAAGAATCAGTATGTTAAAAATTAGAGAATGAAAGTTTTGGTTAGGAGATGGGAAATAGGAACTCTTTCCTGGTGAAGTACACAGGTACAGCTGTTTTGGAAAAATATCTGGCACTATTTATTAACATTACACATATCTTGTGATCTCATTACTAGGTTATATAACAGTAAAATTTACATACACATATTTTGGAGAGCACGTATAATTTTGTAGTAAGGAGATGATGAGAGGAGTTAAGACACCATCTTTTAAGAATATATAAGTAAAACATAGCAGATGTTACCAGAAAATACTATGGTATGTGTTTAGAAGCATTTAACATATGAAATTAAATAACATGGACAGATCTCAAAAACATATATTGAATACCAAGTATGATAAGGATGTGGAGTGACTATTTTTCTCCTATAATAATTTTGGGAAAGTAGAATAGTAGTCACTTTGGAAAGCAGTTTAGCAACTTCTTATAAAGTCAAAGACATTCTTATCATACTACCCAGCTATTACACTCTAGGTATTTATTGTAGAGAAGTGAAAATCTATGTTTAACAAAAATCTGTACACAAATGTTCATAGAAGTTTTATTCCTAATAGCCAAAGAAAGTTTTTAAAAGAATGTATCTTTTATAGATGATACCATTGGGGGAAAATAGATAAAGGGTACAAATAAACTCTCTACTATTTTTGCCATTTCTTTGAGTTTAAAGTAATTTTTAAAAAGAATTTTATAAATACCATTGGGAATTAGTAGTACTAAACTAATATTACAAATCGATTTCAGGAGAACTGACATATTTATATTACATTAAGGCTTCCCCATTTGGAACACAGTATTCTCATTTTTCTCTCCATTTATCCATTTGCTCAACTTGTCATTGTCAGTTAAGTTTGAAAAATTTATATGTACAGTTATAATTTTTTCCAAATCTGCTTTTTCAATGTTTATTTCCTCTGTTTATTTTTATATTTTGGTTATTAATTTAAAGGATATATTTCAGATTGTTTATAGTTTTTGTCACGGACATATTTTTGTGTTTTCTACTGTTTGAAGTTGACCATACTAAATTCATTTATATTTTATTAGTTTTTGATTAATTCTTATTTTTCTTTATAAAAATCATAATTACTTCTAAAAATATTAATAGTCCTAATTGATGATTATCTTTTTCATATTTTATAAATAATATCAAGTGAATGAGAAGAGAAGTCAAAGGCTGAGGGAAAATATTTGGAAAAAACATCTTATTTGTAAAGGACCATTATCTAAAATAAACAAAGAACTCTTAAAACTCAACAATAATATAACAAACAACCCAATCAAAAATGGGCCAGGACTTTAATAGGTACCTCCCCAAAGAAGATATAGAAATGTCAAATAAGCATATGAGGAGAAACTCCATATTTTATGTTATCACGGAAATGCAAACTAAAACAAACAAAAAAAAACCCACTGTACACCTCTTATAACATCCCAAATCCAGAACGCTGACAACACCAAATGCTGGTGAGGATGTGCAGTAATAGAAACTCATATATAATGCTCGTGGAAATGCAAGATGGCAGTCACTTTGGAAGAAAGACAATTTGGCAGGTTTTGTTTTTTTGTTGTTGTTTTTTTTTGTTTGTTTGTTTTTAAATAAAACTAAACATACTTTTACTGCATGATCCTACAATCATGATCCTTGGTTTTTACCCAGAGGAGTTGAAAACACCACCACATGAATATCTGTACACAGATATTCACAGCTGTTTTATTCATAATTGCCAAAACTTGGAAGCAATCAAGATATCCTTCAATAGGTGAATGAATATACAAAATATATTAAATCTACACAACACAATATTATTCAAGGTTAGAAAAAAATGAACTATCAACCCATGAAAAGACACAGAAGAACCTGAAATGCATATTATTAAGTGAAAGAAGCCAATCTAAAATAGGCTACATACTACATAATTTCAACTATATGACATGTTGGAAAAGGCAAAACCATGGGGACAGTGTTTGCCAGGTTGGATGAGAGAGAGGGATAAACAGGTAGAGCATGGAAGATTTCTAGGTCAGTGAAAATACTCTATATGGTATTATAATAATGGATGTATATTACTTATTTGTACAAAACCCTTAAAATGTACAAAACATCAAGAGTTAACCCTAAGGTAAACTATGATCTTTAGTGATTATGATGGGTCAGTGTAGGTTTATTCTTGGTAAAGAATGTACCATTCTGGTGAGTGATGTTGATAATAAAGGAGGTTATGCATGTGTGCAGGTAGGGAGTATATGAGAAATCTATGTACCTTCTTCTCAATTTTGTTGTAACCCCAAAATTGATCCCAAAAAATAAAATTTTGGAAAAAAACAGAAGAATGAAATGATCTCACTTAACTTGATACTAAGGGCCTGGTTGCTATGCTGTGGAAGGTACCTAATTATACCCCAAATATGTGTAGAAAGACTGGGTCACACGAGAAAAAATATTTTTTAAATCACATAATTTTAATAATAGTGAAGTTACTTTCTAAATTACCTCCCCTGTCAAAATTTGGCTATGGTATTATAATAGTAAAAAGAAATAGGAAATTCACACAGAGACGTGAATGTACATTCAAAGAAAATCTCGAGGAGGAAATACATGTGTATCTTAATTAAGCTAATGACAAACTTGATAAGAAAAAAGTAACCGGTATATAACTATAATAGCAATTTCCTAATAGAATAGTTGCTACTATCAGGACAAGAAGATCCATTCCGAAATTATTTAGTATATCATGCATAATTCAAGACAACACTAAATTTATCAGTATCTGAATTTTAAAAGATGTATAGTAGGGTACTGTCTGCTAGCTATGATTACTCCAGTAGACCACTGAGATTGACAATACACTTTTAAAGTTAATAAGGCAAACATAACCTGCTTACCAGAGTTCTTTACAATTAGAAAATATACACAACCCACTAAACAGTGGAATTAAAGCAAGGGGAAAAGTCATAAATTTTTTATCTGCTTTGTTTTAAAATGTAATAAATAGGGTGTTCTGACTGAAGTTAATGCAAGGGTTTTCTCCTAAGTATAAATCAACATGATAGTTTTGATTTTAGTTAAAGGATGGAAGAACTGAATAAAGAAGGAAGACTATTTCAGCTGGAGAAAACATATTATCCAAATGACATATTTTTAAAAAATTTGCAGGTGACTGACAACAAAAACCAAGACACTCAATATTTACTTCAGTCTATGGATTGAATAGTTTCCTATACAAATATTTGCCCTGTTGATCTTAAATAGGGTAGTTTAGCATTAAAGGATAAAACTAATGAGCGAATAAAATTAATATAATATACTGTGTCTAATTGAATGTACCACCAGCTGTTGATTTACAGTTCATTTGGAATGTAATCATGGTTATACTGTTGCTTTCATTATGTTTATGGTTGTCTTTGTGCTATAAGATTTCTGTCCATAAAACCTTATATTATGCACTAGTATAAACTATCTAATAAATATTATACCTTTTTTACATATTAAATATTTTAAACTGATTACAATATGGATTATTAGTAAATTGGTATCCAAAAATTGGTCTCTAGCATCTAGGAATGAGTTAATGAAAAATATTAAAAATACATCTTTTTTTTCTGTTAATGTCCTATTTTACAAACTATAAAGTATCGATGTGGTTATGGATTTCCAATTCAGAAATTTTATTACAGTTATCATGTTTCTAAATAATGCTGTATTATTATGTAACCAGATTGAAATTCTTCATTATTTTGTTTCTACTATTAATTCATCATTTCAAAGAATTTAATAAAAATCTCTTGCTGCAAATATGTTCAAAATTGAAATTTGAAATTGTTATTTATCATCATATTTTTTATTACAGGTAGTAACACTCAAACAACACTCTAAAAAATAATTGTTCGATAAATTATAAGGTAATATTTTATGCATATGAAAAAAATTAATGACTGTTATATCTTTATTGTGGGATACCATTCCTGATACAAGGTCAATCTAATCTACTAATTATCTTTTGTCTGAAATTTTTACTCCAATCCCTGATTTCGTTTGCAGAAATTTACTACTACATATATGTGCACCCTATACATGCCACATGATATAAAGTTATTAAGCCTATCCTGAAACTAGTTCAAAATTCTTATTGTTTATTCCTCAATGAATGAGCCATTGATTGAATTTTAAGTTAATGCTACTGGGCTTAATTTTGTGACTTGTTATTACTGGTTACTGTCAATTATTTCAACATCATTTCACCACTATTCTATACAATGGTCCTATGTCCCTGAATATGTTTTCTACCTTTCTTCTAATAAATGAGAATGGGTTTTAAAAATAGAAGCTTACCTCTACTTCCCTCAACATTTCTCTATTATTTCCTTCCAATGATTTTCAGGGATATTTAATGTAACAATCTCTGGGCATTTCTGGAATTTAATCAGTGTAAGTAGTCTAAATAAATATCAAAGTTTTATAAAATTGGAAACTTTAGGTTACTGTTTAAATAACCACTCATTTCTATATGACAGTGTCCCATGTTTCTTATATTAAATGTTACTAACCAATATCATAGTGCATCAGATTGACACTGAATATGAAAAAATATATGTGGATATTTTCAATATTAACAATTTGAAACTCTCTGATAACCTTATATCTAATATAATAAAAATGGCTTTTTTAGATTTCATTATTCAATTATTGATTCAGTCTCAGCGGGGATGTGTGTACATGCATGTGCATGCATAAACACACACCTGCATACTTCTGAGCACACTCATTCACAGCTATTAATCAAGTTGTGGGTGTATGTTAGGTATATACAAATGTGCTAATTTTAATATCTTAAGTATTTGAAAAAATAACTTCTTTTTAAATTATCCATAAAAATATTTTAAATATGTTCTATTTGATAATTAATAAATATCTGTTGATTAATAATTTGCTACACTATATAGTGTGACTGACTTATACTTAGAATTTTAAATATGTGTCTCTTTTCACTGCCTCAAAAATTAAAGATAACAAGAGAAAATAAAACCCACTATTTAATTTGGTTTTGAGCTATGGAGTTTAGTGGGTTTTCAAAATCACATATAAAATTATTTAATCCCTTTCCTCCAATTTTCCGTATTAACTGAAAGATACCAGTATAGAATAAAGAAAAAAATGACTCAATTTTTTAAATACAAAATTTATTTCTGATTTTCTCTAAAACTTTAGTGACCTCTGGGTTTTTACTTCCAATACAGTTATCTTTTACATCTAGTGAAATGCACGCATTATGAGTTGCACTTTGATAAATCTTGAAGATGCATTTTGTATACAGTCAAGATATAAATATTTTCATCAACTTAGAAAGTTTTCTCACGCCCTTACTTAGTATAAGGTTTTATGTTATATTTTCTATTTCACTGATTCCTTCTTGTCTGTGTTATTTCCACTCTACAACTAATTTTTGTTTACTTTTTTTATTATTTTTCTTTCTAAAGCAGGAATGTATATCACTGATTTCTCTTATAAACTTTTTGTATTACTTTATCTTTAAGCACTGTTTTACCTTCTTTGCACAAATTTTGATTGGTTATATTTTCATAATTACTCTGTTCAAAATATTTTCTGTTTTTCTTTGCCCCTTTTATTACTGTGTGCTGTATAAATTTTACATGCTTTTTTCACATTGTTTAGCCTTTTCCAAGTATTTACAGTTAATATTTACAAGTTGAATAATTTTGTGGGCAGACAATATTTTTTATATTTTAATCTTTTCAAATTTATTAACATGATTCTTATTGCCAAAAATAATGCTTATTATCATTATATTCCATGTGTAGTTGAAAAGAATTCTACCATTGTTGGTTATAGTATAAATACCAACTAGTTCAATATTGGTTGATAGAGATGTAAAGGTATATAAATTTTTTACTGAATTTTTTGAGTAATTTTTCATCAATTATTGAGAAAGGGGAAATAAAATTTTTAACTGTGATTATATGTGTGTCTATTCCTCCATTTCCTCCATTTATTTCTGTTCATGTTGTCCTCAAGTATTTTTACATAAATAACTGGTACCTCTGTATAATTTATGAATGATAAAAATGCACTCATTTTAAATATACAGTTTGATGACATATGACATATATCATATAACTACCACTTCATGCAAGGTATAGAATATGTTCATAATCACAAAAGCTTCCTTGTTTCTCTGTGCTGTCATATAACTCACACTCACTAAATCCAGGACCCAAAGAGCCTCTCTCTTTCTTTCTTTTCTTTCTTTTCTTTCTTTTCTTTCTTTCTTTCTTTCTTTTTTCTTTCTTTCTTTCTTCTTTCTTTCTTTCTTTTCTTTCTTTCTTTCTTTCTTTCTTTCTTTCTTTCTTTTCTTCTCTTTTGTTCAACAACCATAGTTAGATTTCTTTCTGTCATAATATATTTGACCCCTTTTACCCCAATCTACCTTCCCCCTCCATCTCCTCCCTCCCCTCTGGTAACAAACTAGCTTATTGTCCATGCCCATGAGTCTCTGTTTGTTTGTCCTGTTCATTTGTTGCTTTTAGGTTGATATCCCACATATAAGTGATATCATGTGGTTTCAAGCTCTTTCTGTTTGGCTTATATAGCTTAGCATGGTTATTTCGAGGTCCATCCATGTTGTCACAAACGGCACTATTTTATCTCTTTTTATGACGGAGAAATATTCCATTGTGTAGAAGTATCATGGATTCTTTATCCAACACTTATAGTAGGACACTTCAGTTACTTCCATGTCCTCACCACTGTGAACAATGTTGCTATTAACAACTGTGTGCAAATATCTTTTTCAGATATGGGTTTCAAGTGTTAGGGATATATGCCCAGTAGAGGTATTGCTGGGTCAGTTATGACAGATAAATTCTTAGTTTTCTGAGGAGCCTCCATACTGTTTTCCATAGTGGCTGTACCAATTTGCAGTCTCACCAGCAGAGTATGAGGATTCTTTTTTCTCCACATCCTCTCCAACATTTGTTATTACTGTGTCCTATTCTAAACAGGTATGAGGTGTATCTCATTGTGGTTTTGATTTTTATTTCCTAATACCTAGTGATGTTGAGCATCTTTTCAAATAATTATTGGTCATTTGTATGTCCTCTAGGGAGAAAGTGTCTGTTCAGGTCCTCTGCCCATTTTTGATTGGATCGTTGTTTGTTTTTGTTGTTGTTGTTTTGTTATTGAGTTGTATGAGTTCTTTGTAATTTTGGATATTAGGCCCTTATTGGAGATATTGCTTGCAATACAAATTTTCCATATGGTGTTGTCTCTTTACCTTGTTGATGATTTCTTTTGCTGAGCAGAAGCTTTTTAGTTTGATGTAGTCCCATTCATTTATTTTAGCTTTTACTTCCCTTGCTTTGAGGTCAAATTCATAAAATCTCTTTAAGTCCAAGGTCCTTGAGTTTAGTTCCTATGTTTTTTCTATGCATTTTATTGTTTCAGGTCTTATATTCAGGTCCTTAATCCATTTTGAGTTAATTTGGTGTGTGGTGATAGACAAAGTCTAGTTTTTTCTTTTGCAGGTGGCTTTCCAGTTTTCCAGCACCATTTATTGAAGAGGTTTCCTTTCTCCACTGTATGTTTTTGGCTTTTTTGTTGAAAATTATTTGCCCATATAAATATGGGTTTACTTCTGGACTCTAGATTCTGTTCCACTGGTCCATGTGTCTGTTTTGCTGCCAATACCATGCCATTTTGATTACTGTTGCTTTGTAGTATAATTGAAGTTGGCAGAGTGATCCTCCAGCCTCATCTTTTTTCTTAGGATGGCTTTAATATTTGAGGTCTTTGTGTTTCCATACAAATCTGATGATTTTTTTGTTCTATTTCTTTAAAAAATACTCATGGGATTTCGATGGAGATTGCATCAAATCTGTATAATGGTTTAAATAATATTGTCATTTTAAACTATGTTGATTTCTATTCTTCCAATCCAAGAACACAACATTTCTTTGTATCTTCTTCGATTATTTTAATAGAGTCTTGCGGTTTTCATTATATAGGTCCTTCACATGTTTCATTAGATTTATTCCTAAGTATTTTTATCTTTTGTTGCAATTGCAAAAGGAATTTTTTCTCTCTTTTTTTTTTTTTTCTGACTTCATTATTAGAGTATAGAAACGCTATGGATTTTTGAACATTGATTTTGTATCCAGAGACTTTACTGTATTTGCTTATTGTTTCTAGTAATGTTCTTATGAGTCTTTAGGGTTTTTTTACATAAAGAATCATGTCACCACAAATAGTGACAGTTTGATTTCTTCCTTTCCTATTTGGATGCCTTTTATACTTTCTCTTGTCTGATTGCACTCGCTAGGACCTCCATGTTACACTTGAACAACAGGGCGATAGTGCATAGCCTTGTCTTGTTCCTGATCTTAGAGGGAAGGTTTTAGTTTTTTCACCATTAAATATAATGTTGGCTGAGGGTTTGTCATACATGAGCTTTATTATGTTACTTTCCTTCTACACCAATTTTGTTAAGTGTTTTGATCATAAATGGATGCTATATCTTGTTGAAGGCTTTTTCTGCATCTATTGATATGATCACATGACTCTTATTTTTAATTTGTTTATGTGGTATATTCATTGATCGTATATGTTGAACCATCCCTGTGCCCTGGGATGAAGCCCACTTGATCATGGTGTATAATCTTTTTAATATGTTGCTGTATTGGTTCTAGTATCTTATTTAGGATTTTGCATCTGTGTTCATGAGAGATATTGGTCTGTAGTTTTCTTTTTTGTGTTATCTTTACCAGGTTTTGGTATCAGGTAATATTGGCCTCATAAAATGAGTTGGGAAGTATTGCCTCCTCTTCATTTTTTTGGAAGAGTTTGAGGAGAATAGGTATTAAATCTTTGAATGTTTGGTAGAATTCACTGGTGAAGCCATCTGGTCCTGGACTTTTACTTTTTGGTAGTTTTTGATGATTGTTTCAATTTCCATACTGCTGATGGTCTATTTAGATTTTCCATTCTTGATTCAGTCTAGGAAGATGTATTTTTCTAAGTAGGTCCATTTCTTCTAGGTTATTAAATTTGGTGTTATATACTTTTTCATAGTATTCTTGTATGATCCTTTGTATTTTGTGGTGTCTGTCATAATTTCCCCTCTTTCATCCCTGATTTTGTTTATTTGTGTCCTTTCTCTTTTTTCTTTAGTGAGTCTAGCCAGGGGTTTGTCAATTTTTAAACCTTCTCAAAGAACCAGCTCTTTGTTGCATTTATTTTTTCTATTGTTTTTTTTTGTTTCATTTATTTTTTAATTCTTCTCTAATTTTGATTATTTTTTTTCCTTTTGATTTTAGTCTTCATTAGTTCTTCCTTTTCTAGAGTTTTAAGATGAAACATTAGGCTTGTTTTATCTGGGTTATTCTTACTTTTTGAGTTAGGTTGTAATGTTATAAACTTTCCTCTTAATACGCTTTTGCCATGTCCCCAAATTTCGATACTATCATTATTATTTCGTTTCTATGTATATTTATTGATCTCTCTTTTATTTCTTATCTGACCCAGTCATTCTTAATAGCATGTTGTTTAATCTCCATGTATTTGTGGTTTTTCCTGATTCTGTTTGCAGTTGAACTCTAGTTTCAAAGCATTATGATCAGAGAATATGGTTGGTATGATTTCAACCCTCTCAATTTTGTTGACTATTCTGCATTCCAGTATGTGGTCAGTCCTTGAGAATGTCTCACGTGCAGTTATAGAAGAATGCATAAGCAGCTATTTTGGGATGAAAGGCTCTTTACATGGCAATTATGTTCAGTTGGTCTAATGTGTCATTTAAGGTTGTTATTTCCTTATTGATTTTCTGTTTGGTGATCTGTACATACCCAACAGTGGGATATTTAGGTCTCCTACTATGGTAGTATTTGGGCTGTTTCTCACTTTAGTTCTGTTAGTAATTGCTTTATATATTTCAAGGCTCCCTGATTGGGAGCCTATAGATATTAATAAGTGTTATGTCTTCTTGGTGTATGATGCCCTTTATCATTATGAAGTGTCCTTCAGTATCTTTCTTTATCTTTTGTGTTTTCTTTAATTATATATTTTTTACTTTTTCATAATTTTATAAAAATGGAATGATATAATTTGTTTATTATTTTATGTGTTTTTACTTAATGTTTATTTATTTATATTTTTATTTTTTAATTAGTTCACAGTGTTGTCTGTCATTCTCATACCAGTATTTTTCTTTTCTGTACTGCTATTTGATATTTAGGATTTTTCAGTTTAGACTCCTACAAGTTCATCTATTATAAACATTACTCACTTGCAAGTCTTTTTGTAGAAATCTGTTTTTGTTTATCTTTTGGTAAGACTTATATGATAATTACATAATTATAATATGTAGTAAATAATAACGTAAGTGGATAATTAACTTTAGAAACTATTCAAATTATTTTCCAAAATGGTCTTGTACCATCCTGATTTTCAACTGCAATGTGTGAGTTCCAGTTGCTTTACATACTGACCAACATTTGCATTTTTTATCCATTTTTAAATCTTGTCATTCCTAATAGGTACCTTCATGTAAATTTAATCTTTACTCTGAGTGCATAAATTTGTTGAGAATTATCTGTATATTCAACCATTTGAATGTCTTTTGTTCTAAATTTTTTCAAATGTATTGCCTATTTTAATTGATTTGTATATTTTACTATTGAGGATTAAGAGTTATTTATACATTATACATATTTCTATTATGCAATATAAATATAATATATTTTATTATTTGCTCCTTGTTTTTAAAGCTTTTTACCAAAATAGCTTGTAAAATCATTTTTTTGAACATTTTATCATAATTGAATATTTTTGTTACCTCCAGAAATGCTGCTTGTCTTAAACTTCCTAGACTGATTTTTAACTTTTCAAAATTTCATTTCTGTATATAAATTTATTTTTTTGTAGACATTCCATGCCAAGTTTTTGTGTTTTTATCTCTTTCTTCACACCTTCTATTTAATTGGAATATTTTATGGTTAAATGTAATTACTGATAAAATTGATTTTAAGTTCTGTACTGTTATTTCCTTCCATTTATCAACTTTTTTTCTTGGTCACTGGTTTCATATGTATATTTGTATTAATCATAAACTTTTCCCAATATCTTGTTGTAATCCATTAATTATATTTTAGCTATTTATTATTTAATTATTTCAATTTGCACTAAGAATTAGACTACGCTCCTTTAAATTATTGCAGTGTTCTTAGTATTAATGTTGTTTTACTTCATATAAAACTGAAAAATTTGCTAGTAGTAAAGTTTCATTCATCCACTTTCATTCTTTGTGGTATCATTACCATATATTACATGAGTATACATTATAGATCTAATATGCAATTTTGTTTTAAAGAGTTATATATGCTAAAGTCAAGTATAATAGAAATGTATTTTCATCTGGAGACTTAACTACGGAATTATTCATTTTCCTGTCACATTCAGGTTGTTGGCTGATTTCATTTCTCATGTTGTGAGCTCATGGTGGCTTTTTCCTCAATTGCAGCTGAATCATGTCTCTCCTATAAAGTTTTCATTAATTTGATTTATGGCCCATCAAGGATTATACCACTTTTCACTAACTCAGAATCAAGAACTTGAAATCTATGTTACACCCTTCAATTCCTTCTCTTTTGCTATATTCTATTGGACAGAACAGCCACACGTTCCAACCACTCAAAGTAGAGTGGGTTATGCAGTGGGTATAATACCAGGGAATAGAGGTGGAATTCTGACCTACTACATTGCTCAATAAATACTTATTGAAAAGTAAATAAATAAAGATGGAGAAGGGAAGTTACTGCTTTATAAATGGGCCTGCTTACTGTACTAATAATCCTTAGCTTTACATCATAGTCTTAACAAGTTTTTTAAAAATATTAAGTAGAAATTAACAAGATAAGATTCATGTTTTAGAAAATTAATCAGATAGAATTCATTATACTTCATTGGTTAGCGAAAATTCCATATATTTTGAGGTAACATTGTCCAGTGAATGAGGACCACAATGAAGAAAAAGTTAAATAGTTAAGGAAAAAATAAGACAGTGTAGAAAATATCTTAATGAAGAAAACTTGATGACCAACTGGATGTGGAGATAAAGAGCCTTTCAGGCTGACTCAGTTGCTGCATTAACAATTGAAAGAATGTTGATATTTATGTCAAAAAATGATTAAGCAAAGTTTTAGGAACCTGAAAGTTTCACCCTAATTTTTAAGAGACTTTATTCTAAACACTGTCATAGCATTCAAAAACAATTTGTTTAGCATTCTAGTATTATACAACAAAATAATATGTAGTTCTTATTTTTCTGACTTTTGTACTCAGCATACATATTTTGATAGTCACACCATGTTGTTACATTTAACAGTTTATTTATTTTATTTTTTTCTGACTTTTATGATTTATAATAGACAATTAGTTGCTCATATTTATGTACGATTCAATGAGGTTTTTCTTTTCAATTATACTTGGCATACAATAGTATACCAGTTTCATTTGTACAGCATAGTGATTCAGAAATCCAGTAAGTTGCAAAAGCTATCACCCCATTAAATCTGGTACCCTTTTTCCCCTTACATATTATACAATATTATTAACCATCTTTCCCATGTTACACTTCTACATCTCCATGTCTGTTCTGTAACTACCCATTTGTACTTCTTAATCCCTTTTTTTGCCGTCCCCCCAACACTCCTCCCACCTAGTAGCCTTCAAAATGTTCTATGTACTAAATATTTTCCACTTTTATTATTGTCATTTATTTGATTCTTTAGAATCCACATTGTAGGAAGAAATAATGCGATATTTGTCTTTCTCTGCCTGACCCACTTCAATATTTTAATGTGAACATATCCTCTGCATGAATTCTCCACAATTTAAATTCATCTTTCAATATTTTGCTTTTCAGTATTTACTGAAATTAACATCAAGTTACATCCACCATATTTTATATTTTAGTTTACTAGTGTTGCACATCTTTTGAAAGATGTATCTCCAGTTGATTCATACTATATAATGCTATTGTAATAGCATACATTTTATGTCAATATTTCAGTGTTAATTAAATTTCTAATATTACTGTTTAATACAGTTGATTTTTATATATTGACTTGCATGCTGCAAGCTAGCTAAATTCACTAATTTGTTGAGTTCTTTCTTCCCATACGTAGACTTTTTTAAAATTTGCAAATCAAGTCATCTTGATCTTCTGTCATTATCTATAGGTTTTTTCTTGCTCCATTGTACTGGTTAGAATCTCTAGCATTGATACTGAAGAGAAGAGATGAGAGTGGACATCCTTGCCTTATGTTGGTTATTAGGAAAAATCATTATTTCTTTCACCATTATATATAATGTTAGCTGGAGTTTCATAGATGTTCTTTACCAGTTTGGAGGAAATTTTATTTCTAGTTCTGCTCAGTGGATATAAATGCCTTTTTTCGTTACCAATTAAGATTATCATATTTTTCCTTTATATGTTAATGTTTGTCAATTACATTGTTTGATACCAGAATGTTAAACCTACCCTGAATTCCTGGAGTGAACCCCACTTAATTCTGATGTATTCTCTTTTTATTTACTGCTTTGTTTAAGATGCAGATGTTTACTATTCTTAAGCTCTCTTTAAAAATTGAATGTTTTTAACATACTGATCCTTTTATTCAAAAAATTCTTTGCTCTGAAATGCTTTTTTTTCTGATATCAATCGTTCCAGCTCTTTTGTGATGACTGTTACCATGGTATATTTTTTCTGTCCATTTACTTGTAACCTATTTATCTTTCCGTTTAAAGTGAATTTCTATAGTTAGTCTCTGATAGGGTCTTTTGTTTCCATAATCAAAGAATATCTACCTCTAATTTGGTATTAAAATCTTTTGCTTTTAGTGATATTAATAATTAATTTGGGGTTTTTATTCTACATCTTGCTATTTTTTCTGTGTCATTTGTTTTTTTCTTTTTTATGTTTCAATTAGAGTATATTTAATATATTTAATGATTCAATTTTATCTTTGTTGGATTTGTAGCTAGAAACTGTTTATTAGTATTTTATAAGTCTCTTTGGATGTACAATATACATGTTCAATTTATTAAGTTTAATTTAAGTATAGTATACTTCTTAATGTATAATACAAGAACTTTCATCAGTGAACTTCCATACCTTTCCTCCTGATCTTCTTATATTATCATGTATTATATATATATAGTAAATATAATTTTATCATTCTTTCTTAAAACAATTTTATAGAGCAATCAATAATAAAAATGTACTTTATATTTTATCCAATAATTACCATTTTCTGGTGATCATAATTCTTTTGTTATTAATTCATACTTGTAATAATTTTTTCCTAATATTTATATGTCTGCAAAAACTATATAATTTACCTTGTTATTGAGCTGGAAAATGACATACAATAAATGCACTTATTTTTAAGTATCAATTTGATACTTAAACATATATACATCTATAAAAAATACCAATATAATTCAAGACAATGAACATATATCTTCATTTATACTTAACGTGATTCATCAATATATTTAAGCTTTATAATCTTTACATTTATTTATGTGATCTCATCAGTTCTTTTTTATGTTTAACTCTTCAACTACAGAAATTTGGACTGACTAAATTTATTATTTTATTTTATTTTATTTTTTTTGCTTTTGTGAATTTGTAACCTACACTTTAGGGTTTATAGTGTATAATATACCTCTTTTCACTTATCGAAGTTTGATAATTGTATAAATTAACAATAAAAAATATAATTGCATATATCCTCCAACCTCTTATGGTATTTTGCCAAACATCTTATTTATACATATCCCATGGATTCAATGTACATTATTATTTTATTTGTTTTAACAATCACTTATCTTTTTTTAAAAGAATTAAAAACATCACAAGCAGTAATATATATTTAAACACAGTACTTATCATTCCTTGTGTCTTTTATTCTTTTGTATAGGTCTATATATCATCTGACCATACTTTTTTTAAGGTTAGAGAACTTTTAACATTTTTACAATGTGGGCCTCTTTTAGGCAGGTCTTTCCATTTAGTGTGTTTAAATCATTTTTATTAATGAACATTGAAAGGTTATTTTTTTTTCTGAGAAAGAAATTCTAGGTTGAATTTTTTAAAAATATTTCTAGCAGTACTTTAAAAATAATCCTCCATTGTCTTTTCACCTGTATTGTTTCTGAAGTGAAATGCACGTCATGTTTATTTTGATTCTCTGTATCTAATGTTTTTCTATGTTCTTTAAATATTTTTCTCTTTTATTACTGGTTTTGTAAAATATATGTGCACTGGTTTTTTTTTCTCTACTTATTCTTGTGCTTAGGGTTACTGAGCTTTTGTTTCTGTGTATTTAAATTTTCTATCACATTGGAAAATATTTGACCATTATTATGTCAATAATTTTTCTGACACCCTCTGTATTCTTTCTTTCAAGGATACCAATTACATGCATTTTAAGCTGCTTAATGTTGTCTCTAACTCGAGAATACTTTTACATTTTAATTTTTTTCCTTTGTTTCATTTTGTTGGGTTTCTTATTGCTATGTTTTCAAGTTCCCTAATATTTTTTTTTCTCAAATGTCTAATCTGTTCTTAAACCATTTTGGTGTATATTTCATTTCACAAGTAGTTTCATCACTGAATTTCAACCTGAATTTTTTTATAACTTCCATAATTCTTTTTAAATTTGTGAGGATACAGAATATGATCATAATAAATGTTTTGTCCTTGTCAAATTATTATATTATGTGCACCAGCTATGAGTCAATTTTCATTAATTGCCTTTTTTCTCATTAAGGATTATATGTTTCTGCATCTTTGAGTGCCTGCTAATCTTGGCTTGGCTTTTAGACATCATGACTTTTCATCACTGTGCACGTACTAGACACGTTCATTCTCTTACATTTAATCTTTATTGGTTCTTGGATGCAGTTCATTGAAAACAGTTTGATCATTTCGGTCCTTAAACTTTTTAAGATTTGTCATCAGAGTGGTGTTTAATCTAGGGTTCACTCTTCCCCACTACTGAGGCAAGTCTCTCTTATTACTCTTATCTGATGCCCTGTGAGTCTGTTGGTGTTCTCTAATACGGCTGGTGGGACAACCATAATTTCTTTGCTGTGAGTACCACGTACAATTTTGTTACTCATTTGTGTATATTTCTTTGTCCAGACAAGGTAGTTTTTTCGCATATATTGATCATATTCTGCTGCTAGCTTGTCAGGAAATTCTTTATAGATCTCAGGGTCTATCTATCTATCCATCTATCTATCTTCTTTCATCTATCTTCCATCTATCATCTTTATCATTATATATCTATAGCATCTATCTACCTATCATCTATCTACTTACTCTATCTATCTATCTATTATCTATCATCTATCTATCTATCTATCTATCTATCTATTTATCTATCATCTATCTATCTAATCTTTCATCTATCTTCCATCTATCATCTATTATCATTTTCTATCTATATAATTTATCTATATCATCTATCTATCTATCTATCATCTATCATCCATCATCAATCATCATCATCATCATCAATCATCATCATCATCATCTATCATCTATCTAACATCTATCCTCTTTAGTATTATCTAGACTTCAGCTATCCTCTTTCTCTAGATATCCAGCTCTACCTCTACATTTCAGGGAGACCTGTAAGCTCTACCTGGTTTCCCTTTCTGGGAAATAGCTTGGAAACTTTCTTTGGGTAGTAATATAGGGTAATAGTAGTGCTCATTCATTTATTTATTTTTGTTCCTCAGAAACCACTGTCCTTGATGCCTGATGTTCAATACCAAGAGAACCAAATTTCATATGCATTTATGTATTTTTTCAGGAATTTTTTGTTTGTTTCATGTAGGAGGGTAAATCTTTTTTTTACTATCATTCTTTTTACTCATAAATGACAATTCCCATATGGTATCCTTAACCAATTACTGTATTCAATTTTCAGATGCTATTTTATGTTCATTTTCTCTGATATATTATGTATTAGAATTCCAAAACTGTCTTTCCTTGAATTTTAAATTTTGCTACTACTTATCTGTTGCTTTCACATGCAGTCTAAAATTAGGCATTGTGCTAAGCAATCAACTCTCCATCTAATACACAACAACTGTATTAATATTTGTTGGATATTTTTACCCAGCAATCATTACAATAAAGCATGATTCCAATGAGTATTATTCATCACAATATTTAGTAAATTTTACATCATCCTCTGGTTTTGTGATAACAATGATCTTGAACAGACATGAGAAGGAATGATTTCATGAGATATAAATAGGTGCCAGCTAATACTGGAATGGGTTTGAATAGCAGCAGTTAGTGAATTACCTCACAAAACACTAAAAACACATTAAAGTGTCATCTGTGCATTTGAGCATAAAGGGTAAATTTATTTTTATGGCTTTCAAAATAGCTATCTTTCTGCTCTGAGATACAGAATCATGATGATCATGTGATCACCTTTCAGTTAGCTAAGAGTAGAGAACTTCAAAACAGAGCAAGAAAAGAGTTGATAGATTGTGGAGATTGGGAAATAGAAATGTCCAGTATCAGAAAGTTACTTAGAATAACAGGTTTCTTTTTTTAAAATTCATATCGCCAACTTGTCTACTTCATTGTTAGTAAGTACAGAAAAAAAAATTGGAGTCAAGCTAGAATATTTTAAAACCACACTTATGTGCAAATATGACTCCAGAAACAACAGTTAGGAGTAAAGTAAGGTACAAGTTAGGAATAATACACTATCAGAAGCCATTGAAAGCCTGGTGATGAATACTTTTATTGCCAGTCTAGCTCATTCCTGTCAATACCTTTATGCTGTTACTAGGTAATGGCTTGAGTTTTCTGCATCCAAATATTTCTACTTAAAACAATATGCAAATCTGTTTCTTTTTATTTCAAGACATCAGCCAAATATTTTAGAAGTTTAACATAAACTTATGACCAAATATGAATTATTTTAAACATTATTTTAAAACATATGACTGTTAAAGATATTGATTTGATTTAAACCATCAACAACTTCACAATAAAGTTGCAATATTCCAACTATTAATTTCTAAAAAACAACATGCCACTCCTGCTTCTGAACACGGAAATAAGTTTGGTCACTTTCCTTGGACTAATGCATAGTATAACCTATAATATTACAAAACAATCTACATTATTTGATATAGGAAATTACTAAATTATTGGTACTTGACAGAAACCTACTGCACTACTAAAATACAGTATAATTTCTGTATTATTGCAACTGCTGTTTTCCAGTTGCTGTTACTTTTAAAGTGTCATTCACCTCTAGAGTTTTGCATTTTCATAGTTATTAAAGATTAGTTATCTGCTTGTCTGCTTGTTGCATTACTCCGTGATCTCCTGGTTTCATTAATCTGAGCTCACAATTATTACATTATTTTTATATTCTTTTCAAGATGTTATTTTATTTCTTTTAATCATCTGATTTTAGGTCCTATTCTTTCTAAATTATTTTCATTCTACTCTAATCAATAAGGGAGTCATTGTATCTCAGCCATACATTGTAAACCCCCATCATTTTCATGTTCTATTTCTTGGGTTTTCTAATTTCATTTACATATATTGGGAAGCCATACTACACACTCTGGTCTCATACAGACTGTTCTTTTATACTCTGTCTTCTTGGACTCTTATTTCTTAATGTGCTATGTACTTTCTTTTGCTCTCAGTTCTCAATAATCTTAGCTTTTACCATGAAATAATTACTAAATGTGATTGTGGATTTTGTTAGAAAATTAATGTGTTTTTTGTTTGTTTGTTTGTTAGGGCTATGGCTTTGATCAGTGTGTGGCAGAAAGGTAAAACACATGCATTTTACTGACAAAATGCCAGGATTTGAAAAACTTAGTCAAATATTTTGGAGAACTTTATTGTTTGATACTCCAATTTATTCATCTAGAAAATGGATACTCTGTAATAATTTAATACCTGTTATGAGTTGAATTGTGTCACTCAAAAAAAGATAATGTCTAACCGTCAATCCCTAAGAGAGTGACCTTATTTGTAAATGGGTCATGATAAATGTAATTAATTAAGATGAAGTCACAATGGAACAGGGAGAGTCCTTAATCCAACATGACTGGTGTCCTAATAAGAAGAGAAAACATCTTGTGAAGACAGAGGCACACTGGGAGAAAAACATGTCATAATGGAAGCAGAGATGAAAATACTGCAGCTGCAAGCCAAGGAGCACCAAGAATTGCCAGTAAACTACCAGAAACTAGGAAGAGACAAGTAGGATTCTCCCTTAAAAGTTTCAAAAGGAGCATGACCTTGCTGACATCTTGAGTTTGCACTTCTTACCTCCACAGCTAAAAGACAATTTTTAAAATTGTTTTGTCATTCAGTTTGCTAATTTGTTACACCATTAGTAGGAAGTTAATAATAATATATACCATGCAATGTTGTCATCATGAGTACATTAAACATTATGTGATAGGACTCTACTTCTGAGTCTGTCTTACAGAAATGCTCTAAAATATTAGGTGTTGTCACTATTATTCCTAATATTTGCACTTACAAACATCAAACATTTTTTTTTTTCATGACTCTTTGATTTCAGGTATGAAATTAATGTTTCTTTCATGAGTGACCTACAGGGGGCAAAATAGTCATATTCAGTATGCTAAAGTTTGAGTCACATTTAAACTATTTCTACCTTATCAGAAAATCTCAGAATATTTAAATATTTCCTGCCAAAACACATTTAGCTTGCAACTATATTTAATATTAATATATTTAAGAATTTCTAATTTTCCTTACAAAAATCATACTTTGAATTTATCTAAAGGCATGTTGTGGAGAAAGGTTAGAGTAAGGTGGAAGCCATTCACCTTTTTTAAATAAAATGCTGTGGCACTGCTGTGGGATTTGCTGGTCTGTTTGTCTTTCTAATACTGTTGTACTCCACTTCTTCTGTCTGCCAGCCATTCCTTCAGAGGATCCTGTTGTGAGCAGCCAATACTGGAACCCAGCAGATGGAGAACAAAAGGAAAGTACCAGAGGAGAGCCTGTGAAGAAATCTAGAGGATCAAAGACTTGCAATAGCAAACTTTGGGTCTGACAATGAAAACATAATAGAACTTATTCAATAAATGTAAATTCATGTGAGAAGAAGTAGGTATTTTCACTCCTAAGGATGCATCTGCAATTGCAGTCATGGAAATAGTTAAGATAAAAATAAACAATTTGAAAATGTCACTTAATTCATGTTAGGATATAATGAAACAATTCTCCTAGGTCTAAAATTACTCCCTGAGAGGAAGTTAAGCAACAGGGATTCTGCATTAACTCCACCACAATAATGTACCATCCCAAATCATCAGAATCTCTCTCTCTGCAGTGGGAAATTATACCCTAGGAGAGTATGACTATTATACTCAGACATATTCATTGTGACGTTTTTTTAAATGATACTTGAAGCTTAATTTTTCATAATACATATATATATATATAATTTACCACACATAAAAATATTAATTTTCTTTCATATTCTTCTTATTTTCATGACTTTAGAATGACAAAGTTATCATTTATAAATTAATTTATTTTTTTAGGTGAGGCAATTCTTGGTTGACCTCACAGATTGCAAGGACCTTGTCAGCTTACAATCCTTTATTTTAAAATTTGTTTATGCCTACAGCACCTGGTCTTCCTAGGTGGTCCCCCATCCAAGTACTAACCAGGCCCGACCCTGCTTAGCTTCTGAAATCAGATGGGATCAGGCTTGTTCAGGGTAGCATGGCCAAAGACCAAAAAAAATATCATTTATTAAAAAATCAAATAAATTTGGCAAAAAAGTACATTCTTTGAAACATTTATTTAGATCATTCACACAAAAATAATTTCAGAGAATAATAAGTTCATAATCACAATCAAGTATGTTCTAATGAATTTATCCTATATTACTGTTAATAGTTGTATATGCTCATTAGAGAAAAGACACAAAAAATAACAGTACATCTAAAAATAGTATATGACAGACTGAATTGATTTTTTAGTCTACTGAGAACAAGTAACCATTCTAGTCACCGAATCTTTCATAGGTAGTGCTTTAAAATAAAAGATTGTGTAAACAAGTTATAGTTTAGTACTTTTACCAAAAAAAAAATGTACATGTTTGGATCACTCTTAAGTGCATATTTTAATATATTGTATATAGTGTATTAGAAATTTTAAAATGTTGAATACATATATATATTTTGTAACATTAATTTATTAGTAACTACAAGTAAAACAGATGAAAATCAAACAGATCCAGAACCAGCTCTAGAGAAAAGCCCTGCTACATTTCAATAAAAATGTCGATATAATTTTTAGCACATATGTGATAAGAAAACTAATTCCAGGGTATTTAAAAATACCACAACATGAATTGGGCTCTTCTTTATAGACAAACTTATTACAAAGACAATAGTAGATAAGGAAGCTTGTACTTTTCATTTATACTACCTATATTTAGTTAGGAGCTCACTCACTAATCTGTTTAGGTAATTGATTATCAAATGACTCTGAAATGTTAAATTTTAAAAATAAATAGATCTGGCATGTTACTATATCTGTTGTATATTTTTAGTTTATTATTGTATTTATTATATTTTATTGACGTATAATTTAAATAATGTCCTATTAATTTCAGATATACATCACTGCAATTTAATGTTAATATACATTACAAAATAATCCCCATGAAAATTTTAGTTACCATTTGTGACCATACTGAGTTATTACAATACTATTAAATGAAAAACTTGAACTTTTTAAAATGAAATGTGCACAATATGTATGATTATCCTCAGTTCATACCTGCATCTCTAACAATATTCATAATATATAATAGAGATATTATAACTATTATATAGAGATAGTCTCTTTACCAATTTAGCTAGAAGTAAATATTTCATGTTATTTTTTCAATTATTTTGAGCTATAAAATATATTTGCGTGAGCATTAAAAAGGTAAATATCAGAAAATATATTTTCTTTATTTGATTGGGTTTTGACATACATATGTCAAAATTTTGCTACCATTATTACTATAATTTCCATTTTGTTATTAGATTTCAGAATTTTGTTTTATAAATTTAAGAAACATCATAGTATGTTGGAGATGGCTGATAACAGCTCATAAAAGCTGGATTAAATTTCAGAATTTTGTGAGTTGTTAGAATCTACACTGACAGCTTGAAATCTGTCATATTAAAATTATTTACATAACAGATATAGGCAAATACTACAAATTAGAGATTTTTTTTCTCTCCTTAGGAGAGCTAATTTTTCATTATTTACCAACAAATCACAAAATCACATATGTAAATAATTCTTTGTGTTTTCTAACTGTGGTAAGAATGCCTCCCCCATCCCCGCCCTAAACCCACAAATGTAATGATGTCTCAGTTGTTAAACCTGCAAATAGTTTTTATACATGACAAAAGAGACTTTGTAGATGCAATTAAGGTTATGGACCTTAAAACAGGAAGTTAATCTTGGATTATCTAGATAAGGACAAAGATCTCTTAATATCTCATGAATGCTTAAAAGCAGAGAACTTTCTCAGGCTAGGGGCATGGGTGATAAGGAAAAGGGAGGTTTCAGAGAGATTTGGAATGTAAGAAAGACTTGTTCTTTATCACTGCCTTGAAAATGATTGGGGCCATAAGGCAGGTAATGTGGGAGGCCTGAAGAAGTTGATCATGATCCTTGGTGATAATGGAGACCCCGGTCCTACAACTGAATAGAACTGAAGTTCACCAACAACCTGAATGAACCAGGATGTGGATTCTCCACCAGAGCCTCCTGGAAAAAGCCCTGGCAATCATACCTTGATTTCAGCCTGTGAGATCTAGTTCAGGAAAGCTAGCTAAGTCTCCATGGTCTTCTTATCTATAGTATTGTAAGATAATAGATTTGTCAAAGTTTTAATCAAATTCAAATATTTTGAAGTATGAAAACTTGCTGAAAATATTTCATTGTATATATTACCACATCTTTTTGTCCATTCATTTATCAATGGATACTTAGGTTGCTTCCATAACTTGGCTATTGCAAATAATGCTGCAATGAACATAAGAAGTGAATATATCATATTAGTCAACAATAAAAAGAATAAATTTTGCCTTAGGTTTAACATGACTGAACCTAGAGGCTATTATGCTAACTGAAATAAGTCAGACAGAGAAAGATAAATACAGTATGATTTAATTTATATGCGGATTGTAAAAAAAAACCAAACAAAACAATTGAATAAATAGAACATATAGAAACAAACTCATACTACAGAGAATAAACTGATGGTTGCCAGAAGGGAGAGAGGCTAGGGAGATTCATAGGAAAAGTAATGGAGAATAAGAGTTACAAATTTTCAGTTATAATATTAAAAAAATAATTAGGGATGTAATGTAAAGCACAGGGAACATAGTAAATAGTATTGTTATAACTTTATGTGGTGACAGATGGTTACTAGACTTATTTGCTGTTTACATCTTAAGGTATCTAAAAGTTGAAGCAATACGTTGTACAGTTGAAACTAATATAATTTTGTATGTGAAATATAGTTTAATAAAAAACAAAATTTGAATAATCTGCATATCATTTTTGCTTACAATCCATGACTTTGATTTTATAGTTTTCCAAGTTAGTATTTATGTTTTTAAGCAAGTATGCAAAACAGTCTTGAAAACCTTAAAAAATAAAAAAAACATAATTTGTTATATGGATAAAAGATGATATAGATGATAACCATTTTCTTAAAAGAGACAAAAAAGTTTCAATTAATGAAGTTACTACAAATATGTTACCCGTGTTTAAAGGTTACAAAAGTTTGTGTTTCTTAATTGTTATATGAATGGCTAAATTGTTTTAAAATCTCTGTTAATAGTGTGTTTAAAATCAGCTTCAAGCAATT
This sequence comes from Eonycteris spelaea, assembly GCA_003508835.1. NCBI lineage: Eukaryota > Metazoa > Chordata > Mammalia > Chiroptera > Pteropodidae > Eonycteris > Eonycteris spelaea. The sequence goes on from PUFA01000153.1 coordinate 1,440,341, forward strand.
AATTATTATTCATTTAGTATTACTTAAGGCAGAGCTTTAGAACTATCATCATGTGGAGGATCTTTGGGTCTATACAGAGCTTACCTAATGTTAAAAGATTAAGAATTTTTACTGTTGCGAAAATGTGTTAATGAAACACATGTTAAATTAATGTAAGTAAGTACAGCACAACATTTTTGTAGCTAATATTTGGAAATCATTTAGAATAAATTAAGAAATAGACTTTTGAAGAATGTTGTATTTTAATTTAATTATAATGTAAAAATCTAAATTAATTTAGATTTATAAATTTCTATAAGATAGGGCAAAGGGAGCAATTTTCAGAACCTTTTTTCTCCTCTGGCTTTATTGAAATATAAGAAAATTAGTTGCTGGTATACATTGTACAATTCAATGAGTTTTTTCCTATTATAGTTGACATACAATAATATAATAGTTTCAGTTGTACAGCATGATTAGAAATCTATATAACTCACAAAGTGATTGGCCAACTAAATCTAATATACCTATTCTCTCAAATATTTATTACAACATTGTTAACTATTTTCTTTATGCTACACTTTATAGCTCCATGTCTATTTTGTAACTATCCATTTGTACTAACCCCTTTGCACTTTTTTGCCATTCCCCAAACACACTCCTATCTAGTAGTCTTCAAAATATTCTCTGTATCTATGAATTTACTTCCATTTCTGTTGTTGTTGCTGTTTATTTTGTTCTTTAGATTCCACATGTATGTGAAATCATGTGATATTTGTCTTTCTCTATCTGACATTTAATTCAGAGCAATAACCTCTAGGTCTATGAAGGCAATATCTTTTTCCATCACCTTCCTTTTAGTCTGTGTATATCTTTTAATCTGAAATAAGTCTCTTGTAGGCAGCATTTGTAGAAATCTTGTTTTCTTAGCCATTCAGCCACTCTACCTTTTGATTGGAACACGTAATTCTTTTCTATTTGAGGTACTTGTTGATAGGAATGTAGTTATTGCCATTCTTTACTCCTGTTTTTGCTACATGTTTTTTCTTCTTAAGAAGTCCCTCCAACATTTCCTGTAATACTGGCTTGGCGTTGATAAATTCCTTTAGCTTATTTTTTTCTGGGAAGCTCTTCATCTGTCCTTTGACTCTAAATGATAGCTTTGCTGGATAAAGGATTCTTGTTTGCAGACTCTGTGTTTTCATCAAGTCAAATATTTTCTGCCAAGCCCTTCTGTCCTGTAATGTTTCTTTTGAGAAACCAACTGCAAGCTTTATGGGTAATCCCTTGTAGGAACTAATTGTGTTTTGTTGTGTTGTTGTTGTTGTTGTTGTTTTGTTTGCTGCTTTTAAGATTCTCTCTTTGTATTTAAACTTTAGTGTTTTAATTATAATGTGTCTTGGTGTGGGCCTCTTTGAGTTCATCTTTTTTGAGACTCTCTTAACTTCCAGGGGTTATATGTCTATTTCCCTCATGGGGTTAAGGAAGTATTCTATCACTAATTTTCAAATAGCTCTTCAATGTCGTTTTCTTTCAAGTACTCCTATGACATGAATATTTTTACATTTAATATTATCCTATAGGCTCCTTAAATTATTATTATAGTCTTGGCTTCTCTTTTCTTTCAGTTCTGATTGAGTGTCCTTGGCTTCCCTATCCTCTATATTGATGTTTAGATACTCTTCTTTATTCACTTTGTTTATTCCATTTAATATACTTTTATATCAGAGAATGTGTTCTTCATTTCTGACTGTTCCCTTTTATAATTTCCACTTCCTTTATTATGTCTTTTTATCTCTTTGTTAAAGTTCTCATTGAATTCATCTATATGACTCCTAAGTACACTGAGCATCTTTATAACCAGTATTTTGAACTCTGCATCTATTAGATTGACTCCATTACTCCTGGATCTCTGTTATGTTCTCTCATATGGTTTCAGAGAATCCTCTGGGCAGAGTGACCTCTGTTATCAAGTTTCATGATGTCTCAGCTATGGCAGCGATGAGTCTGCACACTGGGAGGAGGGAGGGCTCAAAAGAGAAAAACTGTATTTCTCCAGCACTTCTACCCAGGAGAAAGCCTTACCTCTGGCCCTCGTTCTGACAACCCTGTAAATTCCGTCCCCTGTAAGTCCCTGGTGCCCCCTGTGCAGCTGACCCGGCGCTGGTGCTCAGAGTGAAAGATCTGTCACTGTGAAAGTCCACTCGCAGACACAGACCCTTTAAGAGGGGTCTGCAGTTGCCACTCGGGACCGGATGGCCTGGTGTCTTCTCCCCTTCTACCTTCTACCATTGCAAGGTGATTTCCTATTTCTCTCCTTAGTTGTGCTTCTGTTCATTTAGATCCCAGGTGACTTTGCTCGCTTTTTGCTCTGTGTTTCTGTCACAACTTTGATTTGGCCGCAGAGGAATGAACAAAGCCTCTATCATGCCATATTTTTCTTCTAGAATTTTTTTGAAATTAGATCATAATCGTAATAATTATATATTTTATAAATATAAAAAATAAATGCACTTAATTCCTAAGTATACTGTCTTATATACATGATTTATGCAACTAATCTGTTTACTCTTCTAAGGGGAAACATTCATTCAACTCAGAAGAATTTATTAAATAAACAATTTAGCATCAGGTACACAATTTATTTAGACAATTGAATATGTTTTATTTTACAAATACTCTCAGTTTTGGTCATTTTTTGCTTTATAAGTAAAAACACATAAAATATAAATTGAATGAAATGTTCAAAAATATAAATCTTAAATTTAGTGAGAGTCTTCTCCCATTAACTAAATAAATAAAGTTTCATTTGGAGGTGAGAGAAACAGAAATGAAGAAAGACAAATGTATGCAACAATAAAATTATTTTGCAAATTAATGCTGCATACACTTCATTTTCTACACTATTAAAAATAAATTTATGTAATTGAAAAACATATGCATTTATATATAATTTCATAAACTTAAAACATATTCATATTATCTATATTTGTGGAAGCATACCCACATGTATACAGGATTTAATGATTTTTTTTAAGATGATAAAAATATAGTTTATTTTGTATTGATTCTGGACTTATTTAGAATATTTGTGATTTCAATTAACAGGTTTGTTCCTTTTCATTTCAGGATTATTTTAGATAATAATCCTCAAATTACTAAGAACTAACTACTACAACTGACAAATTTTGATGAAATTAAATTCTATCTTCTTTTATAATCATGTAGCATGTTTAATAATCATCCACCCTTTAATGGAATTATACCAATGCCATAGTTTGTGTCCTTTTTAAGTCGAGCTTTTATGTATTTCTAATACATCATTAGATTTGAGATTTATAATAACACATTATCAATTAGAATGGACCATATTTGAACTTATTTAAATGATGTGTAAAATCTATTTTGAAACATTTCGTAGACTGTTAAAGGTTTGCTTTAAACGTTTGCTCATAAGCAAGTCCTCAGAATCCTCTTCTTCCGTGACAAGACCAAGGAACCTGGATGATGCTAATCTAGATGGACATCCACAGCTCATGAAAGAATCATCGCCACTAATCAAATCAGAGAGAAAACCCACCACTCTGCACCACTGGAGACATTCATGCACTGAATATTTCATAAGAAGAAGGCTCTAACTGAAGCAGAAATTCTCGACAACTTCAGATTGCGTGCAAATATTTACTTAAACATTCTAGCACAGTGCAATTGGTGTGCAGTAATAACACCAGTAAGGCTGGAATGATCTTTATAAATTATGGTAATTATATGTGACATGATTCTTGCTAAGTCACAGCAGCTTGTCTTGGCACCTCTTGCATTGCCAGTAATCCCTGTACTTGCATGACTAAGTGGGCAGGGTGCCACAGAAAATCTGATGCAAACATAATGACAAAGTCTGTTTCACTGCTTAAAATAAACTCAGTTGTTGGATTGTACAAACATGAAAACACAATCGAGAACTGACACCAAGCCCCTGAGTCAAGAGAACTGATGTAGGGTTAGAACTTGAAAGTCCTGGAAAAAGATATGTCAGTATGTCAAAATTTGCAACACCAATTCTTTGTTACAATGACGCACAATGTCTTATTACATTTTCTCTATATATTTAAATACTATCTTTGCCTTTACATGCATATAAATAAAAATGTTCAAAGATTCAAAGAAACAAAAAAAAATTATTTTTATTGTTTTCAAAGATTATTTTTCAATATCCTGATGAGTGTTTTGAATGTTGAATATGATCAAAGATTAGAATATGAATAACTAGGAATGAAGCATAGTAATTTAAAACAATTACAAGTTTGATAAGAAAAAATTAATTTTCATGAATATTAACCGACCAATCTATATATTTTTACTACACTTGGACAATGAACACTACTTTTTGATACTTTCTCAAATTTGATTCCTTTTTCAGTTCCTCTATCCTCAGAATATTCAAATAAAGTTAACTATCAGTTCTTTAATTAATTGTTTACACAAGTCAATTTCCTTTTATCATTCATATATATTCTGGTATCTTGTAATTTAAGTGTTCTTATTTGAAATTCAGCCTTGAAATAGGTTTTCAAGTGTTAGCATAAAGAAAGATTGATGAGTTAATGGTGCAGAGAAAGGAAAAGAATTTAGTGAATGGTTTACCATCTTAACTACCAAGGTTATAAGAAATAGGATAAGATAACAAAGTGTTTGATATGACTAAAAGTGAAAGAATAAAAATTTTCTTTAATTTTGATACATATAAAAATTTATAAATATATAAATTAAATGTTAATTAGTAGTTATCATTGAGGGTATATATTCAATTTATTAGAATGGTAATGGAAAGTAGAAAAAATAGAAACACTAGATATCAATCAAAGGAAAAAAAAAGTTAAGTTATCAAATTTAAGGTATATGTAATAAATAAGAATGGATTTTTATATTAAAACAAACTTTTCTGGTACATAAGAGAAATCTAATACTACAGATGAAAATTCTAATACTTGTTACTGCTATGAATAGAGAAATCTAATACTTGTTAGTGCTATGAATATCAGGTATGAACTGTGAAGGTGTAAATTAAATTTAAACAAAATATTTCCTTGTAGCTATGGCAAATTTTTTGTAGTAGATCAAGCCTTCCAATGTAAGCAACTGAGTTTGATATATAAAATTATTTTAAATGTCATCTGTTAAAATGACTCAGAGAGCTTCCAAGGCAGTATGACTCGAAGACTAAAGATCCAGCAGATAAAGAAATGTCAGGATTGTATCATGTCCATTTATTTGGGAAGCAGAGTTTGATGTTTGAAGTATAACAGACCAGTGGAGAAAAGCCAATGGAACTCAATGGATATTGGCACTCCTCTCCTGGGTATGTCATCCATGGGAAATGGAGGGCTTTATGAATACTTCTTAGGGAAACAGGTAGTAAGCAATCTTAAATGGTAAATGTACTCTAGTATTGTAATCTCTAAATGATTGAGGCTCTAAAAATATACCATGAACTTTCTGTTAATTCACCGCATTTTATTATAAGCTAACTTTAGTCCAGGTTTCATTCAGTCAACTATGAGAGTTATATTTAGTTCCTCAAGCTTATTTTGAATCCAGGGTTTGTGCTACATGAATCTATATCAATATATTCACCCTAATATATTTATTTTCCTTCTACGCCAATCACATGCTATTATAACCCATTCTCATGTATATTCCCCATGTTTTTGTAATATAATTTGGTGAAAGTTTTGCAATTCTTTTGATGTGAATTTTGCCTTCTCACAGGTTACATTTTATAATTTACCCTAAGTCAACTATTGGGACTTGAGTCTACTTATAGATCTAGAAGCAATGAGCTGCAATAGGGTTATGTTCATACTAGGTTCAACAGTTCCTTGCAAGGCAGCTATTTCAACAGAGGCCACTATATATTCTATAAGCAAATGGAAACCAACCTCTTCAAACATGAAAGAAAAGGATGCTTCTAGTAGCAAAGGAGGATAAACAAAGTATGGGGTTTCAAAGTCTTCATCTTCACCCAATTTTTCTCATATAACCCCAACACAAATTTTACTGTCTTTCTTCTTCCCTAAATTTTAACTCTGTAAAATTATCCAAAAACATGAATAGACTGCAGATTTTGTTTTCAGAAATCACACCTTTAAGCTACAGGAGATAAGGGTTTTTGTTGTCATATTTTTGTTTTTTGTTTTGTTTAATGGTCATCCATAAAAGCTTTTAGGTTTCTTATGTGAATTTTGAGCTTGTAATTTAAAGCAATAAACTCATTTTCTTTATCTAGACTTTCTAGCACTTAAAGGTGACCAAATAACTCCATGATACTACCTAACTTTATTAAACTATTTTATAGCAGAAAATAATGGTCACTCAATGCCTTGTATTTTATATGCATTAGATTATAGGGGACTACATGTGATCATTTGAGTAACTTCTTTGTTACCACTTCTATGGATTACCAATGTCCCTTTATATTAAAAATATGATTAATACCTTAAAAGTAAGTCAGATATTTAATTTCTAAGGTCATTCTTGTCTTTTTTTCATCTGCAATAATTCCTAGTACCAGTTTTCAAAATACTCTTTTTTTTAACCTGTTGTTATTTTAATACTGTACTCTTCTCTGTCCACACAATTTTCTTGGGACAATTCTTTACACCAGCCATTTATATACTAATGACTCTCACTCCATTACTGAATTTTCTTTGGAATTCTAGAACGATGTCTAAATACTTAAAATATTTATTTTATGTAGTTGTCTTACATGCACTTCAAATCAATATATCCAGTTTTAATCTTCTCACCTCATTCTGCTATATTGCAATTTTCTCAACGTTGCCCGTCTCTGCAAATGATTTCTTCATTTATGAAGGCCTGAAATTTTCATTATCCTTAACTCCTTCTCCTTAGATATCAAACTCTTATCTAATCAATCACTAAGTCCTATCTAGTTTACCTTCTAAATAAATTTCTAATTCTATTACCTCTCCCATTGTCACAGACTCTAATTAATAGGTCATAATCATCCTACTCTTGAATTACTGTATTTGCTTATTGTTTCTAGTAGTGTTCTTATGAAGTCTTTAGGGTTTTCTACATAATGAATCATATCATCCACAAATAGCGACAGTTTGATTTCTTCCTTTCCTATTTGGATGCCTTTTATATCTTTCTCTTGTCTGATTGCACTCGCTAGGACCCCCAACGTTATACTGAAAACATATTTATATAACATACAACTACATGTATATATTTATGTTGTGTATATATAGCCTTGCAGGTAGGATTAACCTGTAAATCCACTTAAATCACTCTGAATGCTATAAGGTTTGTGTAACTATATCCTGTAATTTGCTAAAGTTTAACATAAGGCCTGAGACTTAATTAGTTAAATGTTCTTCCATACCTATGCCATCCCTGAAATTGATGGATGCCCAAACTGTCTTTTCAGGAATTTACAGAACTATGGGGGCTAATCCAGTTCAAGATGCCAGAAACTAGCCAAAATGGCCAGGAAGACTCTATGCTGACCTCTTCATGAACTATTCTCATTATATCTTCATTATAAAACTAAAACTTCTTCCCATTGTTGGAGATTTTCTGCCATTTTGAACATGTGATGTATGTACAGACATATTTTCTAAATGTATACGTGCAGGAATATCCCCACTATATATATAGAGACAAAGCTCGCCTCCATGTATATGAATAACTTCCCTGAATAAAGACTAATTCAATCCTTTGTTTTGAGATGGGATGCTCTGTGGAAGTGACTCTACCCCCATCCCTTTTTCCCCAACCCCACACCTTTGCCCATGTGTCTTGCCTGCCTTCTTGCAATAAAGCATGTTCCTTCTCATAAAATCTTGGCTGGCAACTACTGAGTAATTGAATCTGATTCAGTCTGGTAACAATCTGTCTAAATAGATAAATTAAGTAATATTTTGAAATAGTAATAGAGGTTTACTAAAATTAAAATTATAATTGGAAAAAGTAATAGAAGTTTAATAAAATTAAAAAAAATAATTCCACAAAGATATCTCTATTACTAATTGAGATATTAATAGTGATTTCTTAGTCCAATTAATCTTTTCATTGTTTTTCTCTACTCTTCATGCAGCACTAAATTCCATCCTCATCCATCAGCTTTAAGGTGAAATATTATGTATAACAACAAAGACAAATTCTTCATGTTCTGGTTTTAAAGTTTCTTGAATCTTGTAATAAAAATGAAAATATGGGACTTTGATTATAAGAGTCTGTGTATGTGTGGGAGATAGTGTTTATATATGAAAAAAATAAAGAATTATGCATTATGTGAGAATATAATTTCATGGCTTTATATATTGCTAAGCTACTGTAACTAAAGATTAGATGTTTGATTCAATATCTACTATTGATGAAAGTCTCTAACAATATGTCCTAGGGATGGTCTTGTTTCAATATTTATATTAATGATTTGCACAAAGACATGTGCTACATGGCAATAATACACAGATGGCATAGAGCAAAAGCATATAGTATAAGAATAAACATTCTGTATGATGAATAAGTAAAAGAGAAAAGAAGCAAATAAGAAACAAAACCACAGCAACCAAAACTGTTCTCAAACTTGAGGAAGGATAAACGCAAATAATAAGATTATAGTCCACAGGGATGAGTATAAACTCCAGCATTTTGCTTATCTAATGCATTGAATAGATTAAGAATGGTTACTGAAACCAAAACAGTTCTTGTGCCAGATTTAAGCATTAATTTTGGATTATGACTTAGCAAAACTACACACCTATTTTTAATTGGGCTTAATTTTCCAGGAAAATTTACCAAGGTTGATTTTGGTCTCATAGCATCATCTAACAAAAGGAATACATCTTGAATTACTGTATTTTGTATTTTGTGTTTTGTATTTGGGTCACTCCCTGTGACCCCTGTATTATTAGTCTGCTTGCAAAGGCTTCGTCACCCATCCAGACCTATTTCTAATTAGAAGAAAGACTATTCTTAATCAATCTTTCTACCTCAAGGCTGTTTACATCAGATTCAAAGGCTTATTATTCATTAGATTATTTTCTTCATTGTCTATTTAGATTAAAATAAGAATCAAGGTCAAGTATTTTACATTTATTATGTAGAAAATTAAAGCAATTTTTTGAAGTTCTACCACCAATATAACTTATCTTTGATTCGCACTTGTCAAAAGCATATATAAACATAATCATAGTTTTATGACTGCTTTACTCTTTCCAAGGGGAAAATATATTCACACTATTTTGTTAGAGATTTTTTTAAACAAACAATATCTGTTTTTGTGTGTGTATGCTTCTTATGTTAGGTAAAAGGATTACAAACAGAACAGAAAGAATGTCCCCATACAGTGAGTGTTTCCCAGTACAATTTTAGAAAGTAGCACTTAGAATCTCAAATGATGACATTTCCCCACACCTATTTCATCCAATTTTCTTACTAGTAGGACCACTTCATTTTCTAGGACTCTCAGGAAAGATATAAAATGAAGAAAATTTTCAAATCCTTAGCTGCACTTGTTATGCCAAGGAAATTTAAGACAAGACTTTTCCATTGGAAGCTATTTGCAAATAACCTTGACATTGCACAGTAGGAAAACAGAATAGCTGGTTGTAACATTTCTGAAACAGGTAGTTTGTTGTTAGCAACCATTTGCTCAAGACAATTATATGATTTAAGAGAGTACGTTACACATACGTACATTCATACACATATATCACAGATCTTACACTTTCTGTATAGAGATTTACAATAAGATTATAAAGTTTCATTTCATTCAATTTGTAAAAAAAAGAAAAAAAAAAAACCAGCATATACTTTGAGTCTAAACTTATCAGACTATTTAAATCTTTTTTAATAGTAATCTGTCTTATTGAGATATTTACAGTTAGAACAAAGTTTTTGCTAAAATTAAAATATGGAAAACGTGAAGTGTATACCAGTGCAATATGAAAAATAACACCTTTGTAGGTTTTTCCAATCCTCTTTTACTTGCTAGAAGCTAAATGGGAATTCTGAGAAATATAATATATCAAATCATTTTGCTTTCAATTATTTTAAGGATTTTTTTCCCCTAGAAAACAAGTACCCATTTAATTCACAGTCTCAAAACAACAACCATCCCATGCACAACTCTTGAAATCCTAAACACTTCTTCCAAGAATTAGTAACACTCAATCACTATTGCATATTAGAAAATATACATACTGTTCTGTTAGTCACAGAGATCTAACATCTGCAGGTCAGTCCAAAGCAAGTGGGAACATTCCTCTATTTTTATTTGCAAGAGATCTACTACCATGTTCTGGAAATTGTAAGACTTGTGGAGAAAGATGCCAGCTTATTTTTTTTTATGAACAATGAACTAATCATAGAATTATACTAAATATAATGAATCAAAATCCACATCCCTTTTATTTTCACTCCTTTGTTGCAGTCACATACATATTTTTAAGTACGTGCTGAACTTTCATGTATTTTAAAACTTAGAATTCTTTAATTTTTCATTTTCTTAACACAAGCCCAAGCTTTCTTCCATCCTCATTTGATCAGATTTCCTTACCTTTGTAAATTTAGTCCAACTTCTCCTCATGGTCTGCTATTTTTTAATACCTTGCTCAAAATTTGCTTCCTAGAATTTAAGTCTCCAAGTGTTGCTGAGAACCAAAGAACATAATGAATTCACTAACTCCTATTTTCTTTGGTTTCTGCTTCCATCAGTTTTGGTTCAATCAGGTATTCACTTTTACATCAGTTGTGATAGTCTGACCTGTAAATTTAAGATGCTCTTGATATGAATTTCTATTATTTAATTTACATTTTTTTCATGCTCTGAATGGTGTACAGCTGATTTTTAAGTATTGTAAATATTTTATCACAATTAATCTTTATTATGTTGATCTAGTCTGTTTGCTTTTATTTATTAATATACACAAATCAATCTTTCATTTATCTATCATCTATCATCTATCTATCATCTATCTAACATCTATCATCTATCTGACTATAGATAAATTCATATATATATATATGTTTCTATATCTAATATATATAAATATTTGATTGTATATACATGAAGAATGATGCAAATATTCACTTCATAGTTTATCTCTTTTCCATAATAGTTGAAGATACTAATAAATACATTATTAAAATTTGAGTTTAAATTCAAATAATATCTCTGTGCTAGCCCAATTATATTAATATTAAGCTAATTAAAATCACATAAAAATATTTTCAATTAAAAATAAAAATTAAAAAATGGGAAAACATGGAATTCATTAATTAAAAATTGGTCATTGGCAAGTTTTAATAAATTAATATAAATAGCTATTTTTATAATATTACTATCACTTTTACAAAATATTTAAAATAGCTTAACTCATGTAATCATTTGCTAAAATGTTTTGTTTAACTTATAGAAGATTTTCTTATGTCTCAATGATGCTGGCAGGTATTACTCACTCTTTCATTTGATTGATAATATTGATTTTATTGAGATCAGTATAAAATATTTTTGATGTGGACTTTTCAAATATAATTAATGGAGAAAACAAGTTTATTCACTAGGTGATTTTAATTAGAGCATATAATTTAATGATGTATACATACATATATTCAAGAAACATATGTTCAAAAGGAATATTATTTCCAACAAGTATGACATACTAGGTACAGATTTTAATGACAAATAACAAATAGAAATCCAAGATTATTCGAGATTCCAGTTGACTTAAAATAGAATAACAAGGAAATATTACTATTTCCAAAGATAGTAGACATAGTTGTATGATTACAGCTCAACTGTTTTAATGGCTGTAAATAAATGTTAATGATGTTAAAATATATTGTTTTGATGTTTTTAAAGATAGCTTTTATTTTTTAAAAGTTCTAAGAAATAAAAAATTCTTTTGAATGATAGAAGAAACAGTCTGTATAATTTTTTTAGAAGATAGTGAAATGCAGGTTTATGTAATTTTTCTTTTTTAAAAAATCAACTTTACTAAGGTATAATAGATATACAAAAACTGCACATAGATAATGTACACGATTTGATGACTTTGGACATTTGCATACACCAGTGAACCTGTCATTACAGTCAAGGTAGTAAACATATCTGTCACCTCCAAAAATGTTCTGTGTTCCTCTTTGTTGTGTTTGGTAAGAATGTTTAACATGGCATTTACCTGCTTAACAGATATTTCAAGTGCACAATATTTTGCTGTTTACTATAGGCTCTATATTTTATTGCAGATCTCTAGAACTCTTGCTTAATTGAAATTTTACAAGCATTGAACAACTCCATATTTTCCCCTCTCCTCAGCACTTGGGAACCATCATTTCCCTTTCTGCATTTATGAGTTTGGTTATTTTAGAACCCACATAAAAGTGACATCATACAGTTGTATTACTGAGACTGGTTTATTTCACTTAGCATAATGTTCTTTAGTTTCATCCATGTTTTTGCAAGTGGCAAGATTTTTCCTTTTCTTTTAAGGATAAATAACATTTATTATATATATATAACATTTTATTATACATATATAAAATGTTATATATATACACTAATAATATCTATATCTATATCTATCTATCTATCTATATATGCACATATGTATGTATGTATGTATGTATACACACACACACAATGACTATTACTCAGCCATAAGAAAAAATGAAGCACTGCCATTTGCAACATGGTTGAATAAATCTCGAGATTATCATGCTAAGCAAAATAAATCATACAGAAAAAGTTGAGACCATATGATTTCACTCGTATGTGGGATATAAAACAAAGCAATGAACGAACAAGATAAACAAAATCTCTTAGACACAGACAGTTCAGTGGTTACCAGAGGGAGAGCAGAGAGGGGAGAATAGATAAGGGTGAAGGGGGTCAAATATATACTGACAGAAGGAAAGCTGACTTTGGGTATTGAACACCAATACAATATACATATGACATATTATTGAGTTGTACACTTAAACCTATATAATTTTTTAAATCAGTGTCATCTGAATAAATTTTAAAAAAAATTTGCTTTCTCAATTTTATCTATTCTAAGGTTTAATATAGTTTTGTTAATAGATATTATTAGTAAATTAATAAAATAATTTTACATTTATTTTTAACTGGAAACCATTGCAAGTTCATTTAGATTGACAGGAAATAAATTATAGATATTTGTTATGAAATGTTGAATGAAGAAAAAAAATAAAGTACAAAGCCTCTAAAAGGGAGAACTGCTCAGGAAATTTTGATTTTATTTGCAAATTAGAAAAAAAATATATGCAAAAAGATTGCTTAATTTGAGAACAATGTTATTTGTTCTTTTGAAAGCACACAACTTAAATTCTGGGAAACATGGCAGAGTGAGACATGTCCTCAGATCTTTCTCCTTGAAACAACAATAAGCTGAATATCTAAAACTCAACAAAAAACACCCAATGCACACCAGTACATCTGAGCATGGGACCTGCGCATAAGAGCTACCACAAGTCAGAACCCTGGTTGTTGGGCGGTGGTCTGGGAGAAATAAAGAAGCTGCCTTTCGCAGCAGCCGGAGCTCCTTGTAGGAGGAGGAGGAGGGGTGAAAGTGCAGTGACTTCTCTGATCAGCCCTCCCTGGATGTGCCAGAAGTTCTAGCAGCCAGCAGCAGGACCCAGCCATGGGGGCAGAACGCAGAGAAGTGGGACGGGAAGCAGAGAAATAGCTGATTTTCACTGGCCCCAGTTCCAAAACTGAGACTGAGCTGCAACTCTCAACCCCAACCCAGAGGTTCACACCTCCCATACCCTCCAAGATTGATCACTGCGGAGTCCCAGGGGAATCTGAGCAAACGCTACCAAAACTGTTGATAGCATTGACAGGGACTGAAACTGCGAGTAGCAAGTTTGATTAAATATCTACATGAAAATAAAAAAGACATTTAGGCTTTATATAACACAGAGATCCAAGAGGCTTAGATGCCACCTACTGGAAACTAAAAGAAAGGCACCTTCTTTGCAGCCGGCTAAAGAGAGACTTTATATAATAAATCTCTTTTCTGGAAAAACAATAGAATACACTTCCATTAATGCCCGGATGGAGAAATGAGCTATTAAATTCCCGAACAACCAAGGTGGCAAGGCATATCAGAAAGAAAAAGAAAAATTTGCAGAAAATAAGCTTACAGATATAGAAATATGCAACATAAATGACAGAGAATTCAGCACAGTACTTCTGAGAAACCTCAGTGAGATCCAAAACAACTCAAATCAACAATTTCCAGAACTGAAAAAAACAACTAGATGAGCAGAGCAAGGAGATTGGAACCCTCAAAAGAAACCAAATAGAATTTTGGAGATGAAGAACACACTGCAAGAGTTAAAAAATGAAATAGCAAGTTGGAAAATTGAGTTAACCAAATGGAGGAAAGGATCAGAAGTACCAAAGAAAGAAATCTAGAAATAAATCAGAAGGAAGAAGAGAGAAACCAAAAAATGAAAAATAATGAAAGAGAAATATAAGAACTAGCTGGTACCATCAGGAGAGGAAACATAAGAAAAATGGGCGTTTTTGAAGGCAAGGAAAAGGAGCAGGGACTAGAAAGCATTTTCAGACAAATAGTGGACTAGAATTTCCAAATCTAATGAATGAGCTGGAACTTGGAATTCAAGAAGTCAACAGAACACCAATTATCTCAACCCAAAAAGGCCTTCTCCAAGACACATTATATTAAAGTTATCAAAAATCAGCAACAAAAACAGAATTCTTAGGGCAGCCAAGGAAAAGAAGATGGTAATTTATAAAGGAAATCCCATTAGTTATCATCAGACTTCTTAGTGCAAACCTTACAAGCCAGAAAGGAATGGAATCAAATATTTAAACTATTAAGTGAAAAGAACTACCAGACTAGAATAATGTATCCAGCTAGCTTTAGATATGAAGGAGAAATTAAGACCTTTCCAGACATACAAAATATGAGAAATTCTCACTATGAGGCTTGCACTACAGGAAATTCTGAAAGGGGTCAGCTCACCTAAAACAAAATAACATCAACAAAAAAATACATAATTAAGAGTAAAGTGACTATCAGGCAAATAGAAGCAGAGGAGTGCAATCCTTACTAAGAACAGGGCATTATAAGTTTAAATAATAAAAAAGGAATTGCTATAGCAAGATAGAAATGAATGGTCAAAATACATAGGAACAAATTGAGATAACAACGACTGAAAAGAGGAGGATTCAAAGATCCAAATTGGCAAAGGGAAATGGAGATAAGGCACATGCAGAAGAAAATGGATGACTATATATATATAACTATCCTTTTCATATTCATAATGGTAACCATGCACCAAAGATTCAGAACTGAAGTATATAACATAAAACAAGAAGAACCAGAGACAAAACCCACAAAAGCCAAAACAAAACAATCAAATGAAAAACAAACAAAAAACAATAACCTACAGAAACACAAGGACAAAAAAGCAAATGAAACAGTGAGTTACCAAAAAGCAAAAGATAAAATGTCTATGAGAAGACCTCATATTTCGATAATCACCTTAAATGTAAATGGACTGAACTCACCAATAAAAAGGCACAGAGTTGCAGAACTGAACAAAAAACAAAACCCAACCATATGCTGCCTCCGGGAGACACATCTAAACTCTGAAGACAAACATAGACTCAGAGTGAAAGGGTAAAAAATGATATTTCAAGTAAATGGCATTCAGAAAAAAGTAGGAGTAGTGGCACTAATATCAGACAAAATAGACTTCAAAATAAAAAAAGTAAAGAAAGATACCGAGGGACACTTCATAATGATAAAGGGAATCATGCACCAAGAAGACACAACACTTATTAATATCTATGCTCCCAGTCTGGGAGCCCTGAAATATGTAAGGCAATTACTAACAGAACTGAAGGGAGAAACAGAATAAAACACTATGGTAGTAGGGGACCTAAATACCCCACTGTTAGTTATAGACAGATCATCTAAACAGAAAATCAATAAGGAAATAACATCCTTGGATGACACATTAGACCAACTGGACATAATTAACATATACAGAGTCTTCCTTCCCAAAACAGCTGCTTACCCATTCTTCTCCAGTGTACATGGAACATTCTCAAGAATTGACCACATACTGGGACACAGAAATAGCCTCTACAAATATGAGGATTGAAATCATACCAACCATATTCTCTGGTCATAATACTTTGGAACTAGAAATCAACTGCAAAAAGACATCAGAAAGAATAACAGGGTCAAGGAAGAAATAAGAAGAGAGATCTAGAGATAAATGGAAACAA
This sequence comes from Eonycteris spelaea, assembly GCA_003508835.1. Lineage (NCBI taxonomy): Eukaryota > Metazoa > Chordata > Mammalia > Chiroptera > Pteropodidae > Eonycteris > Eonycteris spelaea. The sequence continues at coordinate 1,456,641 of PUFA01000153.1, forward strand.
ATGATAATGACGATACAATATATCAAAACTTTTGGGACACAACAAAAGCAGTCATAAGAGGAAGGGTCATATCATTACAAGGCTATCTTCACAAAGAACAAATCCAAATAAAAAACCTAATGCTTCATCTTAAAAAACTAGAAAAAAAAAATGAAACATAAAGCCAGCAGAAGGACAAAAATCATCAAAATTAGATCAGAATTAAATGAAATTGAAAACAAAAAACAGAAAAAATAAATACACACAAGGAGCAGGTTCTTTGAGAAGTTTAATAAAATTGACAAACTGCTGGCTTGACTCACTAATGAAAAAAGAAAAAGGACATAAATATATAAAATCAGGGACAAAGGAGGGGAAATTATGACTGACATTGCAGAGATAAAAAGGATCATGCAAGAATACTGTGAAAAATTATATAGTAATGATTTAATACCCTTGAAGAAATGAACCAGTACTTAGAAAAATACAAGCTTCTTAGACTGATTCAAGAACTGGAAAATCTAAATAGACCAATCATCAAAAACCTACAAAAAGTAAAAGTCTAGAACCAGATGGCTTCACCAGTGACTTCTACCAAATAGTCAAGAAGATTTAATACCTATGCTCCTCAAACTCTTCTAAAAAATGGAAGAAGAGGCAATACTTCCCAACTCATTTTATGAGGCCAATATTACTCTAATACCAAACCTGGTAAAGATACACACACACAAAAACTATAGACCAAATCTCTCATGAACACAGATGCAAAAATCTGAATAAGATACTAGTGAACTAAATACAGCAACATATTGAAAAGATTATACACCATGATCAACTGAGCTTCATCCCAGGGCACAGGGATGGTTCAACACATGCAAATCAATCAATGTGATACACCACATAAACAAATTAAAAAATAAGAATCATATAATCATATCAATAGATGCAGAAAAAGCCTTCGACGAGATACAGCATCTACTTATGATCAAAATACTTAACAAAATTGGTGTAGAAGGAAAGTAACATAATAAAGGCCATCTATGACAAACACTCAGCCAACGTTATATTTAATGGTGAAAAACTAAAATCTTCCCTCTAAAATCAGGAAGATAGCAAGGCTATGTCCACTATTGCCACTCTTATTCAATATAGCATTGGAGGTCCTAGCAAGTGCAATCAGATAAGAGAAAGATATAAAAGGTATCCAAATATGAAACAAAGGAATCAAACTATCATTATTTATGGATGACATGATCTCTATATAGAAAACCCTACAGACTATACAAAAACACTGCTAGAAACAATAAGCAAATAGAGTAAAGTCTCTGGATACAAAATCAATATTCAAAAATCATAGCATTCCTATACTCTAAAATGAAGTGTGCAGAAAAAGAAGTGGAAAAAATAACTCCTTTTGCAATTGCGACAAAAAGAGTAAAAATACCTAGGAATAAAGTGATAAAACATGCGAAGGACCTATATGATGAGAAAATACAAGACCTTGTTAAAAGAAATAGAATAAGATACAAAGAAATGGAAAGTTATTATGTGTTCTTCGATTGGAAGAATCAACATAGTTAAAATGACCATATTACCTACAGCATTATATAGATTTAATGCAATCCCCATCAAAATCCCATCATTATCATTTTTTTAAAATAGACAAAAAAATTATCAAAGTTGTATGGAAGCACAAAAGACCCCTCATTGCCAAAGCCACCCTGAGAAAAAAGAACCAGGCTGGAGGTATCACTCTGCCTGACTTCATTTATACTACAAAGCGACAGTAATCAAAACGACATGGTATTGGGCAGTGAAACAGACACACAGACTATTGGAACAAATTGAGAGTCCAGAAGTAAACCCGTATTTATATGGGCAAATAATTTTCGACAAGAAACCAAAAATATACAGTGGAGAAAGGAAAGCCTCTTCAATAAAGAGGAAAATTGGGGAAAATTGGAAAGCCATGTTCCAAAGATTGAAACTAGACTACTGTCTATCACCACACACCAAAATTAACTCAAAATGGATTAAGGACCTGAATATAAGACTGTATCAATAAGATGCATAGAAGGAAAACATAAGAACTAAACTCAAGGACCTTGGACTTAAAGGGGATTTTATGAATTTGACCAAAAGGCAAGCGAGTAAAAGCAAAAATAAAAGAATGGGGCTATATCAAACTAAAAGCTACTGCTCAGTGAAAGAAATCGTAAACAAGTTGAAGAGACAACAATGCGAAGAGGAAAATATATTTGCAAGCAATGCCTCCAATAGGGGCCTAATATCCAAGAAATACAAAGAGCTCATATGACTCAATAACAACAAATAAAACAAATGATCCAATTAAAAAATGAGCAGAGGACTGGAACAGACACTTCTCCCTAGAAGACATACAAATGGCCAACAAATATATAAAAGATGCTCATCACTAGCTATTAGGGAAATCAAAATCAAAATCACAATGAGATACCATGTTATACCTGTTAGCATAGCTATAATCAACAGGACAAGTAATTACAAATGTTGGAGAGAATGCGGAGAAAAAGGAACCCTCATACACTGTGGTGGGACTGCAAACTGGTACAGCCACTGTGGAAACAGTATGGAGGTACTTCAAAAACCTAAGAATTGATTTTCCATATGATCCAGCAATCCCTCTACTGGATATTTTATCACAAGGATTTGAAAACCCATATTCAACAAGATATTTGGACACCAATGTTCACTGCAGCACTATTCATAGTGCCAGGACATGGAAGGAACCAAAGTGTCCTACAACAGATGATTGGCTAAAGAAGTGGTAATACGTATAAACAATGGAATAGTACTCAGTCAAGAAGAGATGAATACTACATTTGCGACAACCCAGATGGACCTTGATATAATTATGCTAAGTGAAGTAAGCCAGACTGAAAAAGTTGAAAATCACATATCACTTATATGTGAGATATAACACTAAAAGCAACAAATGAACAAACAGAGACTCAAGGACATGGACAATGGACTAGTGGTTACCAGAGGGTAGGGGATGGTGAGGAGGGGAAGAGGTAGACAGGGTAAATGGGGTCAAATATAGGAGGGATGGGAGAGGGTGAAGTGAGTAAAGATCAAATGTATGGTAGATGAAAGAAACTGAACTCTGGGTGGTAAGCACACAATAGAATATATACATGTCAAATTAAAATGTACACCTGAAAATTATATAATTGTGTTGATCAATATTACTCCAATAAACTAAAAAAGAAATCATACAACTTTTATGACTTGTCATAGTGAATTATTTTAACTCTTTTCAGTTATATATTTGTCTATCCTAAAAGAGAATATTTCCTTAAAATCTTTGACATTGTAAGTATAGATTTTTTTGATGCTCTTCATATTGTACCTTCATGTCCACTGATACTACAAGAATCCATTTATAATATTCTAGAGCAGCATTATTTACAATAGCCAAGGTATTAAGTCAGGCTTGGTGTCTATCAGTGGACAAATAGATAAAGAAGAGGAGGTGCATATATATATATACAATGGAATATTACACAGACATAAAAAAGAACAAAATTCTAGTCATCTGTAACAACATGGATAGACCTAGAGGGTATTGTGCTGAGAAGAGTAAGTCAGACAGAAAAAGACAAATGTCATATTATTTCACTTAAATGTGGAATCCAGAGAACAGGATAAGCAAACAAGGAAAACAGAAACAAAGCTCGTAGATAGAGTGCATTTTCATGGTTGCTGGGTTGGGAGATGAGTTTTGGAGGAAGGATTGAAAGGATGGGTGGAGGGGAGGGATTAAAAGGTGCAAATTGATAGTTATAAAGTGGTCATGGGATATGAAGTATAACATAAGAAATTTAGTCAGTAATATCCTAATAACTATGTACGATGTCAGATGGATGGTTGATTTATGAAGGTGATCACTTTATAAGTTATATAAATGTCTAATCACTGTTATACATCTGAAACTAATATAATATTGTATATCAACTATAATTAAAAACATTTAAAAATATTATTGGCAAAAAGATATCCTAGAAGAGTGTAATTTAATGCAAAAGAAAAAGAAACATAAAATTTCTATTTCAGTTTTTTCACAGGTTGCATGTTGTTTTTTTATTTTTCTTCTCTTTCTCTGACTGCCTGCCAAGATGGTGAGAAAATAAGGTTTTTATATTTTTATGAAATAAAGTGGTTTAATGTGTTTAATTTCAATTTTTAATTCTCTAGATATCATCATGTGTAGTCTTAAAAGAAGGTGAAATTACTACCATTAGAAATGTGTCTTGTTTCAAAGAAACACTTAATAAAGGTTTTAAACAAATACTGGCTTAAAGCATTCCAACTTGGCCCTCCAAATTGTTACTCAAGAAGAATTGTAAATTTTTAGTCCTTTTTTAGTCTGAAAAATATTTGTAAGTGTGGATTGATTTTGTTTTCTGACTATGGTATTCAAGTGTGGCCTTAGGCCTTTCCTTTGTGATAGCTTGTCTCCTTCTGGCAGTATATTTTAATATATATAGTTAAGAGATTACTAGTGGCATTGTTAAAAACAACTTAAAAATATTGCTTGCCTTTAGAACTACTTAAACTTTTGTGATACGTGCAACTTAATCTTGGTTTCTGTTTTAAAATGAAGTGAATCAAAACCACAATGAGATATCATCTCACAACTATTAGAATGGCTTTTATCAAAAGGACAAAAGGTAACAATTTTTTGGCAAAATTAGGAATATTTTGGAACTCTGTACACTGTTAATAGGAAGATAAATTGGAATAGTCATTACAGAAAAAACGTGGAAGATCTCCAAAAAATCAAAAATAAACCTTCATATGATGTAGCAATCTCACTACTAGGTATATATCTAAAAGATATGAAATAAGTATCGAAGAAATACCCACACCTCTTTATTCATTCATTCATCATTCATTCATTTATTATTGCAGTTTTATGAACAATAGCCAAATGTGAAAACAATCTAGATATCTATTGTCAAACAAATGAATAAAGAAAATGTTGTTTTCATGTGCGTGCACAACACACACACACACCACACACACACACACACAAAGAATATTATTTAACTTTTTAAAAGATAAAATCCTGCCACTTTCAACAATATGAATGAACCTAGAAAATATTTAAAAGTGAAATAAGCTAACCAGTGAAAGACAAATACTACATGATCTCACTTACATATGGAATCTAAAATAGATTCATAGAGTATGGTGCTAGGGATTGGATAAGTGATCTAATGTGCAATAATGTGACTATAGTTAACAATACTGTATTTTATACTTTGACTTTGCTAAAGAGGGCTGATCTTAAGAGTTCTTATCACACACACAAAAAAAAAACATAACTATATGAGATGATGGAATGTTAGCTTGATTTTGTTGATCATTTCACATGTATACATATATCAAAACATCAATTCGTACATCTTACATATATAATATTTGTATTTATCAATTATTCCTCAATAAAGCTGGAAAAATTATCTATGGCTGACAAAGCAAAATATAGACATCTATCTTATAATCATTACTACATACAATTAAATAAGAAAATTATTCTATCAAAAATTCCAAATTTTAAATAACCTCATACCTTAAAATTTTCCTGATAAAATGCCATAAAGAATAATATTCTCATGATGTCATGATTTTCTATGAGTGATGTAGCCATGTTTAAACTAAAGATGTTATTTAAATCTTCCTCAGATTTGACATTCCATTTTATATATTAAACAGGACTTCTCTTAGTAAGTTCCCTTACTGTTTCAGAGTTCTTTACTTTCTCTTAACTTTGTCATCAGCAATGTTTATCCTTTGTATTCTAGGGTCATTTTTCAAAGAGAAACATACTGTAGAACATTCAGAAAGTTATTCTCTGCATGGAAATCACAGAAATAAATAGCATTTATTACTCTGTAGATTTGCACACATGGTTGGCATTTGAAGCTACTGTTTTGGGCTGTTTGGTACCATCAGCATTTTGATATAATTGTGCAGCCACTACATTAGTTTTTCTAATTTTAAAAACATTTAGATTCCTTGCTCAAATTTTATTCTCACTGCTTTAAGTTTATTATTAGTTAATCTTTAGAGGGACAAATTTTCTTCCCTCAGATTTTGGCTGAAACATTAATAATAACATTTATATATCTTTCCTAAAACCCTGGGTTCTATTTAAGAATGCATGAAAATTTGAAATATTGTATTTAACACTTCTGAGTGTGTGTTTATACACACACAAGTTCAAATTTTACATTATTATAATTAAAAAATAAATTATAATTAAATAAAAATGAGTTAACATTTTGATATTGCATTATTTTAATGAAAACATGATAGGCAAGTAGTACTATTGGAGGACATATAGTGGAACACATTATTGATACACACACATTCAATTAAAATAATGGTCATAGCCAGTACACTGTAGTGTTTATGGTTGCCGGTGAGTTTTTTAGGGAAAGAAATCAGACTGAATTTACTTTCTTAAAAAAAATCATTTTAATTTTTTACTTTACATGATCATTGATGCCTGTCAACGTTAATAAGACTCATATTTTGAAACATGATGTCTCCCTTACTTTAAATGTTTCCTAAAAAGGCCAATAGATATTTCAATAGTATTAGTGTTGAACCACAGAATTCTAAGGTTATTTCTTAAATCCTTCTTCAGTAATGGTTTGAGTAATAAGTGTTCTATGTTCTTTTCTTCTGTAGATATGTAGTAAGCATTACATCTTGATTCATGGTGATTTCTCAATAATATATTTAATTTAGTACCCATTTTATTACATTTTACTTCAAAGCTCAACAACTCTTTTCTGGGTCTTCAAATATAATACACTTATATCTGAATGGCTATGAATATTTTTAGTTGCCATTTTACATTTATTCATATTTCAAGTAAGAAAAATAATTTCTAATGGAATAATATATATCTGATTCATGTGCTCTACTAACAAAAAATGTTTTTCCCCTCTGCTTACATCTTTTGCCATTCTCAAATATATTTCTTCCTATAAGTTTCACAGTTGGAACAGTGGTATTAAATTTATATCTAGCTATCTAAGTGATGTTTTCCAGTGTAGGTATACCTACCGTGAGTAGCCACTTATGTTCGTTTTTATATAATCTATCTTAATCAAACATCAATTCCATTCTTTAAACTAATATTATTACAAAAAAAAAAGCTGTGAAATTAAATAATTAACTAGCAGTTTATAAATTTTTTTTTTTCAAAAACACCTGCATTTTGGATCATTAACTTATAAAGCTATCTATAACATTCATAGTCTTTGGGTGGCCTGTATGATATTACATGGTTGTTTCAACCACTGAAACAATCATGTAAAACTTTATACTGTTTACTACCATTCCATTAAGAAAGTTTGTTATGGTGGTCAATGAAAAATCAGGTAGTTAAAAAGCATATGCATTATATGATATTACAGTAAAAGGCCATAAAAATTCTTTTAAAAACTTTGACAAAAGAAGATTTATTTCACATTAATGAGAAAATTTATCTCTTATCTGATTTTTTTAACTTGTTTCAGAATTAGTAAATAAGGACTAGAAATGGAAACAGTGAAGTGAAAAAAACATAAAAAATTTGTAAGTTATGTATTTTTAATAATTATTCCAGGGAAAAAGATTAATATGAAACTTGAATTGGCTGAGAAATAGAATTTTTTTGGGGAAATATTTGGCATAGTTATCCCTTTTGGTAATAATTTGCTGGTCATTTCTAGGAATAGAGTGGTTACATTAATAAATTAATATGAAATAAATTATTAGACAATAAAAATGTCAAAAACTGTAAAAGTTATAATTATCAGTAATAAATTTGAAGACAAAAATAAAACATTTAGTTCTCTTTTTAAATACTATAGTACTATGTTTATTCTCTTTATTTTATCTCAATTTCAAACTGAAATTTATTTTTTTTATTATAGTAATTAATAAATGCAATTTTAACTGTCAAATAGATCATTTCAGGGAAGCCAATTTAAAAGATGAGGATATTTCCCCTTGATGCTTTCATTTAACAGAACTTTACATTAAATTAAATTATTTAAGGAGGATGTAATAGGGTATACATTGTCACTTTGAGGAAAATTTTAAAAAGATTATAATAGAACATTTTAATCAACATACAAATGTACTTGGGTTGCTTTCTTGATCTAGATATTATACACTGAGCAATAACAGCAACCATTCATCTTCATTTTGAGTATATAAATGCTGGAGGAAATATTCTATTTATAGTTTTAGTACAAGGTTGAATGCACTTATCTCACTTTATTGGTTGCACATTTTATACTTGGAAAAAGTGTTAAGAGTCTTTTTTATTGATTCACAGGCTAAGAAATTTCATTTTTTGTTTTCATACTTTGACCTACAACCTAGGATCCATTAGGGCACTACAATAGCAAGGTGTAGACACATCAACTACAAAAAAATAGAACTAAAATGACACTGTCTCCAGCTAGGGATGCATTAGCAGACCTAAGAATTCAAACGTAGAAAAGGCAATTTTTTCCTGCTGGGAAGTGAAGTCCTCAGAGAGTCATCTCAGACCGAAGAACATGATATGAAATCAATAAAGGCCCTATTGTGCTACTGATGTGTCCGGGAAGTGTCATTTTATATCTTGCTAGCAGAATCTAAAGGAAGTTAAAACTACTTTGCTCATAGTAATTGGATAAATCCTCTTTCATCAGTGGTCCCTTTTACTGCTCAAAGTAAAAGTAAAATATACTGTGGGTACAGTTTGAAATGAGATATCATAAAATAAATTAATATGAAAACTGTTAGGTCTTTTCACATATGTGAAATGGAATCAGTGATGTTTTCCACTATCAAAGTTCTCATAATTTCACAAGTTTAAATAGGTAACTGTAAATACTGGACTAACTGGTAGGAAAATTGTGGTCAGGGAAACAGTATATTGGCTAACCAGAGAAAGAAATTTAAAAGACATCTTTGTTAACATCACAATGACTTGCAGAACTTGAATAGCTAATTTGAAGATTTAATTTCATAAATATGCATTGCTTTAAAGCTAGAAGAGTTATATGCTTGGAAATAATTCAGGATATTAATTCCTGAAATCTTTATTGTTTATGCTACTAAAACCTTGTTTCCTAGATCACTATAATAAAAAAGGTTTTAGAATTTTATGGTGACCACCTTTGGATTTCTCAAAAGTCACTGATATGTCATCTCATTTCTCACTGAGTACATTTATCTTATGGGAAATCCTTATATGATTGATTGTTACTACATTATATTTGAGAGACTGAGTATGGTGGGAGCAGCTATTGAAATTTGAGGTTTATATTTTAGATTCCACACTTTTTATCTCTTTTACTTTTCTTTTTTCCACACACACACACACACCACACACACACACACACACACACACACACACTTAAAATGTTATGTTAGTGCATTTAGACCCAGTGATAAGTCCCTAGACTAAAAATCTACTTCCATAAGCAGAGTTTGGGAAAAACTGAAGAAAGAAACAGGCCATCCAATCTGACAATTAACTGAATTTATTAGGGGAAATTTACATATGAGGCACATCTTGGAGACCTTAAGTTGAAGTAGATATATTCTGCACTACTTTGCTGGTGTCAAAGAATTATATAGAACAGGGAAGTATGAGCAGGAGTACTGGTACATGACCAGTCCCAAGTATAGAAAAGTGCCTTACGTGCTTGACCAGGTCAGAGCAATAACCTTTTCTAGGAACCATCACACTGTGGGGCACAGGGAAGGATAATGGTTTATGTTGGAAGAAAATCATCAGTTTATAATTAGACAGTCTCTGAGTGGGATTTGCAGGAAACAATCTCAGTCTTGCCCAAGAGTGGCACACGCTCTGGCAGCAGTCATGTTATGGAACAGTCTCTCCTCCACAGGCTACAATTCTTAAATTTACATAGGTATCCTGAGAAATTTTATAAGTTCTGAATTTAAATATTTACTCACTTCAAATGAGGTTCATTGTTTATTTGTTATTGAAAAACTTAAGAATCAGAATTAATTGATTTATTTATCCAACAAGCAATTTTTAAGAGATGACTACTTGAAAGTCAATGTGTAATATACTCGGGCCTATAAAAACAGGTGTATGACCTAAAACATGACAATGGTTGGGTGAAATTAGAAGTAGAAAGATGAGGGGGAAAAGATATTTTAATTGAGAAACAGAAGATATAAAAATCTAAGTTCTTTTTACAACAGAGGTGGTAATAATTAGTAGAACCATCCCTGCTTCTCCATCTTACAGAGTAAGCAGAGGAAGGGATTAAGCTTTAGCTCCTTTAATCTTGGGAGACTTGCCTTGCACATTTTGGTAATTGAAAATTCCATGGATCTTCCCAAACCTGTAACATTTTTTATTAATTCCAGATGTGTATGTTCTTTTCAAATGAGCTTTATATAAGCAAAACATTTTTAGAGAAGGCCTGAACTAATATTTGAAATAAAGTGTATTTTATCAGTTCTAAGATGCACATTTATTCTTTTTATTATTTGTAAAATTGGAATCCTTCTATAATCAATGGTAACTTACGCTGTCTAATAGCAAAGCTAGCAATTTATTTATTTTTCTTACATAACGACAAAAATCATGATTCATGATAATTTATAGCATCTTAGAGTTGATATATGGAATTTAACATACATGGCAAAAATAACAAATGAACAGTCATATTTACATTATGGTTGAACAGCTAGGATTTCTGGAAACAAAAAGGGACAGAATTTAGATTCTCCCGTATTGGTTCTATTACAAATTTCTTCTTTCCCTCTTGTTGGTTCTGAATATTTTGTCTCTATGTCCTAAAATAATCTACCTACATGGAAAAAAATTTCCCTATATGCATTCTCCTTCATCTTCTCTATCTTCCATACCGCCAATGACTGTATATCTAAAACAAACATTTTATTATGCTAGTCTCTCATTCAAAATTTCGATCTTCTTTAGCATTTTCAGGATAAATTTCTAACTCTCAAAATAACATACAAAATCCATTATGATAAGGATTCCATTTGTCTCTATCTTTCATTTCTCTCCACATTCATTATCCATTTCTGTATATCTTCACAAAACTATTTGCATATCCTCAACAGTGAAACTTCTGTATGATTGCACATATTATTTTCTTCATAGGTACATTGTTTTGCATAATTATTGAACATACTGTAAAATCAACAGCTTTTGAATGAATGAATGAGTAAATTAAATTGATAATTAAGGATTGGCCACTTACATGTATCAAAAATATTATTTTAATTACTTATGACATTTCTAAAAAGGTAGATTTCACTTGTACAGATATTATTAAGAATCACATTTCTGCTGTTTATTCCTTTACTAATTAGCTTATATGCACATGCATGTTAATACACAAAAATTCAACATGTTTTATTCTCAATCACCAAAAATGTATTTTATTCTGAGTTTTGTAAAAAATATCCAATACTGCATTACCTGTCCATATCTGATTTATGTAATATGATTTTAGTGCTGGCTTTCCACAAGACAGAGAATAAAACATTTTCCTACAAGCATCTTAATTTCTATTTTTCTACCTTCCACTAGACTATAAACCCTAAGTTAGCATAGGCCAAGTGTGATTCCATTGCAGTAATATTTCCAACTTCTAGGAAATTGTCTGATTGACTGAATGAATAAACTGTGTGTTTTAGCTTTGGTGGGTTCTAAACTATAAAGCTGTTAAGTAACAAACATACTTCTTAGCTGATATTTTTAAGAAATTAATAGTTATTTGAAACATGCCTATTATTGGCATGAATGATCAAGGAGATTTTTGTTTTAACCACTAATAGTAAACATAAAATACCTTGAAATAAGTAAACTGATTCAGAATGAAAATCAGATTTTGTTTATTATATGAGAGTAATTTGTGAAACACAATGATTAATTCATATTGCACTTGTCTGTTTATTTCATCTCAGATGATTGAGATTAAAATATACCAATCTTCCATGAAAACTACACTTTAATAAGTGACATTTTGCCAGACACTTTCAAAACTGACTTGGCCAGGAGTCCTGTCATCTTGATTAATAGTAACAATGATCTTCTTTGTTTTTAGTAGTTTTCAGTAAAACCTAATTGTTGTTATTATTATAATTTTTTTATGCTTTTCTGCCTGAAACATTTTAATGTATGGCTTATTAACAAATCGAAGAGCATTCACAACAAAATAGAGTAAAGGGGCTATAGTTCATTAGTCACTCTAAATTATCTTCATCTTTTAAAAAAAATTCAAAGTAAAAAAGAACTGAAAATTATCAGGTACATATTTGATCAAATGTTAAAATAATCATCTAAATCTATTTCTGGACCAGTGGTTCTCTGACAGTGCTCTGTTAATACCAAGTGAGTATTTTATAGTCTAAGTTGTTTTATATTAAGAATGGGGATTGTTTGCCACAATAACTGGTATAATTCTCAGACATTTAATAAGATTCTTTGCAGTTCATGGGGCTATCCCATTTCCTTTCCACCCACAAAAATTTGGAACTGAAATTAAGAATGACTTTGAAACTATAACTAACTTTATTTTTAGATTATAATATGGTTTAATAAAATTTTATAGAAAGTAACAACTTTTTAAGTAAAAACTGAGACATCTGTATTTATTGTGTTTGGATATTTACTGAGAGTTGTTTATAGTTTCAAAAAATCACATCACAAGTGGTACCACCATTTGAATTACCAATATAATAAACCTGTATCAATCTACACATGGATTTGTGCTTTCAAGGTGATTCCACGTATAGGTTATGAACCTGTCATTATGTTTTCACTAATAATTTGATCCAGCAATTACATATTGAGCTATATATGATTTACTGAAAGTATTTTTCTTTTTTATTATATAATATAGAGCGTTATATGCATATATATTTATAGGTATATATTTAATGTGTATTATAGATGATATTATCTTTTGGTTAGTAAAGAATGTGTTACATAGCATTTGTTACCCCCAAAAAAGATATTAATTCCAACAGGGTTGAAATCGACTGAACTAGACTTTGAAGTTGCAGGTGATCCTTATTGAATATTGAGAAACTCACACTGTATGTTAAATTTTACGTGATGGTTGTACTAAAATTTTATATCTGGAATGGAGTATCTCATTAAAAACACATTAGCATGATAATCAGTATCCTATAACACCTAAAGTGCACTTTCAATTAAATTTTCTTCCATTCCTCTATTTTTTAATCTTTCATCCATTCTTTCAACACTCACTCATTCACATACTAATTGGCCATAATATTTAATATAAACTTGTATTTTATGGATATTAATTGGTAGAATTCAGAGAGTTTACATTGGAGCCTATTCGTCCAAAAAGTACTTGTCACTATTTCAATATAAAAGTATTTTAGTTTTATTTAATTGTTTCGAGTTTCAAAAAAAAAAACACTTGAGAAGGAAACATTTTTGTATCAAATGTATAGGATGCACTGTTTGTCCATCTGCTCTCTCATTCAAAGAGAATTGCTTTTTGCAAGTAATTTTTAAAGTAAGGTTTTTTTGTTTGTTTCATTAACTAGTCTCCTTTGCACTTAGTGCCCGCACTCTTCGTGTTCTAGCATCACGTGGGCACTCCAGTTCCTATTCACCACATTGTGGACTTTCCTTTTCTCTCTGCCTGGTTAAAATTTACAACTCTTCATGGCAGCTTCAGCTTCTGAGATACTACTGTCGAGAACTGAAAGGTACTTGCCTTTCAACTTCCTCTTAATTTTTTGTCCCTAATAATTTTTGGTACATGGTGAACTCATTTATAGTAAATTGTAGTTTTTAATTACAGTAGTGTCCCCCCCAACATAACATCTAATTATTAATATCAGTAGTTCAGTTCTAACAACTACATATTTTTATTATTTTTGAAAACCCTGCTTTCACATGATGCAGATGTTGACTCTGTATTAGATAATCTTTTCTAAGAACCGTCGTGTTAGACCTTATATGTTTTATTCCAGTGTCTATTTTAATAGTTGAACCTTAATATATATCTTTGACTAATACATATACTCATTACCTTTTTCTAGAACTTCAAATCTATATTAGAAGATGTCATCTAAGATAGCAGTCTCAGGGATCCTACCCTCTAAATCTTTCCTGACTTTCCTTATGTTTCAAACTTCAGGCCCAATTTTTCTCAGGCTGGTATTCATTTGACCAACTTTCAGTTTCTGGAAAAAGGGGAGAAATTGATATTATTTTCAAGACAAGCGGGCATAACTAGGAATAGTGTTTTCTACTTTTCAATAAAAATTAAATTATTACTGAATTTTTCAAGCTTAGTAGTGAATTTGCCTGTTAAAAAAAGGGGGGACGGGAGGAAATCAGATTTCATTGTTCTGTAGATAGCAGTCCAAAGTGTTTGAAGCTGAAGAAGCAAGTCTAAAATGCTTACAACCAAAAAGGTGTAAGTAATTTAAAAAATGCAAATAATTACGATAACAAACATTTATATACTTGGCATTATTCCACAACACTTTGTACTATATTAACAGCTTAATTCTTCATTAACAACCCTATGTGGTAGGTTAATATCATGATCACCTTTCTAGATAAACTGTGGAACAACAGGTTCAGATAACTTTGCTAATTGTCACAGAGCTACTAAGTGTGGAGCTAAGTTTTGAAACTCTGAATGAGGTTTCAGAATCACATTTAGACCATCATTCCATGCCTTGTCTATGAGACTGAATTCACTGTACTTGCTTTAGACTAAAATTTGTACTTTACAAAAAAGTATATTATTCCATGCTTCCCTTCATTAATATAATTTTGCTTAATTAAAACCCTACTAGTTTCAATTACAAAATCTAAATTTAGTTTATTTGGCTTAAGATTTTATGATAATATAATTCGCATATGGTTATAATAGAAAGATAATTTGGCATTCTTATTTTATTTGTCTGAAAAGTCTCTAAGGCTTTTTGCCCCACTCTGCTATCTGTAGCTGTTATTTTTTTATTTTTCTCAAGTCTTCAAATATCCCTTTGTCATTTTATAAGACTCCAGGAGAAGAGTAAAGTGCTATGGGTTGCACATATTAAAACGAACTGGTACTTTACTGTTTGATATAAAACAATTGCTATGGCTAACAGTTGGTCTGCACCAAGCCTTAAAAGAATTTCTCAGGCTATCATGTTCCAAACTGTTGTATACCAAATGTTTGCAGCTCGATACCTTACATAAGTTATTCATTTGGGGTTACAAGAGTACCTACAATTAAGCACTCTGGAGAAGAACATATTTGTTTTCTTTTCATGTAACAAATATTATAATTGAAGTGACTGCAATGTTATCTAGCATAATACTAGCAAGTGAGATACAAAGTTAAATATCATAATATTATATACACACACACACACACACATATGACATGACATGTTCATGGATTTATATTGAGAGAGGAACATATAAAAAGAAAAAATGTAGTACTAATAGTGACTATGAGCATCTCTTTTAGCTTGTTGTCTCCAATCTCTTTCTGATTAACCATTTGCAGATGATACTCCTAAAAATATTCCAATTATTATGGCCATATTTCTCTTCCCTGTTCATTTTTACATTTGAAGTATAGTTATGTGTGTTTCACTTAATATGCACTCTTAAGAAATATCAGAAAGCCAATTAAGAATGTGAAATTCCATATTCCCACAGTATTTATGAAATAAATCATAGTATTTATAATAAATAAGTATTAATCAGACATAATTGTCAGAACAAAATATCCCCAAAAGAGAAGATATGAAAAAATATGAAAAGGAACATATTTTTAGATTTGTTTATAGTATGCAAGGGGAGGGGAAAGCTGACTCTAATTGAACAGGAGAAACAATTTATTGGACATTTCAGAGAATTGAAGGCAAGAAAACCAAGTTCAAGGCTAATTTTCTTGAAATAATGTCCCAAAACCTTGCATAGAAATGACTTTAGGAAATTTTAATTATTGCTCAGCCCCACCAAAACATCAGGGAAAAAAAATGATTCCATTGTGTAATAAGTTCATTGTTTGTCAATAAATTTGTCCTGCCTTACAGTTTAGTAATAGTGTTTTCTTTTCATATTAAATGACAACTTCAGGTATAACTATGCAACATGAGGCATTAAATTTAATTTAAAAAATTAATACCAATACATTATACTTACCTTAATGTGTTTATAATAAGAGAAAAAATGATTCACGAAATCTCAGCCCAGAAACATTTGGTTCTACGAAAAACTCTAGTTTAAAATACTTAATAAATCTCTCAAATATTTGTAAATTAACTATTTGCAAGATTATTCTAAAGTATTCAATACATTGAAAAGGAAAAGAATTAATTTTTGTGATACTAGAGATTATCAAACAACAAAATTAGGTTGAACATAGTCAATGGAGACTTTGTAATACAAATCAAGAAAAATAAATGTTGATATTGCAAAACTTAGAGAAAAAAATCTTCAACCAAATTAAACACTGCTCAATTCTAATTCTGTATTACAAAAGGTAAATTTGAGGGTGGGGGGTGGGGAATCTAGTAATCAGAGATGAAAGACAAAGAATTAATATAATTAAAAAGAAAATTAATTGATTAAGCATGCATTCATTCTTTGATTCAATCAGAGAACCTACATTGAGCATTCTTTATTTGTCCTGAACCATCATAAGCACTGTGAATAACAAGCAAAATTAGAAAGGCAAAAAATTCCTCTGTGTCTCCAAGAGGAGACAGAAAAAGAAGGAAACCATTGAACATATGGTATTAGTTCAGTTGATAGTAAGTGCTATGAAAGAAATGATTATTTATAGTTAGGATGGTCAGGGAATACTTCAAGGAAAACAGCCTGAAAGAAAGAGAATGAGTTCATGTTAAGACAGACAGTGCGTTCCAAGCAGAAGAAAGCACTATGTACTACTATTCCTACTATTTTTTAGTGTTATAATAAATTTGAACATGTTTACTTAACAATCTCCAAATTAAATCAGTATGACTATTCTACTCTGGGAAAGTGTATGAAGAGTGTTATTATTTTTTTATTTTAGTTTCACATTGCTCCAATCTCTAAAAGACCTAGTTATTAATATTTTTTTAAATTTTCATATAAATTTACTCATATTTAAATCATTTTTCTTTTTTGCTTTTTTCTTTCATCCTACACATTTTTTTTCTTTGAGCAACAATATCATAAGTTAGAACAGTAGGTTTTTTAGCTGTGTTTTTACATGGGACTCACTTGTGGATTTATTTCCCTGGAAGTGGAGTAACTTTTTTTGTTCAGACTTTTTAGCTGCCTAAGAGTCTGCCTAATGAAATGTTATTAATTAGCCATTTTCTTTCAGGCTGATTCAAAGAGGAAGCACTGGGAATTAATGATATAGATCAGAGCTCATTGATATAATTGTAACATTTTGAGACTATGATGGCCTTTGGATAGTCATTTGATTGGCATGCAGGGGATATTGAAGTCCTTAGAAGAAGATGTAGTATTATACAATCCAGGACATAGATGCCACTGACAAACTGAAAGCATAAAGTCAACTCGCAAAGTGAGACTGAAGTATGCTTAAATATAAATGCAAATATATATCAATTGTGTGTGTTTTTTTATATAGTCATACTAATTATACAATTAATCTAGATGATTAACCAGAGATATTAAATTTGTTATTTTTTTAGTAGTGAGCAAATAGAACTTTCTACATATCTAAAATTAGGCAGGAATCTTAAAGTAAATTTTAAATATTGCTTAGGTGGAATATTTTCCGTTATCAAACACAGAGAAAATGTTTTAATAAGTGGGAATATTTGTTGAAAATTTTTATAAACAGGTTGCAAAATGTCACCAACAGAATGATAGTATCTTTGTAAATGGACAAATAAGTCTCCAAGGCAAGTCATAGAAAATAGTGATAAAGCACTTCAAAAATGTTAATAATAACCAGATTTCATTGTTGGGCATATTGTTGATTTTTACTTTTTTCTTTCCCTATTTTTTAAAATTTTATTTGCTAAGTTTATTATATTAGATATGAATCATTCATTAAAAAACAGTTAAAGCAAAAATTACAATCTAAAAAGTTTTCATATTTAAACAAAAATTCCCTCTATACTTCCTGATACATGAACATAGGAACAGGGAGAAACTATGGCTCTAAATTTCACATTTTCCATATTATCTCTGAACTAATAAACTGATAAAATTTCACCTTCTTGAAACACATGCCTCTTCTCCACAGTTATGAAAAGGAACAAGGAAAGCTAACTCTCTCCAGGCTTCACAAACACACATACAAGGTAAATACAACTAGCCAACTCTAATGTAAAAGAATTGGCTCAATCAATCTTATTTATAATATATTTACATCTCTATATTTAGATATCAGAACAGAAGTTTATCCTCCCCAAAATTAAATCACAACAATGCGCTGTAATAAAAATACAACTTGCTGAAATAAAATATTCCTTAATCCTAAACATTAAAGTTGGAATATTTTTATGAAGAAAGGTATACTGATGTATCATTCACAGTTTTCATGCTAAACATAACCTAATTTTAATTATGAACATATGTTTGAAGGAATCTTGCTGTTTCAAGAGAATGACTCTTACTACATAATACTCTAGTGAGTAATAGCATAGTTCATTTTCCAGTCAGGTATATAATCTTTTGCTTTCAAGTAGATATGACATAAATGAGTTTAAACCGAAAACTTGGCTAAAACCTATTTCATGATTAATTAGTTCTTTTTAGAAACTCAATTAAATGCTGGATGCCACACATTAAAATGGAGAGATAATGGCTGACAGAACAGAAACATGGGTGTGCATAAATTACCTTTGACCTGATTAAAGACTTAAACTGAAATTTTAACATCGAAATGAGTATTATAATAATATGTCACGTCCATCATTCTTCAGCCAGTGTAACATCAAGTTTTACCACAGCATGAGTACTGACATTGTTTCATTAAGTTTAACGTTTGTTTTACTCAAAGTACACAGCTCCTACAGTGTACATATTGTAGTTGTCTTCAGAACATATCAGTTTCACACAGCTATATAGACTTTTTCATTCTTTACAAAATTTTATTTTGAGGTATTCTCAGGATAATATTAGTCCACCACCACCAAACTAAAAACATAGAATACTGAAAAAGACTGCCTGAGGAAACCAGTGGTACTAATAAAACCTTAGTCATGTGGTCTAATTTCTTCACTTAGAAAAGTTTTAAAAACTGAGTTCAAAAGAGTTTATTTATAGTTATGGTTACACAATACTTCCTAATGAATTTATCTTAATATTTGAATGCCTGAACCCTACATTCACCAGATTAAAAAAAATATTCTTAAAAGTGCTTTGTGATATGCCAGATATGTTCATTTTTGTTTGTTTTACTCTATATTACAACAACAGTGTTTCAAGTTATTTTTAACCTTCCAATCATTTTTAAAAGTTGTTTTTAATAAAATTTAAGTATACAAATTATTCATATATGTCCTGTCCTTTTTTTGCACCAATATCTAAAAGTAATGCCTTTTAGTAGAATTAATTTTGAACTGCAAATTATAAATGCTGATAATATCTAATTTGAGAACATAGCAAAGCAAAAATAAAAGCAAAATGAACATATTTTATACTCATTTCGTGAATACACATTAAAATTAATTTTGTGGTGAATTTTATTTTATTTTTTGTTTTCTTCTTTTCTCCTTCTCTCTGTCACATTTTCTTTATCTATCTATCATCTATCTATCTATCTATCTATCTATCTATCTATCTATCTATCTACCTATATATCATCAAAACATCTACCTATCTATTTATCAATTTCTGTCCTTTAGGACCTTTTTACTTTAACTTACTCCTCAAAAGAGACATTATTGTAAAGTTTGGATAAACTGAACTAAAAAGATGCTCATTGAATAAAAAAAAATTGTCATCCTTTCTGGGTATATAATTGTAATTAATGCACATTAGTCCTGCCTTATGAGACTGAGATAACAATAGCAGATACTCATGGAAAATCATGTAGCTTAGAGCTCATAAAACAATTAAAATAGTTTTAGTAACTATAAAATAGAGAATACTGGATTAAACAGATCATTAGTTTCATCTAATATACTTGTTATATTTTTAGCACACTCTTGGGAATGCCACTTTACCTTCTATACAATTTCCCAGGTGTCTCTTGTGCAATATTAACTAACTTAAGCCTCAGTTGTGACTATCCATTAGAAATAAGTGGTTCTAAAATTCAAGACACTATTTTAAGGTATGAGACTGTGCTCAAAAGAGATATTATTAGTGCCTTTTTTGTAATAAGATTGTGTGTGTGTGCACGTGAATTAATTATATAGGCTGGCTTGAGTCTTCTTATTTTCTAGCTACATAATTGAATACAAAATTATAGCTTCTATTATTCAGTATAATAACTACAAATAATTAGCATCCTTAAAACCTCAAATATTGCAATTTGGCAGGAATATGTGGCAGATATTATAATCAGGTATACACGATAGAGTATAGAATAATTCTCTCTTGGTATTTATGTCAACAAGCTATGATGACAAATATTTTGGGCATTTTTTTTAAAGGAGTGTTCTTAATTGTTAGATTATTCAAAAGAAGTTTCTTAATTATAAAATATTTCAAAGAGAAAAGTTAGTTCTAATTTATCTTAAAGGAGTTAAAACACTGGTAACAAAATAAATTATGCTCTTCACTATGGATTATTTTCTTTGAACTTTTCTATATAATTTGAATGAGCACCGCATAGGCCATATTTAATCAAATGACTTGGCAGTTAATAATTATACATATTTATTATTTTGTGTTTCTTCTAATTAGAATTCACATCTTAGAATAATGCTGTGCATGAATTAAATACAAATGAATTTACTGAATACATTACTTTAGCTAGGATGGTTCATGTATGTGTACTGATATTAAGAAGTGACTAGTAGTCCAAAAATCGCAACTTAAGTTCTTATAAATGACATATAGAACATATTTGATTATTTAGTAATGTGAAATTATTAATTCACTATAAAAAATAATATAACTTCATTTCAAAAGATAACACATATAGACATTTTATCATTGGAACCAAATTTCTGTAATAGTTCATTTAAAAATAATATGTTTTGGATAAAATTTTAATTATTAAAATCAATTTTTGTGCTTCCAATTATATCCCTTATTTCTGTTATTAAATTATTTATGTCTCAGTTGGTTCAGGAAATATATTTTTTGTGTTCTGTGAATGTTCAGACTAGTAGAAAAAATACCAGTGTTGCAATATTTTAATTAATATATCTGAAAATTATAAATGCATATTTGTCAATTTTGAATACAATTTTATATTAATACTAATTTGCTCTTTTATTGCTTAGTATTTATTGACAAGGATGTGGATTTTCAGACAAGTTAAGGAATTTGCCCAAGATTACATATTCTAAAGAGTTAGAAGAGGCTTTGAAATATGTATTTTCTATTTAATTTTGTTGCTTTTTCTACTATACTCCCTATGACTGTCACAAAAGTAACTTGTAGAAAAGTAACTTGTAGAAAATTATACATCTGTCTATTCATTATTTTAATAAGTGGAAATACTGCATGTATTCCACCATATTTTAAATGGAAATTAAACCAAAATCTCAAAGACAAGAAGACATAATCAGGTAAAACTAGGGGAAAGAATATTTCAGAGTAAACAGCATGAGTCAATGCACAGATATAAGAATATAATATAAAAAAGAGTTCAGTGAGGTCGGACTAAAGAGGTCACATATGGTGGACCACTGCATGGCCATATGTGTCTGTGCGTGTTAACATCAAAGGTGGTCTCAGAGAGGACATTTGTCTCATATGCAAGGACCTGTTAAGAAATGACTTTTTATTATATGACAAGATCAGATTGACATTTCTGAAATATCATTCTTGTAGAAGAACAGAAATTATCTAAGGAAGAAATATTGCCATGGTACACTTCTTTCTATGCTCTCAACCAACTTTCAAATAACTGTATGTATTCTTTGATGGTGATAATAATATTGGTTCCAGAATGCTATGATTAAAATCATTCTTCCTTAACTTACTAAAATATGGTGAGATATGGCATAAAATAATGGTAAACTCAACATATGCAAACAAACAGAAAAGGTCGAACCTAAACATTTGTTTAATATCAGAATTAAAGGTTGAATTACCTAATATAATCTATATTTATTGAAACCACTTTGAAAGGTAACTAATGGAATTAATTTTAAGGTATAATGTGATCCAAATATCTTTCTTTAAAATACCAATATACAAATTCAATAGCCATAAGCAAAATAAAGCCCTTAGTAAATTTTCACTATTAACAATCTATAGAATGTAGACACAAAGTTAATTAAATAGTAACTATTATTACATTTATAAATTGCAACCCCACACTCTGTGCTGACACAGTGTCACAATCCAGGGTTTGAAAAATACTGAGAAAAATGGCAGAAGCAAATTTTGTTTCACTATGTCAGTCACAATTCTGGTCCACGGTATTAACAAAATAAGATCGGCTATCGTATTGAATGTTATCTTCATACTTAATCCTCTGTACTACTAGTAATAGTTACAGACACTGTTGATTTTTCACATCAAAAATGGTTTTGAAATGGTAGAAATATTTAAAGCAGTCTAAGGAAAATAACTGATATGTAGAAAATATTATTTTATAATCTTATAAACATTGGGATTTTAATTTCATAAACTGCAGTACATTTATTAAATATAAAGAGAAAATAGAACCCAAACAGTGTGATGTAATGCATTCCAGAAACTCTTAATAAAAATTGTTGTTTGTCTGATAACTTGTATGAAGTTAATACATTATCCCTGCTTGTGATTGTTTTATATCCTACTTTCCCTAGGTAGCAGTAGAATACACTGAATAAACATCATAAAACAATTGTCATGGAATATAGGAAGAAAATGAGATGAAATGAACATAATTGTGCTAACAGTAACATTCAAAATTATACATAGAATGGTCTGCATTTCGGAATTTTACTGTGGATGAGAGAATGGTGTTTAATATATTAATGTTAATACTTACCTATTTGTTTGTTTGTTTATGTTTTTAGGCGAGGCAAGCCTTAGTTGGCCTCACAGATTGCAAGGATCTTGTCAGCTTACATTCCTTTATTTTTTATTTTTTACATCTATAGCACCTGGTCTTCTTCCTAGTGGTCTCCCATCCAAGTACTAAACAGGCCCTACTCTGCTTAACTTCCAAGATGAGATGGAATCAGGCTTATTCAGGGTAGCATGGCCATAGACACTAATGTTAATACCTTTGATCCTTATTGAGATCTAATTTAATTTGTATGTAGATATTTTAGGTAGAATATTAATAATTAATATCTCTACATAGTAGTTACTATGTATCAATCACCCTAAGTATTTTACATATGTGTGTCCACACACATAATTTAATTCTCTCAATGACTAAAGCAATTATTATCTTTACATAGGACTATTACTATCTTTGTTTTATAGTGATGTAACCCAGGCATAGAAAATTAAATCACCCAAGTTCACTAGGGAAATGTGTTACTTAGGCAGTTTTGATCCAGATTCCATGCTCTGTAGAAGCTGCACTATGCTACTTATCATTTTAGATTTCTATTTTGTATTGCCTTTTTATGTACTTGCCTGTGTTGTTTCTGCAAAGATATTTAACTCTTTGAGTAACATTTTAAGTATTTAGTTAATCTATATTGAATTCATTTATATAATATATAAACGTATAAGTAAAGTTTCAATGCTATTATATCACCAGTTGAATGCAATTTTACAATAGAACCCTCTATACCTTTAATTCTGAGAAATTAATACTCTCATATCTTCATTAATTCATTTAGCCAAACCAAAGTAATACTCTTTTTTATAACATTGATTTATTTGGTAATTTCTATTTGAATTTTCCATATATTTTGAATGTTCTTAAGAAAGCAGACCATGAATTTTATACTACTAATTGGGCTAATGATAAATGAATAGATATACAAGCAACTTCAAGAAAAGGAACATAAAAACTTATCCAGAACACTTATTTACTGACATTTCTCTTAAATACTTTGAACTTTAAAACATTATTAAATGAACAATATAAAGTAAAATAAATGCATTTGGTGCATCAATAAAATTTTTAAATTTGCTGTCAATATAGAAAAAATCAATAGAATGGAAAGTGCATAATAATTCTTCATATTTGGAAAAAAGCATAGGTGTTCTTTAATTTTGTATTTGATAAATTACTGAAAAAAATGAGTATATATGGTAATATCCATTCCAAAAGAATTTTAAATAACGTAAATACTTAACTATATGTAGTGACTTATGTAAAATTGTAATTATATATAATACAGGAGATGTATTTTTTCACATATTAACACTTTCAAAATGTTATGTTTTACTATTAATAGCATGCCACAATTAATGAGTAGTGCTTTTTGTTTCTGTTAGGTCCAGGAGGGCCCTAACCCTACCCTCCATAGTGTGGAAACCAGACTCCTCCCTTACTTTTGTGTGGGAACCAGACCTTGCAATGTCCAGGTTGGCAATGCTACATGCTCACCTTCCATTTCACTGAACTTTCCTCCCTTCCCCGCTAATGTATCTGCCCAAGAGATTCCTACTAAAAAAGCCCGCCTCAAGCCCCATATAAGTCTCATGTGCCCTTTGCATTTGGGTTCGATGCCATCTTCGGCTCAGCCCAGCTGCCACTCTGCTACAATAAAGGTTACTTAACCCTTTGGTCTTGTTCGTTCCTCCTTCTGCAATCCTGTTTCTTTGTATCAGAATGCTTTAATAATGTATGGATTAAACTTTATTAATTATTAATTAATACATCTCATTTTAATTGGCAACATTTATATCGATTTAACAATAAAACATTATTTTATGGATGTGAATATTATTTATTTTAAAATTGTGAGCATTTTAAATTATATAAGAATAAATTCTTTCCCTGAATATCCTTTAAAAGTTTTATTTTGTCTCATTTAAAGAAATCTCAGTTTTGATAGTCTAAAAAATTCAAGTCATCTCAATTTAATTATACTTATAAATTATATAATGAATAAATGTAATGATTGAATTTAGTTTCAAAACATGCAAAATTAAATCATATACACCTTTAGGATGCAAAACAATGTAAAAAACTACAAGTGCAATACAAGGAATAAGGTAAAAATCAAATAACAATAGTAGTTACCTAGAAAAGGGGGCAAAAGAAGGTGACTTGATCTAAATATATGTAGCATCTTTAATTTATCAGCAATGTTCTCTTTTGGAAACAGGATAGAGAATGCTCAGAGATGTTAAATCATCTTAAACTTATTTCCTCTTTAGTAGAGAAGATTAATATTGTTATATGAAGAAACATATTGTGAAATAGATGCAATTTAGAGGTAATAAAAAATTAAGAATTAACAGGGGAAAGTTAGATGAGAAAACTCAAGAAAAATTATTAATGTGATCAATTGGCTTACTCCAGTAGATTAAGGAAGAAATATATATACTCTTACACTAACCAGACTCTATTTAGGTGACTATTAGGCAGTAGTGTTGTAACTGTATAGTCTGAAGCAAAAACAACAGTGCCAAGAAGTGACTTTAGGCTCTGGCCTGGAAAAGCAGTAGAGTACATAGAGTAACTATTGATATGAAAGGGAAATAATAAGTAACACCTTATCATTTTTGTTTTTCTTGCAGATAGAGGAGAAAAAAATATTCTTCCAGACTGGCAGCACTGTCCCTTCATGCTATTAGATCGAATAGCATTTCTGTGTCTGGGAATCTTCTTTCCAGTGTGAAGCCCAGGATTTAATAAACACAGCACAAATAAAAACATTACTTTACAATAATTACATATGATGTAAGCTATGAGAGAACAGATTTCATTGTGTTTTGTTTACGAATATATCTTGAAAATCTAGAAAATGTCTAACATGTAGTCTTTGATAAATATTTATCGAATCAATGTATGTTGAATTTTCTAAAGTGTTAAGTAAATAGGCACAACACAGATGAAGGATATTTCAAATACATCAAGATAAAAATAAGAAACTAAAGGGAGAATAAATCTACAATAATACTCAAAGAATTTACAGTGTTATTCAGAAATTGTAATAAAAATAAAAAGAAAACATTAAAAAGGTAAATGAATCAATACTTACAACCAATTTTACCCAACTGTATATGGAAAATTCACCTAAATAGATTACAGGTTATGCTAATTTTTAAAAAAATCTCTTTACATTTGAAAAGATTTGGGTATTATAAAATAAATCATCTCATCATAATAAAATTAAGTCAATAAAAATTTAAAAACAGTCTGAAATTTGGGAAATAAAAAAGCCTCATCATTTTTTTGGTATGCATCTAAAGCTATGAATTAAGTGTCTGCAGAACAAAAGAAAAAAGCTGTAAATTCAATGATCTATAACACTCTAATAAGATACTAGAATTAGAAAAGTAAACCAACCCATGTAGATAAAAAGAAGTAATAAAGAAAAACAAAAACCCCAGCAACCTCCAGTTTAGATGGTGGAATAAGTAAATGCTATGTTAGTCTCCTCCCACATCTACATCAAAATTATAATTAAATTATAAAACAACCTAGAAACACCTGAGCAGTAGCTGAACAGAGTTTCTATAACTAAGGATGTAAAGAAGTCATGTCTAGACTGGCAGGAGGGGAAGACACAAAACGGGCTGATTCCATACCCATGTGTAGCAGTTAAAAATCAGGAGGGATATCTCAGCAAAGGAAGGTCCTGCCTGAGAAGCAAAGGGTCACAGCCCCACACTGAGCTTTCCAGCCCAGAGCACCAGTGCCAGGAAGAGGAGATTCCACAATAGCTGCCTGTGAAAATCAGCAGGGACTCAGTCCAAGTAAGACAGAAAGCTTCTATAAATAAACACACCCTCTTAAAGTGTTCAACCACAGATTATTTCACTCACAAACACTGATTTAAGCTCCAGAAAATGGAGAGCAGCTCAAAAATTGCCAAGGACCTCTGGGGAAGTACTGAATTGTCCGGCTTCAGGGCAGGCTTCAGGGGCAGTTTTCTCTCAGACTAAATGTCAGTAGGCAACATTGTTCATTGTTGAGTCCCTCCCAACACCAGCTTGCAGGTTGCAGGTCAGGTGCCAAATCTGAGTTTTCCATTAATCTGGTTAACACAGCTGTTGCCCCACCAATAATTCTCTGAGATCTTGCCCACCTGACTCCTACACTAGCCAAACATCTTTCAACAGCTGTTCCTCACAAGCATCAGTCTCTGCCAGCACTTCAGACTTTTGTAAAATCTCTCAAAGGTTACAGACCCTAAATAAGCAGCATGCCCTCTACCTCTTGCTAAATATATTCACACCTGGTACTAATGGAAACAAGCCATGGTCCACAGCATGATCATTTAAAGGCTGGACACAGGCAGAAGCTGAATTTGGTCTGAACCGGAGGCCCTTCCACGAGGTCCTAGACCAACATGCATGGTTACCAGCTTTGGACCACACCAGAGTACTACCCAATTTGTACCACAAATGACACACTCAAAGGGTGGACTGTAGACACCAAAGCCCCATTAAAGTGACTCTTACTCCATAGGGCAAGATCCACACAGGAGTTTGTACGTTGTAGTCATGGCCAGTCCTCACAATCAATCAGTATGAGGGGCAATTTCAACCACTGACATGCCTACAACAATCAAGACTCAAATACAACAGAAGATCATACACAGCACACATAAGGGATAGTCCTGGAGCACCCAGCTCCGGTGAACAGGAATACTGTGCCACTGAGCCCACAGGCCACACTGCCAGACTGAGAGATATAGCAAATCAACCTAATACATATAAAAAACATAGAGAGGCAGCCAAAATGAAAGACAATGAAATATGTTCCAAATGAAAAAAACACGACAAAATTCCAGTAAAAGATCTAAACAAAAAGGAGACAAGCAATCAACCTGATACAGAGTTCAATACACGGGTTATAAGAATGTTCAGTAATTTAGGAAAAGAAAAAATTATTTCACTGAGAACTTCAACAAAGAGATGGAAGAGGAAGGGAAAGAGATAGGAAATATAACAAAGAACTAGTCAAGAATTAAGAATATAATAACTGAAATGAAGAATACACTAGAAGAAATCAACAGCAGATTAGATGAAGCAGAAAATAAAATCAATGATTTGGAAGACAAAGTAACAGAAAACATCTAATCAGAACAGCAAAAAGGAAAAAAAAATAAAATGAGGATAGTTTAAGGGACCAACCATACTAATATTTGCATCATAGGGATAACTGAAGGAGAAGCGAAAGAGCAGGGATGGAGAACCTATTTGAAGAAATAATGATAAAAAATTTTCCTAACCTGGTGAAGAAAATAGTCATACAAGCTCAAGACATGCAGAGTCCTAAACAATGAAGCCAAACAGGCTCACATCAAGAAACATCATAATTAAAATGCCAAAGGTTAAAACAAGGAGAGAATATTAAAAGCAGCAAGAGAAAGGTGCTTAGTTACTTACAAGGGAACTCGCATAAGACTGTCTGTTGATTTTGCAACAGAAACTGCAGGCCAGAAGAGATTGGCATAAAATATTCAAAGTGATGAAAGCAATAATTTACAACCAACATAACCCTACCCACAAAACTGTCATTTAGAATTGAAGATAAAGAGATTTCCAGACCAAAAACAAAAAACAAAAAAAGCTAAAAGAGTTCTTCACCACTAAACCAATATCATAGGAAATATTTAAAGGAATTTTTTAAGGAGAAAAAAAATATATATATATATCACAAAGAAAAAAATATTTTCACTGAGAAAGCAAACACATAATAGAAGCAGTGGATCAACTGACACTAATACTGTTATAAAGTTTAAAAGCAAAAGTAGAAAAATTATGTGTAGTTACAACAGTAAATTAAGGGATTCACACAGGCATGCATGAAAGAAAGAAAAAATAAAGTCAAAAACATAAATGTGAATAAGGTTAATAAAAATGATAAGGATTCTATAACGTGTTCAAATTTTACTGACCATCAACTTAAAATGGACTACTATAAACATAGCTTGGTCTATGTAAAACACATCATAACCATAAACCAAAAATCTACAAGAGAAGTAAGAGAAACAGGGAAAAAGGAATACAAACACAACACTACAGAAAGTCATCAACATACAAGAGAACAAGACAATAAGAAAGGAACAGAGGACTACAATAGCAATCAGAAAACAATAAAATGACAATAACTTCATACCTATCAATAATTACTTTAAATGTAAATGTTTTAAGTACTCTAATCTAAAAAAGAGTAGATAAAAAGAAATAGAACAGATATATACAATGGAATATTACTCAGCTATAAAAAAAAATGAAATCTTACCATTATGACAACATGGATGGACTCAAAGGTATTATGCTAAGTAAAATAAGTCAAAAAAGACAATTTATAAGATTTTACTTATATTTGGAAGTTTAAAAAACAAAATAAACAAACAAAACAAATAAACACTTAGATATGGAAAACAAATTGATGGTTGTCAGATGGGAAGTACATTGGGGGCCTGGGTAAAAATGGTAAAGGAATTAAGAAGTACAAATTGGCAGCTACAAAAATAGTCATGGGGTGGGGGGATGGCTCCATAGTGTAGTGGTCGGCACGCCTGTACACGCAGAAGGTCCTGGGTTTGTGCCCCAGGTGGAGCCATGGACCATACTCCGAGTATGCCAGGCCCCAGGTGTGCCACGAGTGCATGGGAGGAGACACCCCACCCTTAGAGATCCAGTTCTTAAGGGAAAATGGCAACATTCATAGGGTTGGAAGTGGGAAGGGAGGGAATTAAAGGGAGGAAAAAATAGTCATGGGGATGTAAAGTACAGCTCGGTGACTATATTCAATAATATTATAATAACTATATATGATGATAGGTGGGTATAAGACTTATTGGGGGATCATTTTGTAAGTTATATAAATGTATAGCCA
Organism: Eonycteris spelaea; assembly: GCA_003508835.1. Lineage (NCBI taxonomy): Eukaryota > Metazoa > Chordata > Mammalia > Chiroptera > Pteropodidae > Eonycteris > Eonycteris spelaea. The sequence continues at coordinate 1,486,742 of PUFA01000153.1, forward strand.
CTATGCTGTATGCCTGAACCTAATATAATATTGAATCAACTGTAATTGAAACTAAAAAATAAAATGATATTTAACCAAAAAAAGCAGAGCTCAAAGAAATATAAAAGAAAAAAATTAACATAGTTAATTGATAAAAGAAAAATTAACAAAAGTTGATTCCTTGAAAAGAACAATGAATACTTATTAAATCTTCAGAAAAAATTATCAAGAAAGAAAATTTTAAAAACACAAATTACTAATATCAGTAAGAATTTAAAGTAATTTACTTTAGATTCTAGAATTATTAAAAGTTATAGGAAAACTTTCATAAAAATTTTATGTAGAATATATGACAACTTTCAGGACATGAGCAAATTTCTTAAGAAATTTAGCTTACTAAAACACGCATCAGATAAAGATAAAAGGTACTATATAAACTGATATTTATGAAATAATTTTGTTACACCACTCTTAAAATTAAATACAAAATAGACACCAGACTTGAGAAATCCCTGAGCAGACAAAACCATTCAAGCCATGTAAGCCAAATTAAATCTAGCTTATTTTTTAAAAGTAAGTGAAACTTAACCTAGGTGATTTTTTGTAAATGCCTCCGACAATCAAAAGAAACAAGTCATCTTTCGAAAATGGTATGAGATAACCCTGCCAAATAATCCCTGCCATCTGGAAAACTTTATTGTAATAATCAATCATTTTAAAGGTTAACACTTCCCCATTTTCATTTTAGAAGCCATCCTATAACTTCATGCCCTTGTATTTCATATCAGTATTGGAATTTGGAAGCTCGTAGTCCAGGAACTGTTCTCAACATGTACAATAAACTCTTAAACTAAATACTATTTATTTATTTGGGGGTTTTAATTTTGCTATTTCTGTATTTTTGACAACATAAACCTACCGATAAATCTAGGCTAAACGGTTCCTCTGGTGAATTCTATGTAATATTCAGGAAACAATAATACCAAACTTTCACAAATTATTAAGAAAAAAAATAAGAAAATGCTTCACAACTTACAGAAGACAAAAATTCTGAGCCAGATATATAGACTTACAATACAAAACTATGAAATAACATCTCTTAAAAATTTATATTTAGATGGAGAGAGGGTAGGTAAATACTGTGCTCTCCTCCTATTCTTACCAATATTAATTTTAATGACTGCAGTAAAATTACAACTAAATAATAGAACAATCATTTGGAGAATCACCTGAAGTCTAGCTTAGCATATCACCTATAACTGCGAATATAAAGAAGAAGCCACATCGAGACTGATAGGAGGGTCAAAGATGCAAAAAAAAAATGGCTGGCCCCACACTAGCCTGTGGCTGGTGAGCATTGGGAAGGATATCTCAGCTACAGAGGTCCCCCGAAGGAGCAAGGGGCCCAAGTCCCACACTGGGGGTCCCCAGCCCAGGATTCCAGTGTCAGAAAGAGGAGTCCCCACAAAATCTTACTATAAAAATCAGTGGGAATTCCAACTGTCCAAGTGAGAAGAAAGGCAGCTAAAAACTCAGATGTCCCCTTAAAGGGGCCATGTACAGACTCACTCACCCACAAACACTTAGGCTGGGCTCTAGCTGAGCCTCAAAAGGGAGGCATGGGAGACATGTGGGGAGGGACTGAACTGTGTGGCTTAAGGGCAAGGGCTGGAGGACAGTTGCCTTTGTTCCTTTGTTAGGCCTGCCTCCTATGCAGCCCACTGGTGTGACCAGCTGGTCTATGTTAAGTCCTCCCCCAACATACTGACAGTTCTGAATCTGCATTAACCTGGTGAGATCAGTTTGCTCCACCCTGTTGACATCCTGAGACTCCGCCCCACCAAACTCACTAATTGCCAGAGGCATACTCATAGCTGTCAACCAGTCCCACTCAGCTCTCTGCAGGAGGTTCTTTTAGCAACGATCAATAGGATTGCCTATGCACATCTAGAGAAAATCCCAGTGGTGGTCAACTAGCCCCAACCTGAGATGCAATATTTCTTGAACAAATTTTTGGTGTCTGCAGGCCCAAGGCAGGCAGCAACCTTGCTGTAATCTGAGACTTTTTCAAGAGGCCACAGGCTCATCACTGACACTAAACCTGAATCTGCATTGGTCAGGTGAAATTCATTTGCTTTGCCCTAGTGACTCCCTGGGACTCTGGCCCTCCCAACTTGCATACCACCCAAAGGCTCTTTCAGCTGCTGAGACAGGCAGCTGGCAGGCAGCCTGAGACTTTGGAGTGCCCTGGATCTTTTGCTAAGCTGCCCTAGGCTCAGTACTGGTGGAAGCTAGCTTCGGTTCGCAAACATGGTCTTTCCCACTCGCCTCTAGGCAACAACCACGGCAGATTGCTTTGTAGGTCCTACCACTTAGACTGAGGTGGTCACAAGCAGGGCTGACCTTGGCCTGCACAGGAGCCCTTCCAAAGAGCCCCAGAAGCAACACACCCAGAGTCTGTGTCAGACCACAACAGAGTACCACTTGATTAGCTCCACAAGCGGTATGCCCAAAGGGTAGTCTCAAGAGGTACATGAGCCCAATGCACGGAATCCCACTCCGTGGGTTCAGCCCCCACACAGTAGCTAATAACCTGTAGGCATAGCCTATCCTCACAGCCAGTCAGCCTGAGAGTTAATCCCACCTACTGATGTGCTAACAACAATAAAGTCTTAACTACAACAGAAGAGCACACACAACTCACACAATGGCATACACCTGGAACTCCTAGCACAGGTGATCAAGAACACTGTACTACTCAGCCACATAGGGCAGCAACACATAAGGCCACGTGGCCAAGAATAGAAAATGTAACAAATCTACTTAATACATAGAAACACAGAGAGGCAGCCAAAATGAAAACAAAAACAAAAACAAAATGAAACAAACAAAACAACAAAAATAAAGAAATGTCATAAATGAAACATCAGATGAACATTTCAGAAGAAGAACTAAATTAAATGGAGACAAGCAACCAGAGGCAGAGTTCAAATTAAATACAAAACATTGGTGATAAGGATGCTCAAAGAACTTAGGGGAAGAATAGGCGAATTCAATGAGGACTTCAACAAAGAGAGAGATAAGCATAAAAAAGACATAGAAAACATAAAAAAGAATCAATCAGATGAAGAATACAATAACTGAAATGAAGAATACACTAGAAAAGAATCAACAGTAGATTAGATGAGATGGAGAACTGAATCAATGATTTGGAAGACAAGCTAGCAGAAAACACCCAATTAGAACAGCACCACCACCAACAAAGAATATATATTAAAAAAAAATGATAAAAGTAAGGAATCTCTGGGACAACATCAAGTGTACCAACATTTGCATCATAAGGGCACTAGAAGGAGAAGAGAGAAAGCAAGAAATTGAGAACCTATTTGAAGAAATAATAACTGAAAACTTTTCTAACCTGTGAGCTGTAAAGTTTCATTATTTTTGCTAAATGCATGTCATTTACCTACCATGACAGTATCATATAAAATAGCTTCACTATCTTCAAAATATCCCCTGTGCTTCACTTATTCTACCTTCCTTCTCACTTTGAACCTGTGGAAATCACTGATCTTTTAAATGTATGTGTACTTTTGCCTTTTCCAGATTGACATAATGTAACCACATAAATGTAGGCTTTGTATACTAGCGTCTTTCACTTAGTATATGCATTACAGATTAACACAGTGAACACAGTAAACTTTCTTTTTGTGTCTTGAAAGAACATTTCCATTATTCACTTAACACCCATCATACAAATATACCATTTTTTATTTATGTGCCCACCCATTGAATAAAATTTTTGTTGCTTGTAATTTTTGCCAAGTATAGATAAACATTTGCATGCAGATTTTTGTGTGGACATAAATTTTCAGCTGTGATGGTAACTGTTCTAGCTGATAATTGTTTTCAATAAGTCTCTGGGGATAGGAATTTTTTCCAGGAAGCTGAGCTTGGAATAAAGTCAAATAGCAACAAGCTCACAGTAGGGATTTTCAAAGACCAAAAGTGGCAAGTTCCTTTTTTTGGCTATGAGTCTGACAGCCTCATCACTACTACACCTTGCATTTGGGGAGAAGAGATGGTAATAACCCTTCATAAAATGCCAAAGACCCACTGTTCCTACCAGGTTTGGCAAGTTGTTTTTTTTTTTTAAATGAACCCTTTTCAGTTTTATTCTATGTCTTTGCTTAATTTTAAAAGTTCTGAAACATTTGATAATCATAATTTGGTGGTATTTTTATTTTATATTTTATGTGAGAGATTGCTTTCACAGATGTCATCACTCCAACTTCTAAAAATCCCACATTAATTTGGTAATCTCTTTGCTAACACCTTGCTAAATATATCACACATAAAACAGAAATATGTTTTAAAAAGCTCAGTTTCCTAACTTTTTTTCTGGACACATTAATTCATTAATTAAACGTTCTACCTCCAAAGTTATTATCTGTGACACTTAATCAGTTTTTCACCAGGTATTCTGAATTTGCCATCTTTCCAGTTTCTGATAGTAGCTCTCAAGCCACCAACTTCCTACCTCCTAAGTCAAAGTCTTTTAGTTATAATCATTGTATTATTTTTTTAATGGCAGCAATGTACTTCTAGTACCAGTTTTTGAATTAGTTGTCACAGACTTAGTATAAAGGTATTTTCCTTATCAAATGTTTTCTAGTCTCACTGACATAAAAGAGTAAATTTTTGTTTCTCTTCTTCTCCATCCAAGTATGGAAGCAAGGGCAATTCTCATGATAGTCACTCTAGGCTCAAGCTGATGGAAGCTTCGTCTCAACAAATAATTTAAGATTGATGGGGCTGGGGAGACTTACTTACTCAGAGATACCACTTTTGCTTATATTTCATTGGCAAAAATAAGTCACATGTATATGACCAACTGCAAAAGGGCAGGAAATCACAATCCTACTATATTCCCATAAAAATGATGGAACTATACTCCCAGAACTTGAGCAATCCATGTATTGAATCCATGTTAGAAAGTAGACAGGCTATTAGATTTGCATTCTGATGGCCTTTCTGAGAATGTCTTGTATCTGTATTATTAAACTTAGAAGAGTAGCCATTACTATGGGTTTGTAGCTCTAACCTACAGATGCAGAAATATATTTCACTTCCATTGCTGACTTGTGTAGAGTAATAGCGATTGCCCAGCGTGGTGCGTTGTGAAGTACATGAAGCTGCTTCAAGGCTCAGTGGAAAAGATTGCCATGATTGATTAGTATGTTTCAGATAAGCAAAACTATTAAAGACATCTGAAATAGGTAGTTTAATCATTCTACTCTCTAGTCCTCTAAGTATACAATGTGAATAGCCATGCATTAGCTCCAAAATAATAGAAGTATTTTAAACAAAATATCATATCAAGTACTTAGAATAGTTTTATAAAATTTATAATAATTATAGATAAGAATAGAAAAAGCTGGTATCGCGAACAATAAAGAGAAATACTGTCATACCAAGAGTAAAGTACTAATTTCAGATATTACATTCAATTTTCTCCATGTATATACATATACATTTGTTAAATCATTAGCTTTCACTTGAGGCTCAGAAAATATTTATTTATATGGAATTTAATAACCATTGGTTAAACCACATGATAAATTATTTGACATCAGTTGAAAAATGTTTCTAACGACTATGTTTAATCAAACCTATCTAGAAAAAATTTCCCAGGTCACTTTGGACTGAAAACAGAAGATAATATTGGAAAAGAAAGTAATTCTCTTGGCTCTATCCATTCCAACTTTTTTCACTCTTTCCATTTAAACCTAATATGCTTTCCCCAAGTCTATAAAAAGATTCCTGTGAATAATTTGCCAGTTACATCCCTTCCGTTACTGCAAGTCAAAATTTGTTTTCCTATCAGTGAGAGGTGCTATTATCACATAATGGCTAAATTTATAGATATTTAATATACCACAAATTTTATTGAAAACCCCTTTCTCTTCTAACACTGGGACACTCAGATAGAATCACCTAGATAATTCTGTAGAATGAATAATTTTCCAGAATGCTTTTCTACCAATTTGGCAAAAAGATCTTTATTAAGGCCAACTCCAGTCTTTTTTTCTTACATGAATTATGTAAAGGATGTAAACTAGTATTAATCTGGATTTTCTGAAGTATCATAAAAGAGTGTTAAAATGTCTGTTCTCACTAGTGATATGGACATATGCATGCTCTTTGGGTTCTCTATAACTGAAACAAGTTTTTTAATTATATAATTGTGACTTTATTTAAAATATATTTATTTAGGGGTTTTATATAGTTGGGCCTTGCAAATCATTGCAAATCAGTTATTTGTTCTTACCAAGTAATATTTGTTTTTCAGTGTCCTGTTACATAATTGACCATGTACAATGTTAAACTGGAAAAAGTTTTAAATGCTTCATATAATAAACACCCATTACAGAAAAAGTTCTGGAAATCAGCTGTCATTTAGTTCATTTTCTTCCTTTTATAGAAAAGATAGCAAAACCTTCCAAATTAAATAACTTATTTAAGGTGACAAGTTGTTTAGTGATAGTACCCAAACTGTAAATACATCTCCTAAATGCTAATTTAGTACCATTCTTCTGATATTTTATTTAAATTTAATAAATAGTTGTATTATATTTATTCTAGATTTATGAATTATGTAATTTGTTTCTTTGTAACATCTTAGCCCAAAATATAGTTATATAATATAACACATTATTCCATCATGAGCTTGTGAGTTAGAAATTTTAAGAACAGTAAGGATGGCTCATCACTACTTTACAATGTTTTGCATCTCAGTGGAGATCTCAAAGAATTGGATTGGAACATTTGGAGGCTACTTCACTCACATGTCTGACAATTGGTGCTATGGAGTTTCAAAGAACTGGGGCCCAACACAGCTGTTTCTCCTCGGCAACTCTTTGTATTTCCATGTGGTCTCTCAAAGTGGTATCCATCTTCAGCATGGTGTCTTCCAAGTACTCATATTTCTTATCTGTCATCTCAGGACACCAGGACATGTACCTCAAGAGAGATAGTCAGATTGAGGTCACATCACATTTTATGACTTATAATTGTAAATCACTCAGACACATGCCTGCTACATTTTGTAAAAGTCATTATAAAAGTTCAACAAAGTTGAAGGGGAGGGCACCTGTATCTCCTCTCTTGATGGAAGAATGTCAACATGTTTTAGAAAGAAGATATGTGATAGAATATATGCTGGTATACTATCTTTGGAAAATACAGTCTGAAGCGTTCTTTCATCTGGCCATAATAATTCAAAACCAGTTCACATGGAAAATTCACTGATCAAGTCCACCAAAAATTTCAAGTCTTGTCTTGTTTTGACATTATCTGGGATCTTCAGGTGCACATGAACCTCCTGAAGTGCAACTCCCTGAGTATAGTTCTTTTAAAAGTTATTTGCCCCCACATCCTACATACAGTTATGGGACAGATAAAGGATGGCTATAAAAGTCCTCCAATCCAAAAACTGGGAACATAAAAGGCACGGAAAGTAATAGATCCAATTTTGGCTCTGTTAAGACACACAACACACACACCACACACACACACACACACAACACACATATATATACGTGTATATATGTGTATATATACGTGTATATATATACATGTATGTATGTATGTGTGTGTATGTATAGGTGTGTGTGTATACACATATATGTATATACACATATATACACATATATATGTATATATGCATATTTATATATGTATACAGACATCTGTGAAACAAAAATATGTGGAAATTAAACAATCTATTAGGCTGACAGATGCAATGAGAAATTACTGCTAATGACTACCTTGTTTCTTTTTGGAATGATGAGTGTTCTGAAGTTCAATAATGGTGATGGTTGCACATCTCTGTGAATACACTGAAATTTTTTTTAAAGGGTGAATTTCATGGTATGTAAACGATATTTCAAGAAATCTGTTATAAAATGTCATTATCACTTACTAATTACGTAACAAATGGCAAAATTAACAAATAGGCAAAGGATCTAAATAGACATTTCTCCAAAGGAGATATACAAAAGGCCAATGAGTACATGAAAAGATGTTCAATACTATTAGTCATCCGAAAAATGTAAATCATAATTAGATATCATCAATGTCCACTAAAATGGCTATGATTTAAAAAATAGATAAAAACAAGCATCACAGAATGAGTGGTTCCTCCTAAGGGTGGTTTCTGAAATGACAGACTAATTTTCTGCTTCCTTAGTCTTTTTGTTTTGTTTTGTTTTTGTTTATGGAGGGAGTTGAGGGAATTAAAAATATTTATATAATTATTTTGAAAACAGGTAAAATAAAGTACAAAATAAACATGCAGAAGAAAATTTTATACATTAGGAATTGCTGGAGCAAAGACAACAGAAAAATAGTTCCTTTCATTAATATTAAAAGTAAGAGGAATCAAAATTTAGGTTTTGATTTGAATATTTTAATTTATCAAGGTGCCAATTTCATTGTTATACACATGCACACAAACACAAACACCCAGGTACTTGAAAAATAAAGTGAAAAAAATCACCAAATGTTAAAAGATATATGTGCAATACATGTATGTGTTTTGGAAAGGAATGGAAAACAATTCTACCTCAGAAAATAAATATTATGTTATACAATAATTTATAAATAAGGAAGCTTTCCAAATTTAATAGAACCAAATCATAGTCCTGAAAACTAGAGAAAGCCAAAGGGATGGAAATTTTTGCTCAAATAGAAATGATTAAAGTAACTTTTTTTGAATAGTCTGACAAATGCTAGTTAAAATAAAAATAAATTATGTTTATAGTAAACCATCTTGGAAACAAAGAAAGATCATCAAGCAAACTAATTTTAATCAATAAGCATATATGAAGTTGGATGACGTACTTGTGAATTAGTAAGGGAGTTACTATCAGTTAAAATGAATATTGAATATTGATATATAAAACTGATATTTTGTTACTATAGAGAAGATATCAACTATATTTATGCCTTTCCATGATATCAAGGCAATTTTTTTAAATTGCGCTTTGGCAATTTAGTAAAAACAATTTACAATGTAATTGGGTCATCCAAATAACTTGATTATTTAAAAAAAAAATCACCAGTTGTATAATGTGAACCTATTGCCTAAAATTAAACATACACGCACTTAAACTCACAATTAAGGTTTTGTGATACACATAGTACTATTACCATATATATCTATATTATTATGAAAACAGGTAAGATGGTTCTTAAACTCAAAAGTTTGTTTTTCCACAATTACTTAGAGTGCTTTTTGTTTGTTTCTCTGGCAGCATTTTCATTGCTACTATGTTTTTATAGCATTTTTTTCTATAATTAGATTTATTTTTAATCTATGAAATTTAATAAAATTTTGTTTATAGTTGCTTTGAGGCACCTACTTTTAGTGTATATTTTGTTCTCATTGTGCCATGGTTTTTCTCTTATTCTATGCACTCCCTTAGGGTGATAATTATGTCCACTTCATATTTCCTAGAAAATTCTGTGTACCCACATATATTTGTTGAAGTAAAGCATTTATACTTATTTTATGTGCTCTATTGTTTAGATCAAAAATTTTTTTAAATCTTTGACTATAATCATGGTTTGATTTAAAAAAGTGGCAAATTTTGAGGTCTCAATTATTTCAGGTAGATTTTAACATAAGATATAAAAAGGTATATATTTAAGAGTCATTTCTTCCATTGTCATTTTTTATAATAAATTGTTTTGAAAGGTGACATGAATAGAATGAATAAATCTGAAAATGTAGTTACTTTTCCACCCCTTGGGTGACAGTTGAAACTTTGATTGTGTTCCATCTGGAATGCTGCTTTTTAAAGCTTGTCTGTGAAGGAGAGATTTTGTTTAGTTCTCTTATTCACTAGAGCAGAAAATTAAATTACTCTAAAGTCTGATCGGCAGAGCAGAAAGTTAGGTACATCTACAAGTGAGTGGAGGTTGTATTGATAGGAAGTCAAGCTGTGTTACCATGTTGGTGAAATTATTTGAGAAACAAAAGCATAAAAACTATTTATCAATATCTCCATAAAATAAATTTAATGTAAGTAAAATATTTTATTGAAATAACCTGATTTAAATCCCAGAAAATTTAAATTTGCTTATACTGGCAGGTAGAAGAGAGAGCAAAATATGTAGAAACTAAAAATACTAGAGAGAATATTAAATAATATAAACATGTGAGAAACAACATTTGTGTTTTCTATTGTCTTATAAATCATCACAAATGGGGCCTTAAGATAATACATTTATTATCTCACAGTTTCTGTGGGTTAAGAATCTAGGCATGATTTGGCTCAGTCCTGTTTACAGTCTCATAAGATTGCAACCAAGATGTCAGCCTTTAATCTAGATGCTTGACTAGGAAAGGATCTACTTCTGAGATGACTTGAACTGAGACTTAATTTCCCTGTATATGCAGGGTAGGGTCACTGGCTTTTTGCTAGCTTTTGGCTGCAGACTGCCTTCTTCAACTAGAATCTACCCTCAGCAATTAGAGACACCTTGTTCTTTTTGCTACATGACCTTCTTTCCAGGCATTCTCATGACAAAGCAGATTGTTTCTACAAAGTTGACAAGGGAGAAAGTCTACACAGCGAATCTGCTACCAATATCAAAATTTACATATTTGGCATAAGCATGGGAGTGCCCTTCTATCACCTTTGCCATATCTCCTGGTTAGAAGAAACCACAGATCTCACCCACATTCAAGGATACGAGGTTATAAAAAAGCATGGATACCAAAAGTTGGTTTCACCCTAGGGCCTTTCCTATACAACATTTGAGAATAAAAAACAATGAGAATTGCTGGATGGTAGTTCTATTTTTAATTTTTTGAAGAACCTCCATACTGTTTTCCATATTGGCTGAACCAATTTACATTTTCATCAACAGTGAACAAAGGTTCCCTTATCTTTGCTCTTGTTATCTCTTGCCTTTTTCACAATATCCATACTAACAGTGTGAGGTGACATCTCATTGTGTTTTTGCTTGGTGTTTCCTTGATGATTAGTGATATTGAGCATATTTTCATGTACCTATTGGTCATTTGGATGTCTTTTTTTTTTTTTTTGAAAAATGTCTATTTAGTTCCTCTGCCCATTGTTTGTTGTTTTTGTTGTTTTTTTATTAGTGAGTTTTATGAGTTGTTTTATTTTTTATATTTTAAATATTAACCCCTTATCCAATATATGGTTGCCAAATATTTTCTCCCATTCTGCAGATTGTCTTTTCATTTTTTAACTGTTTGTTTTACTGTACAGATACTTTTTAGAAAAGATAGCCTGGTCCTCATTTTCAAATGAATGCCTTCATAAAGGCCATTTCATAAAAGAGCTGTCCGATGACAGAAGTATTGAACATTTTGGAGTCTTTGCTCTATCTCCTAAAAATGCATGTCAATTTCACAAAAGGTTTGACTATCAAAAAATGCATTATTTAACCAAGCCAGTACAAATCTAAGGGCAAATAGGTAGCTTTAAATAAATGTTTCCATTTAGAATAAATATGGATGTGTAATTAGCATTGAATCTCCCAGAACAGACAACTCCTTATTTTCTATTATTCACAATAAATCTCAAGGACTTCTTGACTAAACCTCAATGGCAAATGTTATCAGTGAGGTGCTGCCTCACACTTTAGCACATGTGTGAATATCATGGAGGATTGAATGCAATACAATTCCTCCTCACTGATGATGGATAAATCGCTTATGGCATGAAAGGATCATTATTATTGTAACTGTTCATACAGAAACTTTGCTTTGAATAATATTTTTTAGTTCCAGAATTTCTATTTGCTTGTTTTCCAGTTTCTACTTCTTTGTTGATGTTTAATATATTTTCACTTACTGTTTATAAACTTTTAAAATTATTTTATTGAGCCAAGTTATAAAAAGTGTTTTAAAATTCCTATCAGCTAATTATAGCTGTATTATTTGGGAATTAGTCTCTGTTGATTGAATTTCCTCTTGAGGTTGTGTCACATTTTCAAGTTTCTTTAAAGTAATTATTGATTGTATCCTGGAGATTGTTAATGTTGTGTTGCAGAGATTTTATGAACATCTTTTATTTTTGTTATTTTTACTTTGATTGGATTTAAACTGTAAACTCTGTCTCTTTGATAACACCCCAAAAATGTCAGTTCTTTCTAATTAATTGAGATGCATGGATTCTGTCTCATGTTTACTTGTTTAGGGAGTCATTCAGATATTTGCTTACAGTTTATATACACAAAAAATAAAAATAAAAAAAGGACATTTCTCAGGCTTTCAGCATTCTTGTGCTCTTTATTTACATTAACTGTAGTTTCCCAAAGCTGTCCACTGTTTCCTCAGGACATAAAGACTGTGTCTTATATCACTCTTCTGGATGCCCCGTGTAGTCAATGTCTTTCCTCAGGCTAAATGTATTAAACCCAATCTCACCCAAGACCATTTCCTTTAAATACCTACTACCCTCTCTTAACTGTATAATTTTTCATGCTTATATCTTCAAGTAGTTTTTATTTCTGTGTGTGTTTTCCCCCAGAGTTCATAGTTGTTATCCATATGAGGATTTATCCAACAGGAGCTTATATGCCCATATCAGGAGTGGAAGTCCATGAAGAGTGCTTTGTCTGGACTTTTCTAGATTTCCTTAGTGGCTTAAACATGACTATAGTGCCCTATTTTTTTCTCTGCATGAGATTATAACCTCCAAATAAAGAAATAATACTAATAGCATAAACTGCCAAAATACAATGTTCTTTTAATATTTTAGTAATATCACTTTGAAATTCTCTAATATGCTTTTGAACAAGGAAAGCCAGATATTATTGCACATTAGAATATAATTTCCCTAGACATATAGATACATATCAATGCAAAACAGAACAAAAATTTAACTATTTTATATGTACCTATATATTTTAAATGAAGATCATTAAGACTTTTTGGATAAATGATTATTTGAATTTTGGATAAATAAATCTCATTTTTTTTTTCCAACATATATTCATCTCTGGAATAGCTAGCAAGTGTTGCTTTTCAAACAGTGACATGACCATGATTTTCATTCACATACAATTTTAAAATGTCAATAATTTGGAAATGACAAGGAATAACTGATATATTTAGAGCATTTTAAATTCTCCCTAAAAGAAAGCTAATTAAAAATTACAAATAAATTATTTCTAGCATTATTTCAATGATGCTTCAACAATTCCATTATATACAATGAGTTAATAAATCATTAATGTGCATTTTTCTACTTATTAGAAAATATGTATTGGGGGAACTTTTGGGTAGATATCTCTTTATGAAAAACCTTCACAACTACCAAATTGACACACTAGGAGGAGCTGGCTAAAGATTCAAACATGCCATTTTGTACTTAGGGAAAAAGACCAGAAGGATGCAGACATGTTTGTGACAGGATTTACCCACCTGCCGTGTTCTCCCCATTCCAATGGAAGGACACCTGATTCCTTTCAAAGACAGGTTCTATTCCCTAGTGTTCAGGTACACTTTATACCACAGACTATAGACAGAATTCTTGATCTGATAAGACTGCAAGTCTCAGAACCCACTAGTCTCCATAGCTCACATAGTTTTATGGGTCTATGTTAATTAACAAGAATTTTACTTGACTGTATTCATAATAATTAAAGATACTTTAGGAATTTATAATTGCAATGGTGCCTCAGTACCATTTAGTAATTATCTAGTGACCTGTACTTAAGTGTCCATTCAAAGCATTAGTGAACTTATAGCATTGCAGCTCTTCCTGTTAGTATCTTCATTAGAGGAGACTGAAATGAGACATATGGGAATGTTTACATTCCTCATTACACCAACTAATTTTAAAGCCTAAGTAACAAAGAAAATATCATATAATTAAATGTCATTCCTGTTACTATTTAAATGACCAAGACATCTCTAAATAATGAATGCCTATAATTGTGCTGTTTTAATTTTTATGTCTAATTAATTATTGCAATTGAAGTCATTCTTTGAAAAATAAATATTTCAAGGTCAAAGAGAAAAAAATCTTCTGAGATTTTTGAAATATAAATTGGAAATATTAACATATATGTTTATTAACTTTATATAACAACCAATCAAATACGCTGTGGATAATAAATTTCTCAATATAACAAAAAATGTGAGCTTTTAGACACAGATTAGCATGAGATCTGACAACCCTATACATTGTGTGATATCAAAGATTATATGGATAAACCTATCAGTAATTGGAATTACATCATAATAAAATCTTTCTTAGGAATGTGTAAATTGATTTTATTTATTCATTGTCTATTCATTAAATATCTTAAGCTCTTGACTTTAGTTATATGTATTTCATTTCTCATATTTTTTAAGGTAACTGGCTATAGGAATTTGTTTTCCTAAAGATTAACATTGGTAGTTTTCTTTCTAGAAAGAAAGATATACCTTGGCCATTTTTTCATTACAAAAATGTGAAAATCATATACATATATATACATACAAACACATACATTATATATGTACATCATACATTATGAACACACATATTTGTATGTCTCTGTGTGTGTGTGTGTGTGTGTGTTTTATATATACCATAATCCCAGTTTTTATTTACAATTACTATGATTTTGATAACTGATCCTTCGGATTTATTTCTGTTTTTACCACACATGGATACTTTTTTTTTCTTAATTACATTTTTTTAGAGTGGTTTTTGATTCACAGCCGAATTGAGAGGAAGGTATAGAGGTATCCTATATAATCCCTGCTCCCACATATGCAAAACTTCCTCTATTATTAATATCCTCCCCCAGAGTGATACACGTTACAAAATGATGAACCTACATTGACATATCATAATGACCCAAAGTCTATAGTTTGCATTTTGGTTCACTCTTGGTATTACATGCTCTATGGTCTTGGACAAAAGTATAATGACATGTATTCTTCATTATAGTATCATACAAAATATTTTCACATTTTCACAAAAATGCTTTTGCACTCTACCTATTCTTCCTTCCCATAATGAAATCTTTAAAATGTTCTCCTCTGTCCAAGCCAGATACATTTAAGCAAAGAGAGCTTAAGGACAGTGACCGAATTTATTTTAAAATAGTAGTTCTACAGCTTTAAGTGATTGATCGATACTCTGTCATAACGGTTATGGAATTAAGTTATTTACATATATTTTCAAATTACCTGGAAAATGATGTTTTCCTCAATTTTAAGACTGACTTTTATATAAGAAGCAAATTGTTTCTTATTTATTTGCTAAGTATATTCTATAAGAATTTTGAAACATGATATCTTTAGAATAAATAGAGTTTTCTTATTTATATATTTCTACATTTCTGATAAGGATATAAAACAGATCAATGTTCCTCCAAACAAAAAAAAAATGTGATAAGGAATATATAATGCAAATTTTAACTTAATTATACTACTAGATTTTTGAAAATGTGAATCTAATTATCAGTATTCTCAAATTCTCTCTGAGAAGTCGACATATACGTTAACATGAACTTTTAACTCATGACAGGAGAATTTGAATAATTTCAGAAAGCAACATAATCTTATATGTTTTATCTTATATTTTATTCATGTTTTAACCAGAGAGTTTCTAACAGTTTATTAAATTATCAGAACATGGGCATTAAAGGTAAAACAGATTTCTGATTGATAGAAATTTTCTGAATTTGTATATCTTACCATCCAAAAGACAGAGATTATTGTTAAATATTATTGTGAGGAACAGTAACCTTTTGGGAATCAGTATGGTTTTGCCTGCCCAAAGGAAAGGCTCAAGCTTTTATATCTACCTCAATTTTGGCATGGAGTTTAAGAAAAATAAATGATACTGTGGATAAGAAGAGGTGTTTCTTATGACTTAACACTTTAGTACCATGAACTTTTTCCACTTAATTTTGCTGTATTAATTTTAAAGAAGACAACACTTAAGAGCACTATTGCTGCATTGCTAAATATAATTTAAGAAATATTCAAGCATTTGGTATTTGAGAGAAAAAATATTGTAAAAGAGAGACAGATAATAACAACTAAATTGTTAAATTCCCAGTATTTTGCATTATACTTAAATCACAAAAAAATAAAAATATTTTTGCATATATTGTGGCTAAATATGTATGTGTATACATATATTTTTGTGTGTGTTTATATATGTATACATATACATATATAACAACAATAGCATTGTGCATATGGACTATTTTCATTTCAATAGCTAAGAAAGGTCAAATAATTTTACATGTCATGTGTTTTTATAGTGTAAATGTTTTTTCTGCATATTGTAGATTTTCTTATTGACTTATGGAACAATTTAATAAAAACTGATCTGCCTTTTTATTTATAAATCAAAATTAAGTGCTTAACATTTAACTCCCATAAATTTGTACTGAGCCAATAGAAAGATTTTTAGGAAAACAAAATATTATTTAGGTAGAACAATCAGAACTTTTTATTTTTTCTTCCATAAAATGATAATAAATGAATAATAGAATTTGAAATTTGCTGTATATATTGTTTTTTAAAAATCAATTAAAAATGAATTTGACTAGGGCAGATATATTGTGTGAAAATGGTCAAGAGTGAATTTAGATATTTACAGATAGTTTTAAAAAATCCTTTTTTTTTTTTACTAAATATAGCCATATAATATTGGAATAATGGTTTTTAAGGGGTTATGGAAAAAAGAAAGAGAATAAAATTTTGATGCTACCTCTGGAGGACATGTAACACAGATTCCGGTAATATTTTCTTTGAGTCTCAGCCTTTAAATTGCTACTCATACACTTCCAATTGGTTTTAAAATATATTTTATGGTTCTGTATTTATGGGGATAGCATATATATGTGTGTATATATACATATATATATGTATGACATTCACTCAAAATTTTTTTGTATAGTTATAATTACTCAGAATTGCTTTGCATAATCTGAAGATTGGCATATCTTAAATCCATTTAAAGTCAGTATAATCTATGTGACAGATAACTATAGGTAAATTTTTTTGTAACATACAGACTAGCACTCAGATATAGAAATGTAAATTATATTGATAATTTTTAGAAAGAAATATTTTGAACACACAGAACTTCCTACATTATATCACATTAAAAATTAAATTATGGTATTCCACAATCACACTTTAGACAATAAATGATTAACTTAATTTATAATTATATTTAATGAACAAATCAACAACAAAAAAACTAATTGATTGCTTTATATATAATGGATTTGTACGAATTCTTGAGGCTTCCAGTGAAGATGGCGAAGTAAGTAAACATTGTGCTTGCCTCCTCTTACCACCCCTCAAGATCACAACTAAACTGCAGAACAACCATCACTGAGAATTATCTGAAGTCTAGCTGAACAGAAGAAGTCTTCTAACTAAGGAAAACGGAAGAAGCCACCTTGAGACTGGTAGGAGGGGTGGACATGAGGGATTGTCACATGCATAGTGCTTAAAAATTAGGAGCGATATTTTGTTGCAGAGGTCACCCCTGAGGAGTGAGAGGTTCCCTGCCCCACAACAGGCTTCTCAGCCCAGGGTTCCAGTGCTGGAAAAAGAAGTTTCCATAACTTCTAGCTGTGAAAACAAGAGGAGATTGTGATTGAGTGAGATGGAGTGCTGCTGGAGCCCTAGGTATTACTCTTAAAAGGCCTTCTCATGGACTTAGTTGCTAAAAGACTCACTCACTTTGACCTCAAACTCTGGAACAAAAGCTCAAAACGCACAAGGGACATATGTGGAAGAACTGAATTGCCTGGCTGCTGAGCAAGGGCTAGAGGGACCAGACATAAGTGCTGACAGAAGCCACTGTTCTTTTGTTAAGCCCTCTCCTACCCCAGGGAGCATATACAGACAGAAATAACTTTGAGTCTCCATCACCTAGTTAACATTGTTTGCTCTACTTGGTAATTCCTTGAGACCCCACCCCACCCAACTTTTAGGCCTACCCAAGCTGTTTTCAGTGGATTTTCCATTTAAATCCACTGGCTTCTCTTGGATCATGCTGCAGACTTTCCTAAAACTTCTCAAAGGTTTACTAACATCTGACCTCAATATGCTCAATACCTCTTGCTAAGCCTCCCAAGGCTGATATTAGTGGCAGCTTAGCCTCTCCCAGACTTCTCTGAGTCCAGCACAACTGGCAACCATTTGCAGATCTCTTCATAATTTATAACAAGTGGTCCCAGAAAGGGCACAGACAGCAGCTGAATTTGGCCTGCATCAGAACCTTTCCCAAGAGGCCTTAGAACCAACATACTCAGTGGCCAGTTCCAGACTACACCAGAGCACCACCCAATTAACTCCAAAAAGACATATCCAAAGGGCAGACTTGGCAGGCAACAGAGCCCCACTAAAGCAAATCCCACTCCATAGGGTCAAACACTCTACAATAGCTCCTCTTCTGTAGTCAATCAATCAGCCTAATAGTTAATCCCTTCTTCCACTGACATACTAGGCATAAAAAAGGCCAAATACAACAGGAAGGCATACAAACCCACAAAAGGAACATACCTGGAGCACCCACCTCAAGTGACCAGAGAAATTTCGCCACTCGGTCTCACAGGACACCTACTACCTAAGGCCACTCTGCCAAGACTGAGAGATATAGAATCTCTACTAATACCCAGAAACAAACACAGAGAAAAAGCCAAAACAGGGATACAAAATAATATTTTTCAAATGAAAGATCAGAACAAAACTTCAGAAAAAGAATTGAACAATGGAGACAACCAACTTACCAGATGAGGAATTTAAAATACTAGTTATAAGGATACTCAATAATCTCAGTGAGAACTTCAATAAAGAGAGAGGAAACATAAAAATAAAGATAGGAAACATAAAAAAGAACTAGTCAGAAATGAGCAATATAATAATCAAAATGAAGAGTACATGAGAGGGAATCAACAACAGATTATATGAAGCAGAAGTTCACGTTGGCAATTTGGAAGATAAAGTAACAGAAACACCAATTCATAACAGAAAAAAAAATGAGAATAGTTTAAGGGACTTCTGTGACAACATCAAGTATACCGACATTCATATCATAGGGGTACCAGAAGGAGAAGAGAGGGAATAAGGAATTAAAAACCTATTTGAAGAAATAATGACAGAAAACATCCCTAACCTGCTGAAGAAAATAGACATACAAATCCAGGAAACACAGAGGTTCCCAAACAAGATAAACCTAAAGAGAATCACACCAAAACACATCGTAATTAAAATGTTAAAATTTAAAGACAAAGAGAGAATCTTAAAAGCGATAAGAGAAAAGCAGGTAAGAGCTCCCATAATGAGAAATCAGCTGATTTCTCAGAAACTTTGAAGCCAAATGGGATTGGGACAAAATATTCAATGTGATGAAAAGCAAGAACTTACAAACAAGATTACTCTACCTAGCAAAGCTATCATTTAGAATAGAAAGACAGAAAGAGTTTCTCAGAGAAGAAAAATCTAAAGGAGTTCCTCAACACAAAACCAGTGTTACAAGAAATATTAATGAGACTTCTTAATAATAATAAGAAGAAATAAGATCATACATATGAATAATAAAATGTCAATAACTATGTACCTGTCAATAATTACTGTAAAGGTAATTGGATCAAATTCTCCTATCAAAAGATTTGGGGTAGATGAACAGAAAAAAAAAAAAAAAGACCCTTACATTTGCTTCCTACCAGAGACTTTCTTCAGATCAAAGACACATGCTAAAAGTAAAGGAATGATAAAAGGTATTTCATTAAAATGGAATATTAAAGAAAAAAAGCTGAGGTAACAATACTTATACCAGACAAAAGTGACTTTAAAACAAAAGCTATAACAAGATACAAAGAAGGACCCAATAATTCCACTGCCAGGTATTTATCCAAAGAAATTCAAAACACTAATTCTAAAAGACACGCATATATATGTTCATTGTAGCATTATTTACAATAGCCAAGATATGGAAACAATCTAAGTATCCATTGATAGATAACTGGATAAAGAAGTAATAGTACATGTATACAACTGAACACTACTCAGACATAAAAAAGAATATAATCTTTCCATATGCAACAACATGAATGTAACTAGAAGATATTGTGTTGAGTGGAGTAAGTTAGACAAAGACAAATGTTATATAATTTCACTCATTTGTGGAACTCAGAAAACAGGAAAACAAACAGATACAAACTCAGAGACACACAGAGCATTTTGATGGTTGTCAGATTGAGAAGTAGGAGAAAGGATGAAGTGGGAGGGGATTAAGAGGTACTAATTGGTAGTGACAGTCATGGGAATGTAGATTATAGCATAGGGAGTAGAGTTTGTAGTATTTTAATACCTATGTATGGCGTTATATGGGTACTGGATTTATTGGGGTGATCACTTAATAAGTTATATAAATACATAATCACTGTGCTGTACATTGAAACTAATATATTGTATGTCAACTGTAATTGAAAATAAAAAAAAAGAAAAATATCTTGACATTTGGAAGACTTAGTGGCTAGAAGCTTTTAACTGTTATTATTGTGAACTTTAATAGTCATTATGCTTATGACAGAAAAAATGACATTGTAAATAAAACAAAGATTCAAGGTATATCAAACACAAACCTAAAAAAACAATTTAAATTATACATTTTATATAAAACAAGATAAAATTTTAAAATTTCATGTTCATTATATCATTATAACCATAAAATGTTAGATTTTTTATTTAATATGTTAGTTTAATTACTACAAAAAACAAATTGAGGCCAATATTATAAAACTCATATCGGGTAGAGTTGAAATGACTTCAGCTATCCTTACAAATGATTTAGTGTTCTTTTTGCTCTATAAAATTTAATGGTTCTTTTTAAATCAATAGCTCAAAAACATCTTGGGATCCTGTGACTGAAAGAAGTGGTTGATGCTGAAAATAGTTCTTATTGGATGATTTGTCAAAAAGTGGGCTATTATTAGAGGCAGGTAAATATGTCAATATTTTTCTAATAATCAGCATCTCATATATGACATTTATTTGATGTTGTATTCACTTGATTTGGAAGCAAAAAACAAGTTTAGTATTTTACTGATCAATGCACCTAAGAAATATTCATGTTTTCATTGTAGTATTTGAAGGAATAGTAGAGATTTTCGATGATATCCAAATATATAATGAATTATATAAAATATTTACTTATTTCTAATGAGTTTGACAAATGTTGAAATCATAATTTTTTTGCAATAGAGATATATTCTGAGAAATATGTCATTAGGTAATTTTGTCATTGTGCGAACATATAGCGTGTAGTTATACAAACCTAGATGGTATAGCTTACTATACATTCAGCCTATATGGTATGGTCTATTGTTCCTAGACTACAAACCAGTATAGAATATTATTGTATTGAATACTATAGTATAGATAATTTTAATACCAATGTAAGTATTTATGTATATAAACATATCTAATTATAGAAAAGTTACAGAAAAAAAACAGTGTAAAAGATAAAAAAGAATACATCCATATAGGGTATTTACCATAAATGGAGCTTATAGGACTAGAAGTTCTCTGGGTGTTAGTAAGTGTTAAGTGAATGTAAAGACCTAAAACATTATTATACACTACTATAGACTTTTATGAACACTGTACACTTAGGCTACACTAACCTTATAAAAAAAATTTTCCCAATAATGAATTAACCTTAGCTAGTGTAACATTTTTACTCTATAAAATTTTAATAATTTTAATCCTTTTAAAATAACACTTAGCTTAAAGCAACACATTGTACAGCTGTACAAAAAATATTTTCTTTATATCCTTATTCTATAAGCTTTTATCTATTTTAAATTTTTAAATTTTAAATTTTATTTTTTAAACATTGTTCTTAAAAACTGAGACATGTCCACACACATTAAGCTAAAACTACACAGGGTAAGAATCATCAATATCACTGTATTCTACCTCCACATCTTGTCCCACTGAAAGTTTTTTTAAGGACAATTACATGCATGGAGCTTTCATTCCTTATGACAACACCTTCTTCTGGAATATCTCCTTAAGAGCCTGCCTAAGGTTTTTCTTGAAGTACCACTTTTTTTTCAGAAATATTTCCATGACATTTACTTCATTTCTTTTTTTTTTTTTTTTTTTTTTTTTTGTTCATCATAGATTTGCTTGTAGGAAGATAATGTGCCATGAACATTCTACTTTATTAATGAAAAGGTTTCAGTGCTGGTCCATGTTTTTAAAATTTTTTAAGAAAATTGTTTCTCTTGAGCAAAACTTCTGCTAAAACCTTCATTGTAAATTTTCTTAAGAGTTTCTTATGTTTCTCTTATGGTTTCTTTTTCTCTTGCCTATACAGCTATGTGTTTCATTTTTGGTTCCAACAACTCATTATTCATTTTCTCAGGAACCATGTGAGAAACTCCTCAATGTCATACTCACTCACACCAAGTTAAAGTTGTTTTCTGTCTCAACTGCAGCCTTGTTGATTTTTGCAATGTCCTCATCTTTGGCAAATCCTTTGAAGTCATGGATGAACCTCTTGAGCATTTTCTTCCAGATGCCATTTGTGCACTCCTTGGTGATATCATCCCAAGCCCAAGCAAGGCTCTTGATGCAGTCATAGATATTTTAATCCTTCCATAATTGTATCAAAGTCTTCTTAGTGTATCCCTTAGTCGAAGCAACACCATGGGCAAGATCTTTCTCAGGTAGTAGCTTTAAGCACTGCTGTAACTCCTCGATCCATTTGTCAGATCGTAGAGCCGGTGTTGGAGGGAGAAACACCACTTTGGTATTGGGCTAAAGATCACCAATAAAAGGGTAATGTCAGGAATGATTATCAAAAATAAGAGATCTTAAAGGATATGTTTTTCTCCAAATAGTACTTCTCTCTATTTTGCTGGCAGAGCAATTCAGGAGGGCATCTTGGAAGAGGAGCTGGGTCATCCATGACTTCTTATTGCTCCTGTACTACACTTCAGTGTATGCTTATTGATGTGCTTTCTCATTGTGCCAGATCACAAAGGGTTTCAATTTGTAGCTTTCAACATTGCCCCTATGCAAGATTCTTATCATGTCCTTAAAAGCCTTGAAATCTGGAATTGACTTGACCTCTTTATGGATGAAAGTCCTTTTAGTCATCCATTTCCTAAAAGAGGGTTTCATCCATATTGAATAGTTGCTCAGCCAAGTAATATTTTTTGATAATTTGTATATCCAAAGTTTTTAAAAATTATTCAGTTTTTTTCACATCAGCACTCATAGACAGGCTCACCGCTTGCTTTTAATTATGTAATAAACAATAACTCTTGATTCATTTAAACCACCCAGAACTAGCATTAAATCTAATATAGTAATCCGGTTCAGGCTTTCAACATCAAATACAAACCTTTTGTTTTGGCTGTGATTGTCATGGTGCCTAGAGAGATACACTTGTGTGTCTAGTCTTCATTCCAGAATCATCAGAAGTTTCTCCATGTCTGCTATAAGTCCTTCTTAAATTTTTGTTAGTCTTGTTGGTTTCAATGACGCAGATCCTTTTACCCAATGGTCCTCTTTTTGGCATTGGAGAACAGTGCTCCTATGCGAATCTAATGCCTGATGATCTGAGGTTGAGCTGAGGCCGTGATGCTACCTCTGCTCTGGGGAGCTGCTGCAAATATGGATGAAGCTTCACTTGCTTGTCTGCCCCTCATCTACTGTATCATCTGCTTTCTAATAGGCCCTGGACCACCAGGGGTTCGAGACCCCTGCTTTAACAGCTTTCTTCACTTTGTTCTTGTTCATCAAGATCGTAGCTATAGTGAAATGGGACATGTCTGACTGGTGAGCAATAACCATCACTGATTTTCCACCTTCATAGTCCTTAATCATTTTTAATTTTGTTTCCACATCAATCTCTCTATGTACCTCTTACTGGCAACATTTGCTGTGGATTTCGTATGTTTAGGGGCTATGATGGACAAAACAACAGAAGATTAAATTAAGCAGGAGAGAAAATTATGTAATCAAGATACCTGAGATGAAAGAGGTCACTGCAGTTGTAACACAGCATACCGATTTCCAATAAACTGTTTTTAATAGGTAGAGAAAGTACATGCTAAAATAATGATAAAAATATAGTACAGTAAATACATAAACCAGTAATGTAGTCTTTATTATCATTATCAAGTATTGTGTAGTGTAGATAATTAATTGTATGTGCTATACTTTTATATAACTGGTAATGAAATAAATTTGTTTACATCTACGTCACCACAGACAAGTGAGTAATGCAATGTGTTACCTTGTTACCACTGCTACAACTTCATTAGGTGATAGGAATTTTTCAACTCTATTATAATCTTATGAGAAAACTATTATTTATATGGTTTGTCATTGACTGAAATATTGTTATGTGTTGCATGACTATAGAAGGGTTCTATAAAGCTTAATTTCTATGATATAATAAAAGAACCCTAACTATAGAACCATAATTATCAATGAGCATAGCGCTTACATAACAATGTAACCCATTACAAGTGTTTTAGCAGATAGAATTAACTTACAAAAGTATCACTTTTCCTTTTAATGTGCAGTAGTGTAGTCATGTTTATTAAGATATAGATTATGTGCCAGAATATTTCATGGAAGAAATATAATAAACATCAATTCTATGTTTTAAAACAATACTATGATTAGTCCTATAAATTACCCATAAGCCTGCAAAAGCAATACATTTTAAACACGTGTTTACAAAGAAAGCTTTCATAGCCACAGCACTAATTTTCTTAATCATAAAAAAGTAATTCTAATACAAAATAAATGTTGAAAAACTGTTAAAACACAACTTCCTAGAATATATTTTAAATAATCTGTATCCTGTTTTTCTGTAAATCAAATATTTTTCTTAAAATCTATTTTCATGAACTTAATCATCATTCACTTAGCTCTATTTATTGCAATAAGATTTTAAAAGAAAATATATTTTAGATGAATAATTCTGGACTCAAATGAAATGATTAATTTTTCTCTCTGTTTCTGTCTCCATCTGTTTCTTTCTGTGCCCTTCTCCTTTCCTCCTGTCTTTCTCTCTCACTGTCTTACCTCCTCTTCTCTCTCTCTTTCCTCTTGCACACATCATAAAAACAGCACAAACTACAACCCTTTCCTATAAACTACAACCCTTGCTTTAAGATTAACATCCTTGGAAAACAACAATGAATGTAAACAATCCTGGTTTAGCTGTGGTGATACTATTTAACAATATTGAAAACTGGAAATGATTTAAAAATATAAATAAGAGTAGTTGAGTAAGTGTAAGCATTTAATAAACTTTAAGATAATATTGTGTAAGTGTATTTAGAAGCATGGTCATATTTTTGATATAAGGTTTAACAAAGAAACTTCTCAATAAGATGAAATGCAAAGAATGATCAATTTCACATAAACATGTATACACATATAGATATATATAAGTTTCAAATAAATGAGAATTCTCAAGGCTATGGTAAAGTCACATGTAATATATATATATATGTATGTGTATATATATATATTTTTTTTCTTTTTCTTTCTTTTTTTTTTTTTTACTGCTCGCTACTCTGACACTGGGCTCAAGTCTCCATCCCATACTTAACTTGAACTGTGTGGCCTGTGAATTTCCTCAAGACATTCATGTCTTCACAACTAGATCCAAAGCTCTTGAAGAGCATAGACTCTGCCTTTTTGATTCTACCAGCACACCTGGCCCAATGTCTTACGTATGCTGGGGTTCACTACCTGGAGGTTTGGTTTATTTCAGTGAACTTGGTCATCTTTGCCATAGAGACAGGACCAGGGCAACCTTGAGGTAGAACCATGACAGTGTTGCATTGCATCTCTAGTCACCAGCCACCCCTGGAGGAATCTCTTTTTCACTGGAATAGAAGTGTTTATCCCACCCGTGTAGGGAGAACATTTCTGTCCAATAATGAATGTGATCTTACAACCTCCTTTCTATCTACCTCAGCTTATCCTAAGAAATAAGCAGACACATTATTTCTAATGATAGATAAAATTCTTTATGTATCCTCCCTCCATCACATTAATATTTTTTTCTTGATCCAGTTTTATTGAGAAATAATTGATATACATCATTGTATAAGTTAGGGTTACACATGATAGTTCAATTTACATATATTGTGAAATAATTACCATAATAGGTTTGGTTAACATCTGTCATCTCATATAGAAATAAAAGAAAAGAAAAAGTAAATTCCTTGTGATGAGAATTCTTGGGATCTATTTTCTCAACAGCTTTCCTGTATATAAAGCAGTGTTAGCTATAGCCATCATGTTGTATGCATATCCCTGGTACCTATTTATCTTATAAATGGAAGTTTGTACCTTTTTACCACCTTCTTCCAAGTCCCCCACCTACAGGATGTTTGCATTTTAACTGGTGAAAATTTGTTGTGAAATTCAGGCAAATGGAATAGAGTGATAATTATAGGGGTTTTAGGTATTAGCAATGTTTATTTTGGGGGGATGGTGAAGTGTAAATGTAATGTGGGAGAAACAGCTGCACAGGGTGGCCAGGGAAGGAAATCTTTGTGCAATTTTTAAATTTTTACCTGCCCAGTCTTAGTAGTGTAGCTTTATGTAGTTGTTGTCCTGTGGAACACGGTCTTCTCTGGTCACCTGAGCTAGGTGCTCACGGTGTGTCCCTCACATAGATCGTGTATGTCTTCCTGTTATAATTGAAACTTGGTTGCTATTTTCACATAGATGGTAGAGACCCTTGGGCTGATTGATTGTGAGGATTGGCCAGTGAAGGGCTGACACAACAAAGTAGGATTCACTTTAACAGGGTGCCTGTCCAGTCTGCCCTTTGGGTGTGTCCTCCTCAGTTGTAGTCTTGAGTACTGCTCAGGCTTCAGCTCTGGTTGAAGCTAGCCACTGGGCATGCTGGCCCAAGGGCCTCTTGGGCATGGCCCAGCTGAAAGCCAAGTTTAGCTATAGCCTGTGCACTTCCAGCGCCACCTGGAAAGAGTCATCAAGCAATCTGCAGATGTCTGCCACCCATGCTGGGCTTAGAGGTGCCTCGAGAGGCCTAGCCAGGAACCAAGGATGGCTGCCAATAATGTGGGGCTTGGGCTGCTCAGTGAGAAGTATAGGGCCAGATGTTGCTCCTTTGGGTTTTGTGAACCTTTGAGAGATTTTAGTAAAACCTGGAGCATGAGCCAAGATAGGCCATTTGTATGGGTGGTGGAGGGGCGGGAAACACTTGAGGAAGCTTGGGTAGACTCACAAGTTGA
The DNA here is from genome assembly GCA_003508835.1 of Eonycteris spelaea. Taxonomy (NCBI): domain Eukaryota; kingdom Metazoa; phylum Chordata; class Mammalia; order Chiroptera; family Pteropodidae; genus Eonycteris; species Eonycteris spelaea. The sequence goes on from PUFA01000153.1 coordinate 1,514,042, forward strand.
GAAGGGCCAGGGTCTCAGGAAATGACCAGCATGGGGCAATCTCTGTTAACCAGGTTACTGGAGACTTAGACATTGTGGCCTCGTGGGTTTGCACACCAGGTGAGAAGTGCTCAACAAAGGAAAAATGATTTCGGCCAGCACTTTTGTCTGGGGGAAAGCTGCCTCTCCATTCCTTGCCCTAAAGCCAGACAATTCAGTTCTTCCCTGTATGTCCCTGGTGCCTTTTGAGAAGCTGTCCCAGTGCTAAAGCTCAGAATGAGTGAGTTTGTCATTGAGTAAGTCCATGTGTTAGCCCTTTAAGAGGAATGTCTATGATTCCTACAGCCTTCTGTTTCACTCAGCCACAATCTCCTCTGGTTTTCACAGCCAGAGGTTTTGGGGACTTCTCTTCCTGGCATTGAAACCCTGGGCTGGAAAGCCGAGTGTGGAGCCAGGATGCTTTGCTCCTCCCGGGGGACCTGGGCAGCCAAGATTACCCTCCCAATTTTTAATCGCCACATGTAGTTGTGGAACTGGCCCATTTCTCATTCCTGTCCCTCCTACCAGTCTCAAGGTGGCCTCTTATGTATATCCTCAGTGGTAGGACTTCTTTTAACCAGACCTCAGGAGACTCCCAATGGAGTTCTGTAGTTTTGTTGTAATTTTGATGTAGCTGTGAGAGATGAGCACAGCATCTACCTTCTATATCATCTTGACCAGAAGGCATGTGTAAATTTATTACTATGTTTCATAACTTTTGCAGTAGCAATTATATTTAAACAAATATATGCAATTTTAATCATTTTTACGCTTATTACTATAAAGATAGAGAATTAAATCCTTGAAAAAAATACATAACTAAAACTATAAATATTCTAGTTAGATAATGAAAATACATTTCAGTAATCAATAATTGCTTGAACAAAAATTTCATACCAATATTTGCTATGTGAGAATTTACTTGTGAGAAATCAAATAAAATGACATTTTTAAAAATTATATTCTTATATAAGGTAGCTTTACTAAGATTTATTCATGAAATTACTTCTGATTTATGTCAATTATTTTTTTTAAATATATTTGTGGATTTTAGTATATTTATGTTTGCATACTACTTTTTTTTACTGTAATGCTTCTGAGAGCATTTTGATGTACATTTATCATTATATTCTATAAACGTTCATTTTTTTTCTGTTTCTGTTAAATATTTTAACTTATCAAAAGGGAAAGTTATGAAATGTCTGAGAATGGCAGTAAAACTAAATTTAGAGTGGTAATATTAATATCATACTTGAACAAATGTTATTTGCCAAGATGTATCATTTTTAAAATAACATTTATCAGATAAATTGCTTGCTAATTTACTGAAATCTCAGTTTGTTAAGAGAAATACTGAAAAGTACACAGGATCAAAGATCTGTAAAAGTGGTGTCTCATAATTTGCAGAACACTCAAACTGTTAAAAAGTTGGCCTATGTAGAGGAAATATTTATATCAAGTTTCAAATACTACTTTCTTTTTTTATTATTCTAAATAATATTTTATTAGTGAACAAAATAAGTGTGTAACATGTTTTTAGAAGGAGTTAACTGCTTCAGCCACCAGCAGCTTTAGAAAAATATTATTGAGAATAAGATTGACATACAAATATTTGTACATATTAACTGTATACAAAATGATGAGTTTGGAGATATGCATACACCTGTGAAACTATCATCATAATCTATGCCAAACATATACTTCTAAGATTTTATTTTTAGTTTTATAGTTTGTGAAAAACTGGAGAGCTCTTAAAGAGAATGATGCCTACTAGGTCATCTTTCTTCTTGGCAATTAGTGACACTGTCCTGGGTAATTTGTAGACATCATTGAATTACTTAAAACCTAATTGATTTATATTGTGTGATTCTTTTACTCATTTTTTAGATATACTAAATTTATTTAAAATTTATATTATTTTATTCACTCAATTTCCCCACACTTACTTTTTAGCAAAAATACTAAAAGTGTATATTGGTGAGTATCTGTCCTTAAAATTGCATTCTTGTGTAAAATCTTGACTTCCTAAAGAATACTATTACACATAACTGCCAATTTCTTCATCTGTAGTATTTCATCATATACAATGTACTAATTAATTATAGGTAAAACGAAATTCTTTAAACAATAATGCTGTTATTTGCATCTTTGAAACTCAAGGTGATATAATTTGAAAAAGCATATCAATATGATATGTCCTGTTAAGTTCTTTTCAGCTTTAAACATTATCATTTCTACAGCATAAACACTAAGGTGTTGCCAAAAGTTGAGAAAAGTATAAAGGAAATTTGGGGAAATTTCCTACTTATTTTTCAAGAAATTGCTTGATGCATTTTTTTTTTTTAAATGTAAGAATATTTTAAGTGAAGTAAGTCTTAATATGAAACTATCCTAGTCGCGTGGTTAACATCTATAACGATGGATCAGTTCATCCTTCCTTTCTCTTGGGGTTTCCAAATATTCTTTCTCTAGAGAGTGAGAGTCAATACTTCAGGCAAAAGTCCTCTCTACCAGGATCTCACCTAAAGAAACTGCATTCTCTGGAGAAGAGCTGATCCTCTTAGAGCACTGGTCTAGTATTCCCTCCAGATATAATTAATCGGATGGTCTTAAAAAGTAGTATTCTGGTAACTAAATATTTTTTAGGTTGATAAAAAGTGAGGGCAAGGTTTATTTCATCACCAAGAGCATGAAATGAGTAAAAAGGTAATTTTTGTCTCAAGGCATTCACCTAGTTTTCTCTCACTTTTTCTAACCCATTTACATTAATATGACATTCCATATGTTTAATGTTAGGTATATGTTAACATTTAGTATATATCTTGGACAGTGTTTTCCAGATTGTAAACTGTAGTTTTGTTTAAACAGATAATAATAAAGATCTTACCTCACAGACTACTTTGAAAACAGCTTCATCTTTAGGCCTATGAGACAACCCTTAAGTAATTCACCTTGCTTGTAAATGCTATTGGAGGACATTGGTGCTTTTAGTTCCTAAATGACTCCTTCAGCAACAGATTTAACAATTTTAAATAATACCCTGTAGAAAGTGTACCCTTGCTTATTGTGCATTAAGATACTATTTATATTAGTATAAATTTGGCATTATTTTATGAGAAGACCTTTAAGAAAAATTTAGATTTTCAAATATATTTGTAGAATAAGAAGAAAAATTTTTATAATGTCAATAGAAACAGAATAATTAATATTTCCAGTACTTTTATTGTGATTTAATGGCAAATATTAATAAAATAACAGGATTAATCAATTATCATGACTATAAAGAGAAACCCTTAATTCTCATTAGTAATAAAATGTTTACTATATGTTTTGAGATATAGCTGTCATAAGATGAACGTATTTCAAAAAGCCTCCTTTGGCTTCAAGAACACCAAGGGAACAAACGAACAGAAAAATGAAAACAATACATGGTTAACATATTATTAATTAGTTGAAAAAAAGATTAATATTTTTTCTTATTATTGCTGGGACTATGTGATTTAGTTTAAATACAATTAATTATTATAATTTAAAATAAATATGTAGATTAGTCATGTAGAATTGGTGCTTATTGAATTTGCCTTCCTCATTAGTATTTTACACTTTTTCAAATTTTTTTTTGATAATTATCTCATTCTCATTAATGATCTGGTAACTTTTACTTGAATTTTTTGCATGTTCATAGAAATCAATCTTCAGAACTGAGATGTGTGTTCCATTTCTTTATACCTCCTCTTACCACATATCAGCCTCTCTATTACCTATCTCTGTTAATGGAAACATCTGTCTCTATAGTTACCCTTGTGTATTTTAGAATATAGGCTAATCTGCTATATGAAGAGCTCTGGTTTAGACCAGACACAATTTTTTCACTCTCATGTACAAGTCAGGAGGTGGGTAGTCTAGGCTAGCAGGAAAGCTCTGTTACATACAACCATTCATGGCTGGAGTATCTGGAGGGGTGGTATTTTTTCTTTGCAGAGTTGAGCATGGATCAGCTACATTTTGGGTGTTCAGTCTATTAGAAGAAAGTGAGAGTCCAGGAAAGACAATTTCCTTTTAAACAAAGGGTCAGTGCCCCTTATATTCTATTATTGGCCATACAAAGCTATGTACAAGAAGACCAACAATAGTGCTGAGACAGATAACCAGCCAATTCACTATTATCATAGATAAAGGGAATAACTCATTTTCAAGGATCATTAACAATCTGCTATATCAAGTTAGAAAACATAATATTGATTTTCTTTTTTATTGAGACATCTAATAAGATATTTAAATTTCTTCTACATATAGGTTCAATTGAATATTTCTCATCTTTTCTAATTCTTTAGACATTATTAATGATTATTAAGGACATTGTAATTATTTCTTAACCTACTTGAATACGTAAGGTTGGTTAATTTTTGTAGAATAAATTTGGAATGTATTGACTATTTTAAGAAGTATTACAAAATGTTCAGCAAACCTTCATCTCTCTAAAATGATTAAATTATCAGTATCAATCTAATCCTTTCACAATTGGAACTGCCAAATTTCACAGTTTATTTTTATGGTAGCCAATCCATACTTTAAATACATATTTATGTCTACCTTTATGAGTCTTGCTTCCACAGTTATCTTTGCTTACTGTTTACTTTTACTTTATTGATACACTTTTAAATCTATAAGGCCTGAAACAAATGTTACTTTTTATTTATCACATTTCCTTTTCCCTAAGTAAGAATTAATCTGTTTTCTGAAGCTCCATTGTATTGCTGTTTTGCTATTTATTTCATTGATTTACCCTATCCTATAACATGATAATTAATGCAGGGAATATAACATAGCATAATAACTTCTATTTAACAGAGATTTTAAAATACCTTCAAATTTTGTTGCTGAATGGGACAGAGTAATTAGCTGTAGACCAATATTTTTCACATGAATAGAAAAACTAGAAAAATAAAACAAAGACATCAGAAATAAAGAGAATGAAGTTAACTAAATTAAGAGTTGTTTCTTTGAAAAGATAAACAGAATTGACAAGCTCTAAGCTAGATTGCCAACAGAATAAAGGCAAGACCCAAATACACAAAATTAAAAATTAGAAAGAGGAATTACAAGTAATACCATAGAAATAAAAGGGTACTTTGAAAAACTATATGCCCACAAAGTGGACAACCTACAAGAAATGAAAAAACAATTTAGAAATATGCAAATTACCAAGGTTGAATTAGAAAGAAATAAAAAAATGTAAATACATCAATCACTACTAAGGAGCGATCAAAAATCTCCCCTTGACAAAAGCCCAGAACCAGATGGCTTCACTGGTGAGTTCACTAAACATTTAAAGAGGGATTAACTCCAATTCTTCACAACTTCTTTTTAAAAATTGAAGAGAATGAATCACTCTCAAACTAACTTTGTGAAGCCAGCATTATCCTGACACCAAAACCATTACTAAAAAAAAACTACAGGTCAATATCCCAAATTAATATAGATGCACAAATTCTCAATAAAATATTAGCAAACTGAATTCAACAGTACATTAAAGGAATTATTCATCATGATTGAGTAGAATTTACCCATGGAAAGCAAGGATGGTTAAACATAGGCAATTCAATGTGAATCAGCACATTAATAGAATGATAAAAAAAGAATTATATGGTTATCTCAATAGATGCAAATAAAAGCATTTGACAAAAATTCAACATCCATTTATGATGAAAACTCTTAACAAATTAATCATAGAGGAAACATATCACAACACAATAAAGACCATTTGTGACCTTTCACACACAGCTAACATCATACTCAACAGTGAAAGGCTGAAAGCCTTTGCTATAAGATCAGAAAGAAAACAAGGATGCCCACTCTCACCATTTCTATTCAACATAGTCCTGGGAGTCTAAACTAGATTAATGCCATGACTTGAAACTACATTAGACAGGAGTTAAAAAGCTCTGAAGATCTGATATCTAAAGTGCTTGGAAGTTTTCAGCCCCATCCTTACAAGAAGAAAAAAATCTATACAATACAGATGTCAAATTGTAATGTTGTACACCTGAAACTTATATAATGTTATAAACCAATGTCACTTCAAATTTTTTATAAAGGCAAAAGCTGTGCAAATAAAAACCAACAACTCTTTTAAATAGTCAGAAAATTGAGAGCACAGGGCAAGCTACTACTCCTCAAAAAGAGACGAAGAAAAACACAGAGAATTACAGCTTACTGAAAACAGAATTTATTACCAGAGGTAGGAACACAAAATGGTGTGTGTGTCATGTGCTATTGAGTCAGCTCCAACTTCTGTCGGTGCTATGAATGAATGATGGCCACAATGTCCTGTTCTCAACAGTCCTGCTCATCTCCTGTGGACCCATGCCTATGACTTCTTTCATGGAGTCAATCCATCTCATGTTTGAACTTCCTCTTTTCCTACTACCTTCTATTTTTCCTAGCATTGTTGTTTTTTTTCCAAAGAACTCTGATTTCACATGATGTGTCTGAAGTAGAACAACTTCTCTTTTGGCATTTTCGCCTGCAGCAATGTCTCAGGCTTAATTTGCTCTAGGACTCAATGTGCATTTTTCTGGTAGTCCAGCATATCTGTAGAGCTCTACTCCAACCTCACATTTCAAATCAATCAATTTTTTTCTTATCAGTCTTTTTCACTTTCCAGCTTTTACAACTGTACATAGTGACTGGAATTACAAGGGTGTGAATGAATGATCTTAGCTTTTGTCTCTAAGGACACATCTTAGTTCTTGATGATCTTTCCTAGTTCCTCCATTTTAGTCTAAAGCTAACTTAAACAGTTAAAACTTAAACACTTAAACACTTTAAACACTAAAACGGAAATACTTCCAATGAAACACTTAACTTTAACATTTATAGGGCAACTAATTGTCAGAGATTAAGTGTGAACAAGCTTGAGAAATAAAAACTCCTGGGGTTCAGTGTTTTGGGGGAGCACACTTTTGTGAATTTTATCATCAGGTTGTAAGGCTGAAGATTAGAGAAAAATCTTGTTTTTCCAGCAAGGAGGTATGTTTGGGGTATGGGAGGGGCATTTTGAAACATGCCCCAAACATTCTGTGTCCACAAAAGTGCAAGGTCAAAAGAACCTATTTTTTAAGAACCTAACTTCCTTCATTTTTACTAGAAGCTAAATGATAAGGATGTGGAGGAACAGAAACTATCAATTATCAAAAAGGAAATCAGCTATCAAGCTACAAAAAATACGGTGGAGACTTAAATGTATATTGCTAAATGAAAGAAGTCAGTTTGAAAAGTCTACATACTATATTATTCCATCTATACAATATTCTGGAAAAGCAAAACTATCGCAACAGTAAAAATTCAGTGTTTACAATGGGTTTATGGGGAGAGAAGAATGAATAAGTGAACACAGGATTCTCAGGGCAATGAAATTATTCTCTATGATACTATAGTGTTGGATAGAAGGTATCATACACTTGTCAAAACCCATAGAACTGTACAACACAAAGAGTAAACCCTAATGTAATCTGTGGATATTAATAGCATTGAAACTTATTAATAGATAATAAATTTATTGTAGTAATGAAAGACTTTAATAATGGGAGATACTGTATACATAGTGAAGAGAAGGTGTATGACAACTCTCTCTTATTTCTGCTCAATTTTTTTGTAAACATAAAAGTCTAAAAAATAAAATCTATTAATCAAAAATAAAACAAAACAAAACCTCTAAGGGAAGAACTGAATTGCTCTTTGTCTTTCAATTGAGGAGGATAAAAGTCTCACAGGCTCTCAACCAAATTCTGAAAGAGCAATGTACTAGAAACAAAGGTGAACCAGATATACTTTGAATATTAACAAATTATATTATAGCCAATATCTTTCACAGTCCTTGATTGGATAAATCACTGAGCACCCGTTCCCATTGGCCTAACAGAGAAAAGGAAATACACTTCCAGGTGCAATATTACATTATCTGGAGCCTTTATAGTTTTTTTTTTTTTATTCCAATGACCCTATATAAATTTACTTTACATGGAAAAAAATAGAAAATATGTCTGATATTGAAGATAAAAGTGAATTACTAAAGATATCTGACCATTATTCATATAGATACTGTTTTTTAATATTCCTTAATGCTTTTCCTACCTTTGCTTTATTCTAGTATTTGTGACCCCCGACTTAATTCCTTGTCAATTGTGTCAGGGAAAGATTTGATCAAGAACTTAATGTCAACATTCAAAGAGCTATTAAGTTACCTTTTAATCTGTCATTGCACTCTGAGATAACCACTGAATATGAAGGCCTTAAAGTTTAGTTTTCTTTCACCTTCCAAAAGATTGCTATATCCAGTGGATTTCTCTTAACACCTGGACTCATTACCACTGGGGTGATGTGAAATCAGGTGTTACCCCAGCCTCAAGGGGGAGAAGGAGGAGAACAGTGGTGTTCTGTGTTGTCCCTAGATTCTTCCCCACTGACGCAGCAAAGAATTACAGGTCAATGAGATTTAGAAATAGAAAAATTTATTGAAAGTGCATTTTAGGAGACTGGCCACACTAGGGAAGGCTGCAGCCCTGTGAAATTTGGGAGGTGAAGAGATAAGCTAGTACCCAAAGGAAGAGGTGGGTTTCCAGCCAGGAATGCTGTAACAAAGCAGAAATAGGAAGCTCTGTTTATATTTGGGTTGTGATGGAAGGTCCTAGATGATCTGCATGTGAGTTTACCTTGACTGACAGTTGGCTGCTATACAACACTTCGCCTACTGTGTATGTGCTTACTCAGATAGTCTGTTATAATTAGATTTATGAACTTACAGGCATAGTTATGATTTTATAATGATGGCATAATGAGGCTGAAGTTATGAGCAGTATTTTTTGTACATGCATTTGTAGCTGGTTTAGCCAGCAGCTTTTATGGCCTTCGTGCCCTAGGATTGATTAGGGGAGGTATTTCTGGAGGTCATAGAAGGTCTTCAAGGGAGGTTTCTACAGTTACAGAACTGGGCCTTTGCTCCTGTCTCATGCCTGACTAACTACCTCACACACAGGCTCTTAAAATCTATTTAATATTTTCTTCTTTTGTTACTAAAAATTGGATGTTACATATATGTTCAGCACTGGCCAGGTTTCTATAAATCAACAAAGAACAAAGAACCAAATATTTAAGTTCAGCCTGAATTTAAATATTACATTTGGCCTGGAAACACCTATTGTTGGGCACAGGTCATGAAAGTTATTTCACTTGTTCATTAGCAGTTTAAGATTTGAAGGACTTTGTATACTTCTTATTGAATATTTTGGCTGCTTTGGATTTAATGTTTTATATTTCTCTGTGTGCTATTTTGGCTTTCTTCTGCCTATAGAATTGTGTTGCTCCAATCTCACTTGCTTTGAATCTGGTCAAGAATACCCAAAAGTATAAAAAGAAACAATTTCCTTTGCCTATTAAATTGAAAATAATTAGAACTTTTAACCTTGCTTGATAAATTATTGCTTCCAAAAAAGAAAAGAACAAAACTCATATATTTATTACATAAGAAAATTTAGCTATTTCCCTATATTTTGCAAATAAAATACTGATAACTAGTACCATTGTATGTCAGTAATATTTATGACATGGGCCAATGAACTAGAACAAAATATGAAATATTTTCTGCTTTCAGGGTAAAATTGTAGTGAGCATAAAATCAAACAAAAATAATAAAACTAAGGATTAATAATTTATATTGCATAAAATTCAGATATTACTATGTCAAAAAATTGAGAAAATATATACTGTAATATGATGCATTGAAAACTTAGAAGATTTGCATGCATATGTTTATATATGATATAAATTTTAAAAATCACAATCCTATACAAAAGTAAGCAAATAAAAGTATACAAAAGAAAAATCATAAACAAAACATGAAAAAAGTTTTAAATTAAAGTTTTAATTTAAAATAAAGTTTTAAATTACTTTCTATTAAAAGTGATCATAAATATTTTAAATAAAATATATACTTTTGCCTTCTAGTTTAAAATTATTTTATTTGTTAATAACTTTGACAGTAAAATTTTAAAATAACTCTCATGTAGTTCCATTCCAGAGAAAATGAACAACACAATTTTAATTATGTTTTGACTAAGTGATTCATATTGTTTGTTATAAAATTTATGAAATTCTCATGCAAAAGTTAAAAATAATCTGAATGGTCTAGGGATAAGAAGCTGGTTAAATGAGCTATTGCCTTCATATTACAATATATATGACAGTTCATGTTCAAATACATATTCATATCTATGCATTTATAATAAAATATTAATATAAACTTACATTCATGTATATCAAAAATACCCATAATATGATATATATTTATGTGTACATATTATGCATGTATTTTGTATATCCATAAACATGTGCTACATATATACATATAATATTATAAACATGCTATAATATATATGCTATAATACAAAAAAGAAATTATTCATAATAAGTAAGAAAGATGAAAATGTGATCTCATATTAAGGGAAAACATATTTTATGTATACACATATAGACACACACAGATACCAGACAAACATACACATACATGGAAAATAAAACTACTAGTGATACTCTCTGAGAAATTAATTTATAAAACTATAATTTTTAAAATTTTATTTTATACTATGAGGACTACTATTACTACTAGAGAAACTAATGTACTAATGCAACAAAAGAAGCAAGGAGGCATATTAACATCAGATACTCAAATCAGATAAAATAAAATTTAAGTTTAAGCATTAAAAGAGATATAAAAAGGATATTTTAAAATGATTTCAATGTGCTCTAGGCATCTTCCAACTGCCAGTATCTCCATTCATTTCTTTGCCCAAAGTTTTTCTTCCTTTTTAAAAAAAGTTTTGTTTTTATTTTTTTCATTATTAGTTGACATGCAAATTATATTAATTTCAAGTGTACAACACAGTGATTAGACTTTATAAAACTTATGAAGTGATCACCCCAATAAATCTAGTACCCATCTGACACCACACATAATTATCACTATATTATTGACTATATTCCTTATGCTCTAACTTACATCCCCTGACTACTGTGTAACTACCAGTTTATATTCTTAATCCCCTCCCCTAGTTCACCATCACCCCACACCGGATCCAGCAACTATCAAAATTCTCTCTGTCTCTATACGCTTCTCTATGTTATTTGTTTATCTCTCTTGTTTTCTGGGTTCTACATATAAGTGAAATCATATGACATTGGTCTTTTTCTGACTGACTGCACTCAGCATAATACCCTCTAGGTCCATCCAAGTTGTTGCAATAGCAAGATTTAATAATAAATAAATTATTATTTATGTATTTTTATGCTGAGTAATATTCCATTGTACATATGTACCACTTCTTTATTCGTTCCTCCATTGATGCCTCCATATTTTGACCATTGTAAATAATGTTGCCATAAACATATGGACACACATGTCCCTTCGAAGTAGTGTTTTGGATTTCTTTGGACAAATACCCAGAAGTGGGATTACTGAGTTCTTCTTTGTCTCTTGTTATGGCCTTTGTTTTAACGTGCATTTTGTCTGGTATAAGTATTGCTACCCTAGTTTTTTGTTTGTTTGTTTTAATTTTTATAAAATATATTTTTGCATCCCTTTGATTTCAGTCTCTGTGTGTCTTTTAGTCTGAATGACTATTCTGTAGGCAGTATACGTAAGGGATTTGTTTTCTTATCCATTCATCCACCCTGTATCTTCAATTGAAGCATTTAATCCATTTACATTTAAAACTAATTGTAGATATGTTGTTATTGCCATTTTATTATTTTATTTATTATTTTTTTCCTTCTCCTTAAAAAATCATTTTAGCATTTCTTGTAATACTGATATGGTGGTGAAGAATTTTTTTAAATTTTTCTTGTCTGGGAAGCTCTTTATCTGTCCTTGAATTCTAAAAGATAGCTTTGCTGGGTAGAGTAATCTTGTTTTGAATCACTTTGAATATTTTCCTGCCAATCTCTTTTGGTCTGCAATTACTGTTGAGAAATCACCTGACAATGTTATAAGGAGCTCTCTTATAGGTAACTACTGGCATTTCATCACCTGTACTCCAGTTATTTTCATAGAAATTTGATTTTCTTAAAAAATTATCTCCATAAGTTTATGATATGCAAGAAAATTATCTTAAACCACAATATTTATTTCTTGTTGGGAACACTGGCCTAACAAAACAGTTCTTTTCCATTTACTATTCATCAAATGACTAGACTTTACACTTAAAACTTTTCCACATTAACCTAACTAGATCTTCTACCACTCTAGTTTTGTTTTGCCTGAACATATACTTTTTATTTTGAGTATTGTATAGATTAAGTCATACAGTATGTTTTTTATGTCTAACATATATACCGATATACTGCAAGTTATTAATCCATTCTGTTATATATGATTTTTGGTCTTTGGTCTTTTTCACATTTGAGTCTATTATAAATAATGTTGTTATTGATATTCTGTTACATATCTTTAATAAATGTGCACCTACATTTTATAGTATATATATGTAGCAGCAGAAATGCTAGAGAGCTATCAATCTTTTTTACGTTTATGTAGTTTGACATTTTTTACATTTAGATCTATAATTCACCATGAATTAATTTTGTCTATATTATTAGATAGGTATCAACATTGACTTTTTTAAAAATATGGCTATTACATATATGTGTATATATACGTATATATATGCATATGTATTTACACACATACACAAACTTGCTAAAAGAAAGTAAGAAAGACTTTGATAGATGCAGGGATACACTTTTTGTATATATGTACACATACATATGTATACATATATACATATATATTTTTTTGTATACATATTTTTGCAGGTCTGAATCATTTTATCTTTTCATTAAAAAACACTTTACAGTTTGAATAATGTCAATATTTTACCCTGAGGTTTTGGATTCTATTATTCTAGGTCATCAATTTATCATTATTTCAATAGCTCTGAACACAAATGTAAACTTATTTACAGCATTTTGATTTATGTGACATTGAAAGACATAACAAGAATGATCCTAACCATGATTTAAAGTATATTTTTTTCATATGTAAAATATCATTATTATTATTATTTTTTTACATTTGTGTATGCATTGTATAGCTTCTGCTCTGTAAAGCCTTTTATATTTTTAAAGAGAAACCCAGGCTATGATTCTGTCAGTGCCTCCATTTCACTCAACTTTTGGAGAAATATATTAAGACTAAGCTCGTTTATATAAAGCTAGACAATATATTATTATTCTCCACTATTTTTGATTATGAATGCATGTTACATAAAGAACACTTTTTTCACATTATTTGAAAAGTGTTCATCTTACTACTAACTAAATATCTGCCACATATTCTGTTACAAAAAGCAATAAATGCTATACATGCTTGCTAAAATTTTGTATTTTATTTTTTAATAATTCACATAAAGGCTCTTAGCATATTATTTTAGTAAAAAAATAGTATCATTTACATTTACCTATTTAATTTGCAATAGTATTAAATTAGTATATAATTTTTTTAAATAAATTTTTAAATTTAAATTAGTTTTAAGTATACAGTGCATTGGTTAGACAGCTATATTGTTCATAAACCAATCTCCCCAATTGTTCCCCCCTCCCGGCCCTCCACTTAGTCATCATATTAACGCTAACTGCATTCCCTCTGCCATGCTCCCATCCCCGTGCCCAACTATCCACTACTAATTTGAAACTAGTATATAATTTTTAAATATTTAATTCAAGAAGATAACCTATTCTGACACTCTTCACATTTTGTCTTGATTTAATTTAGTAAACTAGTTCATCAAATAACTATGAATACTCCATTTATACAAAGTAATATATATTTCAGGCAGTTAAAATATATTTTAATTTAGTGTGATCTCTGAGACAGATTTAATTTGTTATATAAATATTTTTCAATAAATATCATTTCCTTTTAGTAAAATAGTCAAGTCTAATTAATGAAATAACCATGTAAGAGATACAACTTAAACACTTATTGATGTGGTAATAAAATGCTTGCCTGTTAGGTTTTTTAAACTAAAATATGCTTTTATTTAAATTGTTAGACTTTGTTAACATTTGCTGAATTGAATTCAGAAGACAGAGAATAAAGTGTTTAGCACATTGTGCTATTTCTGGAAATTGGAATAGAAAAATGTACCTCAAAATATCAAAACAAGGAGACTGATCAGCTTGAGGTCTCTTTTCCCTATCTCTGGCTCTCTCTCTACAAACTGCATATTCTATTTCTATTTAAGTAACTAAATGCCAAGGAAAAAATATCCCTAAGTTCTCAATAATATAAATCTGCAAGTAGGTATGATTTTTATTTTAATTCAATTTAAACTGTGTTCTTTCAATGGAGAGAACAAACAGATAGAGAATAGCCTCCTATATCATTATCACTAATATATGCATCATTTTATATACACACACATATGTATCTTTATATGTGTTCCATCCAGATGACTTTAAAATGAGCTATAAAGAAACATATTTAGATTGAGTAACAAAAAAGTACTTATATTAAAGAAAGGATTTTTGGAAAAGATAACCATAGAACATGTATCAAGTGGTATCATTTTCGAGAAAATGTTTTTTTCCCCAACATTTCCTCTTTCATTTGTTGGAATCTAATCAGATCTGCTGGAACCACCTGCCCCTTTTAGGTTCAAGCCTGAGATATCTTACAGTACTGTTTGTGTTGGAGAGACTGCAGTTTTTAACGAGGAAAAATTCCAAACCTGGAGAATGCATCTATTAAAGATGCTCAGGCACAGCATGTCATTTAAGTATGTGTGAGAGAAAGGAAATAGTTTCTCAAGAAAGTCAATGTCTTCGATTTAGAAATGTATTGACTCAACACAGAGTCATTGGGTCAGCAAGACTCTGAATAGGAAGTATCTCAAGATTCTGTTTGCTAGTGAAGAGATCAAGCTTGAAGTCAAGCACATGGAATGTGTTTATGCTTTTTACCCCAGCAACCATTTGATCTTACTAAAACTATGACCTTATGAACTTAAATTTCCTCACTTATGAAGAAGAGCTATAAATGCCTACTCTTCTTCCTGTAGAGTTTTTGTGAACATAAAAGGGAACTATGCATGAATTACAAGTCACTGTAAAAAGTTCAGGCATTTCTGTTGTTGTCTGTCATGACCATACATTTATCTTTCTGGTCCTTTTAAATACTTGCATTTTTAAGGTGTTATTTTCATAATAATTAGTGAAGTTTGAAACTAAAGCAATGGGATTAATATTGTTTCCTAAAATAGTATACCAGAATGATGTGTGTGTGTGCATGTGTGTCATGTGTTAGTGGTGTGGAGAGAGAATGAGGGACATAAAATGAAGTCGTTTCTCAGAAGGTCATTTACATCAATATCAAATAATTATTGTTGAGAAGGTTTAGGATCCTTCGTAGTAATTAACTTCAGAAATGTTTTGGTATGGATGTGGCTTCTGAAAAGATACGTTCAAATTTTAATCCTTGAGACTTGTTGATGTGACCTTATTTTAAAAAGGGGGTCTTTGCAGATGTAATAAGTTAAGAACTTGAGATGAGATCATCTTGAATTTAAGGTAGGCCCTAAATCCCATGGTAGATATCACTATAAAAAAGGCAAAGAGAAATTTGAGATGCAGAGACATAGAAATAAAGTCCTGCGTATATTGAGGCAGAGACTGGAATTATGTTGCAGAAAGCAAAGGATGCCTGAAGCCACCACCAGAAGCTGAAAGAGGCAAAGATTCTCCCTTTAAGCCTTCAGAAAATGGATCCCCAGCCCCTGGGCCATGGACCAGTTACCAGTCTCCTGTTAGGAACTGGGCTGCACAGCAGGAGGTGAGCAGCACACCAAAGAGTGAAGCTTCATCTGTATTTGCAGCTGCTCCCAGTGCTGGCATCACTGCCCCAGCTCTACCTTAGACATCAGGCATTAGATTCTCATAGGAGTACCATTCTCTGGTGCCAAAAAGTTGGGAGACTGCTGCTCTAGTAGGAGCGTGGCCCCGCTGCCAGGTTGATTTCAGACTTCTGGCCTCCAGAAACTTGAAGTAATAAATTTCTGTTGTTTTAAACATTCTAATTTGTTACAACAGTCTTAGGAAATTAATACAGTGTGGTAAATAATAACAGGCCTAAATCATTGCCAAACTGAATTAATGGTAAACTGAGTCCCCCAGAGTTACATTATCCTTGGATCAAAAATTTTGAAGATTTTAGGTAAAATGATTTTTCAAGAGTTTTTTCACTCTCAAGGTTTGACTACATACTCAAGGTAGCTAAGATACAATCTCAATGTGTAACAGATACAAATATGTGACAGATTTTTAAATCAAGGCTAAAAAAATATCGCTAATGAAAACATTGAACAATAAAAGCATATTAAAGAAAATATCGATAAAAAATGAGAGCTCATCGAATGTATATTTTAACTTTAAAAAGTCTAGTATATTATTTTATAAATCAGATAATCACGTCACACTTTTTAATTTTATTTTTATTTCATATATTTATAATACATGTACTATGAAGAGAGGTCTGTTAGAGTCATCTGCTTTCATTGTAGGTTGTACTGTTTGTCTTTTGAAATTTTGGTTGTATTGAAATAAACAGAAGTGGAGATCTGAAAACAATATAAATAAGGCTCCTTAAGAGAATTCATATAATGAAAATGTAGGTGTTTTTTATGAAGTTCATCCTTCTCTGAAGATTTAGAGTTAAAATGTGTGATGATTGAACAATAAACGTTAAATAAACTTCAAACACTCCATGTTGAACTTCTTGATTCTGAAGTGTTCTGTGCACTTGGTCATGATTTCTAATCCAAAAGAAGAATCTTGTCCCTGTATGGCCCTTTCAGAGGTAGGGTGAAAGTGTCTGGAACTCAAATGTGGCCTCTGAACCCCTTGCTAAGAATTGGCCTTTGGCAGTCATGCATATTCTTAACTTTAATACTAATGTTACATTGTGTCTTTTTTCTGTAATAAATGTCAGATTTTTAAGCATTGTCATTTAGGATCCTGTATGTCTTCTTTAAATTGAACTCTGACGTTGTTAAAAAAAAAAAAAGTTCAGATTTTTTAAAAATATTCTCTTTCAGAATTTTATCATTCCTTTATGGGTGAGTCTCATTTTGATTTTCATAATATAAACTTAAATATTACATTTACCACAAGTTAACATATAATGTGTTTTTCTTGGAAATTAAGAGAAATTTGGCTATGGAGTTCAATTGTTTATTCTGAGAAACTTTAGTGTAAGAATTTAATCTTATGAGTGGCACATTTATTTATTATTGTTAGTATATAATTTGCAAAGTTTTCTATCAATAATATGTCTCCTAACAATAACAGGAAAAATAAATAAATCAATAGCTATTAAACTTTCACTCATGGTGGACTGAGTAACTCCATAAAGCAAAGTAAAAAATCTCCTTTAGGGAAATATTTGGGACTATTTTAAAACATAGATTAACCTTCAATTTGTTAATTGGATTATCATTGCAATGGAGGCCTCACAATGTATATTTTTTAAAAATAAGTCAGTTTAGATGGCTTTGAGAGGCATATGGTAAAAGGTGTAAGATCAATGTCAGAAATAATGACAGAGATATCCAGCTGAATTTGAGTTCAGTTTATTTCTTAAATGGTGACTGTAAATAAGAGAATGATTTGGTTTGAATTTAAGCCTAAGAAAATTCCATTGAAGGTTGCATGTTACATTTTCTATCTTTTGAATTGTAATATTGCCTACTGAGAAAAATCAAGGTACATAAAATTTGTAGAGTAAAAAGTATCTTGCATTACAGTATTTGGCAATGGAGCACCTTTCCAACATTCTTCAAGTATTGAGAGTTTGAGCAATGAATACTACATACTTTCATTGACAAAAAATTATATGTTTATAGTAAAATTAATGGCTATAACCAATTAAAGCCAAAACTTTAGAGAATTTATTATGACTTTGTCATTTTCTAGAATCCAAGACCTTTTCTTTTGACTAATAGGCAAAGACAATATGAAGAAGGAATACATCTTAACCACTTTTTCATGGATGTGATACACATCACTTCTGCTTACATACCAACTGGAGGAACAATATGACTCCAATTAGGTACAAAGGGAGTAAAAATAATGTAATCTCCAGTCAGACCAAGTAATCTTTTTCTACTACATTCTTGAACAGAATCCTATCTTTCATGCAGAGTTGGTCATCTCTTGGTGTCCATCTTAGCTATTATATGGCATTGTAAATAAAACTAGCCATATTTGGTGTCATTACTACATAGTGTCTCCAAAGTATATTCCAAGATTCCAAGAATGTTAGTCCTAGAAAATATTTTATAAATAGAAAATAGTTTTAATAATGTTTAGAAAATCATCTGTATAATAAAAATTTATAGATATGGTAAATACACTCTGAAAAGATTTACACTGAAAAATTTTGGACCTTATTTCAGTCAACATTTCCAAAACATATCTCATAAGTTCTGAAAATTCCCACAAAGATTGTTGAACTCTCAATTAGCATTTCCAAGATACTTATAGATGTTTATTGATATATAACCTATACACAATAAAACTGCAAATTGTCAAATTATTTGATTTGATAAATTTAGACACAGGTATATATAATAAAATCATCATCATAATTAAAATAGTGTAAATATTTCTCTTCTCCCTAAAAATTTCTTCATGTTTTTTGTACACCCCCTCCCTCGAGCAACCACTGATTGAATTTTTGGCAATATAAATTAGTTAGCATTTCAAGAGTTTAATATAAATAGAATTATAAAATAAAAAAGCTTTTTTGTTTGCTTTCTTTTATGCATTGTAATTATTTTGAGATACATACATGTTGTGGCACATAACATGAATTCATTTGGATGGGGGCGGGGAAGTGTTCAAATCTTCTGCCAGTTTGTTTGCTTTCTTGTTAATAGAGTTGGACAGTTATTTATATATTCTAAATACATTTCTTTTATCAGATGTATAATTTACAAATATTTATTCTCAATCTGTGGTTTGTCCTTTCATTCTCTTAACAGTTTCATCCCCTTTGTTAGTAATATATATTTTGTGATACAGTACTTTGGAACTCATTACATATGTTCTAATTGTCATGTTGATCATATAGCTGAGAAGTTATAACATGTGCAAACAAACAAATTAAGCTAAAAAATATTAGATTTCACCACTTTCTACTAACCATTTATAACACTTTACATGTTGTAACATTTTTAAACTAACAACTGGCAATTGGGTGATGTGTTCTCTTAAGAATAATTTGTTACTCACAGATCATTTCTAAAGATAATGTACAGTAATTATTGCTCTTTTGAAAGATCTTTATTTCATCAAATACTCATTTAAACAGGTTTCTATGTAGCTTATTATACAGGTATGAAAAAATAGTCAAATTAAATCGAGGTAATAGCCATTGAAAGCAGAGCTAGTAAAGTCTTGGGCTTAGGAGCTAAAAAGAGAAAATGATTCAATGTGCACTTTTATCTGCTAGTGCTGTTAAAACAGTTTTTAAAGCTGTCTTTCAATGCTTAATTATAAAATGTGCAAAGGAAAAATGAGTAAAATCCGTTTGGAAGAATGCTTTCATTTTGACTTTCCTACTTTAAGATATTTTCTAGCTTCTTTTTTTCTGTTCATATTAAATTAGAGAAAACTATAAATGAACAAATTTTTCTTTTGAAGTAGTGTCTTTATTTCTAAGAATCGAGCTACTGTTGTAGAAATGTTTTTTCTAGTGAATAAAGAAAGTAGAAAAGCAGGTGAGGAATCTTTATTCTTTTTGTGAAGTTTGTATTCATTTTGTTTTCTTGTATATAATACACTGGGAAAACAGATTTATTTCAAATATTCCATTTACTTATATTTTATAAATTCTGTGATTTAAATGCCCCTATTTTTTTCTGGAAAATAATATCCAAATAAAATGTGTGTTAAAATAAAATGTGTCAATATTTCCTATATGAAGCTCAAATATTTACTGTTTTACAGTTATGTTCTATGTTCACATTTGAATCTCTTGTACAGTTTCTTAATGTTTGTTTGTGAAGAAGAAGACAACAAATCTAAATTCAAAATCTATCTTATGTTCAAGGAATTTTAGAAAAACTTCAGTCTTTTGATTTAAATGCTAAATTACATAACTTAAAGAAAAGTTTTCTAAACATTAGAAGGCTGGACTACTTCTGAGCTTCAGTATAATGAATTATAATATGGCCTATAACTGAAGCACTGGCCTAAAAAAAATTCTCAATGTTTATTACAAAGAATCATTCAGATCAGAGTCAGTTGTCTATTAGCAATCATTTTTATGAGTTATGCAATACTGTTAAGACTAACTATTGCCTAATTAACCAAATCAATCTCAAATGTCATTCAAAACTATATAAATATAAAAACCTACATGCTTCAGAAATAATTTGAAAAATACTTTAAAAATACTTAAAATACACTATCATGTAAGGGAAATTTTATGTTCAAGAATTTTGCACCAGCTTATATCCCATTTTTTTTCAAATGAAAAGTAATGTCTTACTAACCAATATTTTTGACAGTGCAAAGCAAAATATTTCATCAATGAAATTGAAGTTGTTCATTTTTGTCGTTAAAACATTGACTGGGTGATATATGTATATAGTTCTTATGAATCATATGCATGGGTTAACAGCCAACTAAAAAGAAAACTACATGGAATTTTATCTTGTCAGCATTAAGGGCAGTTCTAATATTTTCAAGGATTGGTTGCGTGTTGTTTAAAAATAGATTAAATATTGATTGCAGTGTTATTAAATATTTAATTTCCAGATATACAATAATTAGGTAGAATTTATAATAAATTTTGATTGGTATATCTACAATTTTAGTATAAATTCAATATTAAAGAGATTGCTTATTATAGACTGCAATATGCAGACTGTCAGAATTTTTATTTTAATCTATGTCAGTTTAACTGGGCATTGGTATCTTCCATGTGTTTAAAGTAGTTTTCTTTTTAGTTGGCTGTTAACCCATGCATAGTCAGTTATTCCATGCACACAAAATCAACACTGCAATTTTGAAATTCTCACCATTGACAATTGAGACATGTCACTTTGATCTAAGAAGTACTTTGGCTTATCACTTAACATTTTCAGATTGTTGTAACAAAATAAGCATTCAATGAACTGTTCACCTACACAGAAAATCATGCTACTTCAATTACACTCAAGTTGATTAAGGCTAATTTAATGATAATTAGTAATTTATAAGGTCAAGAGTCTCACAGTTCTCCCTGCTGGTTTTATGGTCACAGCTCATATGAGGATAAGAATGCCAAATGAAGTAATATGAAACCATGGCTAAAATGGCCTTTATTTTGCATATCTAAGTGAATAATCCAAGGTTAAAATCAGCTGCTTTTTATTTTACTCAAAAATTTATTTTGGCTGTTGACACATTTTTACTTTTTTTATTATTTCCAATTATAAAAGCCTGTGATTTATTTCCATTACAGAACAATCACATCTTTAGTTTATTTTCAGCTCTCAAAATATATTTCTAACGCTATTATCCACAAGGATATAATTTCACTTCATTTTAAATTAATACTTGTTTTCTGTGTTTGATGCGTTTATATAGATTATCCTCTGAATTTTGTATATAAAAATAATTTAACCCTAAATTCACATATTGACCATGATTTAATGTCACATTTTACATGTATTTTGAAAAATTGATAACTGAATAATAATTTTGGTAAATAAATATATGCATTTATATATTATATAAAGAGATTATATTATGAGTCTACATTTTCACTGTTTCCATAATACTATTTAAAATTTCATGGCTTTAAATATTAGTAGTAGTACAACAGTGAAAGCAATGTTTATTTCAAATATGTTTGTGCACATTCATGATATTTAAAGATATATAAAACTGCACAACCACTTGAGCTATTTTCATATTTTAGTAGACCAAAATATTGAAAACAAAAGAAATTCAGTTTAAATTATTAATTAGATGCCTTTCAGAGTTTATTCAGAACCTCAAAGAAGGTTTTGATGACCATTGAATATCTCCATGAATACAAAAGAGCAATGGAGGGTAGGAGATTCATTACAGAAAGGGATGTTACAGAAGATACTTTAAATTAAGCAAATAAATTTTAAACTTTATTTTTTTTATTATTTGCATGAAAGAGAAAAAGAAGTTATCTAATATCAACTTCAAAATTTTCTATAAAATCTATGAAATTTGAAATTTACTCTTATTTTAACCTGATGTTATCTAAAATATATAGTCTAAAAGAATTAATAAACAATCATTATTTGAGCTAAAATAGATATCCAGATTACTTATACATATCTGAAATACAATTATCTCTGTATAGTATTCAAATTAAAAAATGCTTTGCTATAAAATGAGTACCGATACCACATATTTAAATTATTAGCAATATTTAACATTACCTGGAATTTTTTCTGGTCATTCTTTAATGAATGAGTTTGTTTTGGTTCTAGATAGTATAAATACACTTGTATTACTTTGTCATAGTGTCCATAACATTAAAAACTCAGAAAATGATAGACATGAAAGAGTAGAACTTTGGGTGCAAATTTATCAATGTAAAAAGATAATTAGCAATATCCCCTAAGGATGCACGGATTTGTTTTAATATTTTTAAAAATATTTTGTTAAGAAACATAAAATGAGGACATGATTGTGGAATAATATTAGTATTTTCAATTTCTGTTTATGTATATGTTGTTTTAAAACCTTTGGAGCTTCTTAGATGTAATGCCCCATATAAGAAGGTCAGAGAACACATAAGAAAGGTAGACCACTGCA
The DNA here is from genome assembly GCA_003508835.1 of Eonycteris spelaea. Classification (NCBI taxonomy): domain Eukaryota; kingdom Metazoa; phylum Chordata; class Mammalia; order Chiroptera; family Pteropodidae; genus Eonycteris; species Eonycteris spelaea. The sequence continues at coordinate 1,536,956 of PUFA01000153.1, forward strand.
GATAGGTAGGTGGCAGTTTTAATAAGCAAGGGAACTTACTTATGAGGCTTATCTTGGGCTGCTACTGCAAGATGAGTGATCTTTGCACTTGCCTTCCAAATCTGAAATGTCTTAAAAATCTTAATAGAGCCTTAGCTGGTTCAGTCACATATACTATCCAGATGGTCTTAGCAACACAGCTCTCTCAGAGCTGAGTCTTTAAAAGGCTCCCACTGTGAAAACAGTGGGGTGTTTGTACATTCCAAGGACAGGGAGGGAGTGAGGAACCTCTGATTGCCCTGGTCAACCGGCAGTAATGGCCTCTCAATTACCTCCTCCAACAATAGAAACCAAAAATATGGAGAGAATGAGAAACAAAGCACAAACTATATTTCAGAAAACTCGAAGAAAACAAAATGATAAACACAAAACAGATTTTTTAAAAGTTTCAGAAAGCAGTGAAGACCAAACAGTGTCAAAGTATAATGTTAAAAGATAATTCCAAACTTCAGATCATAAAAAGAGTCAGAAAAAGGACCTGTCAAAGCTAAATGGTACATACGCAGATGCAAAACCTAAATTCCTATTTATAACAGCAAGAATAGAACAATGTCAAGGCTAACAGCAGGTGCTTTCCTAGATCTAGATGGAATCACACATTTATCAAAGCCAGATTTGCATGAATTAACCTTTCTCAGTGGCTTTGGGGCATGGAAGAAATGTTTCATTATTAAAAACTCACAGCTTCTTTCTCATTTGGTAGAGAATGTAACAGTTAAACAAATTCACATGAAAAAAGTCATTTTAAAGAATAGTATATAGCTTTGAACAGTATTCTGTGTGTTCACTTAAAAAATAAACTTATTCTAAAATACTCTTCAGAAAACAAAAATGCTTTTATTCTTCTAAGAAGAGCAATTAAATAGAAACAAAAGATATGTATACAAATTAGGGGCAAAAATTAACACAAAAGGTAAATGCTAAGAATTAGCCTTACCCCTCCCAAATATTACTACTGAACCAATGAAAATAATTACTATCTATTTTTCACATTTAAATTTTAATAAAGAGGTATAGATTTAAGAGAAACAAAGATGGATGACACATCTCAGTATACTTTAGAAAAGATGTGAAAGAAATAAGTACAATGTTACAAAATTGAGAAAAATTTGAAAGATAAAAAAGGTACTGAAGAAAAATTGTAAAAGAAATCTAAATAATAACAGCAAAATGAAGAGTAATTAATAACAAAATAAAAAATTATATAAACGAAGTATACATGTACATGAAAAGTCAATCCAGCATCCTACAACTTTCCAAAGAAGAAAAAACTAAAAATAGACATCAAATATTTATTATGTAATATAGATTTTTAAAACATTTAAAACAAGTTTTAGAAGCACTTGAAAAGGTAAACTACTTTTAAGCAAAATTTAATTTAGAATGACATAAACAGAGAATATCCTGCTAAAGTTACTGGATTTCCAAGTTAAGAACATTTGCGGTCAGGAAATACAATTGTCGTTTATTAATAAGATGCTCGTATTTCTTCACTTGTTCAGAGCAGCTGTTAGTCTGTTGTCCAGGTCTAACATTTAACAGACTTTTCATTTTAATTAATTATTACTATTACAATCACTGTTATTATTACTGCTATTATTCCTATTAAGAGTTGCTTTAAATAAATCAGAGTGAGTTTATGTATACGCCTTTATTTTTGCTTCCAGATTCTGTCATAGTCTTTCTTAGTGTATGAAATGCATGCACAGGAGCATGAAGTTCTCACTTTAACGGATGATTAAATAGGAAGATTAACAGGAATAACCAGTTTCTTTGACCCTTTTCAGATATACCATAACTACTTTCTCTGTCAGCAATGAATTCCAGATTTACTGGTAAAACAAGGTGCATTCAACAGAGACTAGAGACAGAAACTCCTGTCTTGACAAGTTTGATAAAAGTATTCTATCATTTTTCTTTGTGTCCACTGCTTAGCAGTCAGTTGTGTATGGGTGTGTTTATAGTTTGCTCACACTTTTATTTTGCAATTGGCCTATTTGTTATCAATGAACTGATAGAAATGTATATTTATTCAAAACTGAGAATGAGAATTGTTCAATGAAGTTGTGGTGAACATGTAACTTGTTAAATATGTTTGTCATCTTCACCTCTATTACAATATTTACTGCTGAATGCCAACAGCGGTATAGCTAAACAATTGAACAATCGAAATATGGATTTGCTGAAAAGCGTTAGCATCTAGTTCCAAAAGACATTATTTTGGAGGATTATGCCAAAAATGAATGATGGGAAGGAATGGGAGGTTCTCTGTTGTAATTCACACCACGAAGCAGTTAAGAATTTAATCCTATTATAATAATTAATAAAAGTAGTGTTGGGACCCGATTATAATGTTACTTAGAAAAAGAATGCAAGTATGTTTTAAAATGATGAAGTACATGGTGAAATCTAATCGCTGCTTTATTTGAAACTTAGCATTCTCCTACATCTCAAAGTGTTTGTGAACATCTGAAGTATTTCAGCAGTATTTGTATTCTCAATGTCTGGGGCTTAATGTCAAGATCAAGATGCTAGCAGGGTTGGTTTCTAGAATGGCCTCTCTTCGTCTTTCAGATGAGTTCCTTCTGACTGAGTCCTGACAGACCTTTTCTCTGTTCTAAGTGTGAAGAAGGAAACAGAGAGATCAGGTGTTCTTCCCCTTCTTATTAGGACATCAGTCCTTTGGCTTTAGGGCCCCACCTTAACCTATTTAACTTTAATTACTTCTTAATGTCCTTATCTACAAATACAAAACGATTAGGTTTCAACATATACATTTGAAGGGGACACAGTTTAGTTTATAAGGTAGTGTTTTTTTTTTACAAAGGGCATGGCCCTTGCATATCATTTTTACATGTATTGATTTTCTCTTCTTATTCTTTTAAGGAAATAACATGTAGGAATAATGATCAGAGATTCTTCCTGTTAGTTCTGAAATGGAAGTATTGAATGCACAATTGGTTGCTTTTACAGTAGAGAATGTTCAATAGCTGTGTAAGGAAAATAAATAAGTAACCAGTCAAAGAATATTATTTACCAAAGCACAGTTATTTATTTGTATTGGTACTAACATAATTTGTTGACAGAATATATTTTAAAATGTCATTAAAGAATTTTTACTTTATAAATTATTCTACTTTAAAAATATGTTATTTGCTTTTATATTAAGAAACAGACATGACATATGCATATACCTGCTGGTACTATATGCAAATTATGTTTTTAATACAAAAATTATCAGAAGAAATTTTCATCTTGAAATTTAATGCCATCTTAAGAGTTTTCTTATTTAAATAATATGTATTATTACACAACAGAGTTTATGTTTAAATTTTATCACAGTGAATAATTTGTAATATATTTCTCACTTAAACACATCTGAGAGTTATACTAATACTCCTGAAACAGTATGACTGGCAGGGTAAGAAAGGAAGAGAAAAAGAATTATCTAAATTTCTTTCAGATGAAAAGAAAGGAAGCGTTTGTGAAGTAATATGATTCCTATCCTAGTTAAGAATAATCAAACAGACATGTCTTCATGTTTTCTATTTTGATAAAGTTCGTTTAATTATTTTCCTTTCATTAATCTTTAAATATAAGTAACAATTTTTATAGACTAGAAGTGAAATATTTTCTTTCCTTTTCTCATTAATTCCCTCAATTTCTTGTGTTTGCTTGATTTTCTTGAGAACTCCAACCTCTTTCCAATATCAGGTAATAGATTACCATTGCTGGATTTACCATTCTCTTGTCATGATACAAATAATTCAACTTGAACATGTACAGCTGTTTACCCAGAGCTTATGTTACTACTTTAGCTGCTTTCTGTTCATTTTCTGCTTCTGCAACTCAACCACTGCTACTTGTTACTTAAGCTATTGATGCCAAGGAGGTAGTCACAGCCCCAAAGCATGTGCTTATTGCAAAAAATAAGTTTAGTTAAAAATATTGTGAACTTAACATGAAAAATACATGAAAAGTATAAAACAACTAGCATTTTTTTAGGTACACGTACTAGAGAACTGGCTTCTCCAGGGATAACTGGCATGACCATAATGAGTTAACCCATACAGAATGAAATACCTGAGTATTTGATTAAATCAAATGTATTCTATTGTACTTCAGTAATAGAAAGGGATTTTACAATGCTTAAAATATATCTGTGTTAAAGGACACAAAGAAATTCATGAGATTTACATGCTGCATTAGTACTAACACTCCTGTTCATCATCATTCTTTGCTCAAATGCAAATTCTCATGTTGTCTAAGAAATCCATGTCAAGAATTGTGGAACCAGATAATTAACGAAATTATTGTTTGGCTAAAGGACGTTTAGCACTCATAAGTCTAATGAGGCACATTTATGGATCTGTCACTAATGATGACTGAAAGAGAATCCAATATGAATTTGAGCTGTTGGTACTTTGAACAATTGCAGATTCACTGGAAAAAGTATACAATATGAGGAAACTTCTACCCACCCTATAAAGTTCAAGTTAAAATTAAAAGATAGATTAGCTTTATCTCTGGCTCCCTTTCACCTCTCAGAGTCACTTGCCTCAAGGCTTGCAATTAAGCGTGTCTTCCTCTAACACGTGTAATGGATTTCAGTTAGTTGTTTAACCCTTCCCTGCAAAGATTTACTTGATGATGTCTTAGGTTGCTTCATCCATAATGTTATTAGAGGATATGTAAAACTAGATAGTCTTCAAATTCAGAAGGACAAGTTTTTTTTTTGTTTTTGTTTTTGTTTTTATGGTAAAATTGTAAGATATGCCATGGGGTAGTTATGTCTGGCTGCCAATCCTTCATTAGGCACTCACATATTCCATCTATTTGTAAAGTCAAAACTAGTTTAGTTTTTTTTTTTTAACGGTATAGTGCAATTTAGAAAATTAATATTAAAAACTGCTAACATTTTTTGAGCATCACCACTGCCATTATTTGTTCTAATCATTTTACTTCTATGTATTTATATTCCTCACAAATAACCATACAGAAAAACGTTAACATCATTGTTAACATTCTTCTTTTATAACTGAAAAAAAACAAACAAAAAAAAAAGCCTGAGGAATAAGTAGATAATTAAACCATATGATACAAAAGTAGGAAGTGGCACCATCAGGATTCAAACAGTCATGGTTCTAGTAGTAATTCAACCTGAGCACCTACAGCTCTTTTAAATGCAGCTTATAGTAATATTTTAGATACTCTACTTCTTACTTCTTATCTTACTTTAGAATATTTCAGATACTCTGGTCTCTACTGCTATGTTATATGGTCTCCAAGCACATATAAAATATATTTATGTTTTATGTATTTAAACATGTTATTTATTTATTTTTACTGAGGCATAATTGACAAATACAATTCAAGACAGTTAAGCTGTACAGTGTAATGATTTGATATCTGTATACATTGTGAAAGGATTTTACCTCCCCCCATCTAGTTAATTAACACATCTATCACTTCATATATTTACCTTTTTTTTTTTTTTTTGGTTAAGACATTTAAGTTCTACTCTCTTAGCAAATTGTACTTGTATGATAAAGTGTTATCTACTATAGTCACTATGTTATACATTCCATCTTCTGTCCTTATTCATCTTATAATTGAATGTTTATTGTTTTTCTAATCTTTCCCTGTTTCTCCCATGATCCAGCCAGACCCTGGCAACCACTTTTGTACTTTCTGTTTCTGAGTTCAATTTTTGTTTCTTAGATTTCATTTATAAGAGATGCCATTTAGTTGCAAATGACAGGATTTTCTTCTTTGTTAGTGTTTTAAAGATTGCATACATAAAATGTTTTAAAAGAATGGCATGAATACAAATTTTCCAAATACATTTTCTAAATGTATTTGTCTTCTAGTTTCTGTGGAATTATAAATAAATACCCCTTAGCATAAAAAGCTATATTTATCTCATTGCATTTAAATGTAAGTTAAACTAATAAAAAGCTTTCTGTTCTAATAACAAGTAAATTAGAGTCATTATTGATATAGTATTAACAAAGGAACTCAGAAAATCCATGCATTTTTCATTGTATCTACATTTTTGAAGCTCAAAGATAAGTAAATGGCAGGAGAATTTGATTTCCTCCTTTATCAATACCAAAGTGGAATTTAAAGTAGCTTTGAAACTTGAAACAAAATTGAACGGTGGACAATCAATTTTAGGTTATTGGGAGGACAAACAAAAAGTCACTTGAAATAATGAAGAATTAACTATTGTTTACTTGTGATTTAGTCAACAGTACTTTTTTTTAATATTTAAATCTGTATGATAAATCTGTTATGACCATTAAAATGTTATGCTAATAGAATAAAAACATATTTCTACTTTTCATTCACTTTTTATGCACTCATCATAAAAAATAAAAAAAGGAATTGATAAAAAAGAGTTTGGGAATAGTGTATTAAAAGTTTCATCTTTTAATAATCTTTTAAAATATTTAGATTTCTGCTTTATTTTTACTGATGATATTACCAAGTCTTTATTGTTGTTGGCCAAATGTGGATGAAAGTTCAAGGACAAATGAATCATTTGTTGTACATTTTTAAAGAAATCAAATATGACCTTTGATTGGACTCTCACAAATACATATAATAAAGAACAATTTTTTTCTATAACATTATCTATATTCTATGCAGTGTTAACAATTCTATGATAGTTTATAATATAATATTTTATATGATATTAATTATGATTTAATTACCAGTTTAATAAAGATCTATTCTTTTTTTCTTTTAATGTTAACTATCCATATTCCATAAAATGTTAACCATAATTTTACCAGTTTTTTACTCCTGTTATACTATAGCAAAAGTCTCATTACATCTTTATTTTTTCTTAGTTTTCTTTGATCAGGATATAGGGAGTGACATCAAGTTTACACAGCTAATACAACTTCAGCTAAAGAGTTTCACATTGCAGGACAAATGGTTTCAATTTGTGTATTCTCATGGCACTTATTGGAGGCATGTATATCAAATAATAGTAGAACAGGTTGATTAAAACAGTTTACTAGAGACATTGTTGAACTGGCCATGTTCAAGTGGCCCTTTCTCTGTTTTATGTCATTTAAATAGTTTAAACAAAGCATCACTTAATAAGTATGTTTCTAAATAATAAGTTATTATAAAAGATGAACATTTTAAAATACAAAATGTAGAGTGAAAAATAAAACATGTTTATTACCACATTGCATTACTACCATTATTTGTTCTATTTCTTTTCATTTGTGTATATTTTTTATTTTACCGAGATGTCATAGTAGATACCATTGTTAACTGACTTCTAGAGGGAACAAATAGAGATGCTTTGGGTGGAACCCTTTAACCTCTAGAATAGGCTTCTTGAGACTATCTATTGGTTTGTGGTGACTTCAGTTATGTGTCACTATGGATCTAATTCTATCTGCTTACATTTCTGGAATTTCTAAATATTTTGCATATTATAATGTTAGGTAGTTAGTCAGGCATGAGTGACAGCTCTGTAACCATAGGAACTTCCCTTGAAGACCTTCTTTAAGGACCCCCCAGAAATACTTCTCTCTTAGGGTTATAAATAATCCCAAATCCTAGAGCACAAAGGCCATAAAAGCTGCTTGCTAAATCAACTACAAACACGTGGGTAGAAGGTACTAACTTAATTTGCCCACAATCTAATGCTCATTATACTGTCTTTATAATACTGCATTTATGCTTGGAAGTTCATGAATCTAATTATAACAGACTGAATTCGGGGTAAGCACATGTACGGTAGGGCAAAAAATTATATAGCAGCCAACTTTCAGTCAAAGTAACCTCACATACGGATTATCTAGGACCTTGCATCATGACCCAAATATAAATAGGCCTTCCGCCTTCTGTTGTGATAGCTCTGCTTGCTGAAAACTTATTCCCCCACTTGGGGTGTACCGTCTTATCTCTTTAACTCCCAAATTCCACAGGGCTGCAGTCTTCCTTAGAGTGGCTTGTCTTCTTCTAAAATGTACTTTCAATAAATATTTTTTTCTAAATTTCGCTAATCTGTAATTCTTTGCTGTATAGATGGGGAAGAACTGAGGGACAACACACAATACCAGCATCCTCCAAGCTATTGGGGCGACGCCAGATTTCATATTACTCTAGTGGTAACAGCAACATGTTATTTCTTATTTACAAAACCATTAGATTTAATATTTCGTTAATCAATTTTGAATAGGGATTGTGGTTTATACTTTTTCAACATAAGTCCATAAATATATGGAAAATAAATACATTAGTGAAATCAGTTAGATCTATAAATAATATTTCCAATATTTGGTTTTCAAATAAACTTTGTAAAATTTATTTATTCAACAATCATTGAGAACTTACTATGTGCTAGATTCTCAAAGAATTTAGTAGTAGAGCAAAAGCAGTTTCTCTGCTTTAATAACCATACATACCCTAGAATGGAGGAGCAAGATAAGTGAAAAAAAAAAAATCAACAACCAGGATAATTTTAATAACAGTACATGGCTCAAGTCAATTGTACAGGGTTATATACCAGTATGTAATTAACTGCTGAGAAGGGACCTCTACACACTATAAGATTTTCAGAGTAGATTGTACCTGATTTCAATCATAAATAAATAAATGGAGTCAGAATTTAGAAACACAGTAGGATGAGGACACTGGGCTTAACAAATGGCAAATGGAAATGCATTAAGAAAGGCACCATCTTGACTTTTTTAAGGAGAGTATTAAAGATAATTAGGAGAGGCATAGTGAGTAAGGTTAGTTAACACATGATAAAGTAGAAGAAGAAGAGGTACTCGAAATTGTTCGTGCAGGCATTTTAGATTTTGGTAGAGATTTTGACTAAGTGTAGTGGAAAACAACTAAAGAGGATCTAAATCGAGAGAGAAGTAAGTGATATGATTTTCTTTCCAAAGAACTATTCTAGATGCAGTAGGGTAGGTTTTGAGAAAGAATTAAGTAGCTTGAATCCATCACTGATATCCCTGAGGAATTTAGGGTGCCCAGTTTTGGTTTCTGGGAAGCTGAGTGCTGTAGCCCCTGAGGCATATGCATAGGGGTTGCCACTACCCAGAGACCTGAATTGGTGCCATTTCTTCTGCGGATTTCTTCTCTGGATCTGAGGCCTGATCATGGAAGGCACATTCTCTGGCTTTTGGTCCAATATTCTACTCTCCTTTTACCAAATCGATTCTTTTCAGGGCTACAGAGAGAATGGTGTGCTTACCTGCCACCTTGGGACAGAAAACAAAGAAAATCAGAAATTAAAAAATATATATATATTGTTTTCTGTTTGTAAGATATATTAAAAACATAGAAAGAAAATTTTATTTCGAGAGTTTCTGTTCAACCATTAGCTGACCACTAACCTGACCTGAAACTTCAGTAGCTACACATGACAAAGAATACAACTTTAAAGTATTAGTTCAATAAAGTTACTAAAATAAACGACACACGATGATAATAACAACAACAACAAAAGTAGGTGATGAAGAATCTGATTTCCAGAGTTGCCACATTATTTTATTTAAAATGTGCATTTTTAACAAAAAATGAGGTATGCAAATAAATCAGAATATTTGGCTCATAGATGGGGAAAAAGTAATTAATGGGTACAAGTGAGAAACATTTTTGAAAATCATGAAAAGGAGTACAGAAACGAATTCAGGTAATCTTCACCCTCACCATTTACCATGAGTAGTTAATTTAGTATCATATGGATATGATATAATTTACTCACTCCTTTATTGTTGAACAATGTTTTGTTTCCAGAGTTTATCACTCTCTATGACACTGTGAAGATTTACCTATAGATCATTTTTTAAATTTATTACTTTTGAGGGTTAGTAATTCAAAAAGAATTTATTCCATCACAGAGTTTGAATCTTTAATGTTCTGTATCCTCATTGGCAAATTAATTTCCCAGAAGCTTTAGAAATGTGTGCCCCAAAAAGTTGTGCAGAAGATTGGCCATCTCTCCTAATTTTATAATAATTTATTTTTCAATATTTTCAAAATATTAACATGTAAATTACTCTAAATGTCTTTTATCTTGAATACAAATAAACACGCTTGGTTATATCTCTTCTGTAAATTGCTCATCATGCCCTTTGCTGCCATTGCATTACCTGTGTTATTTGAAAAAGTTCTTTTGGTAATATTGAATTAACTGATTTATCAAGACGCTTCTCTAATTTTCTTTAAAAAACAGCCTTATTTTTCAGTAATGTACTTTTCAATTTTGTTCTTGATGTTTGGTGTCTAGAAATTTGCATAATTATTTTAAGAATAATTAATTTTCCTTTATATGCTGTCTTTGCTTTTATACTTGTATTTCAGTAATCTATTGTTGCATAACAGATTTCACCAAATTTAGAAGCTCATCATTCTGTTGGTCAGCAATTTGAGTTAGGCTCAGCTGTGTGGCTATTCTGCTCAGGTTGTGCAACTCATATAGCTGCTTTCAAATAGTGACTTGGCTGCAGGTGGTTGACATAGAGTGTCTCAGGTTTGACAGCTATGGTCTGATCCATGTGTTCTCCCCTTCAGGAGGGTAGTTTAGACTTATTTAGTGGTTTCAGGAAAGTAAAAGAAAAAGTAAATCCCAATATAGGAACTCTTTTGAAGACTCTGCTTACATTCTGTTTCATAATATCCCTCAGGCCCAAACAAACAACATGGCCCGGTCTACAGCATGGTAAGTTCACATGCACCCATCATTCATCTTAATTGGTTGCTATGGAGAATTAGACATATAAATTCCTATCACCTCTCTACTTTAAACTGTTACAGTTTTTCATGTAGAGAGCTTTCAATAAAAATTAATGTCATTAAGTCAATCATTATGATTTTGGATTAAAACTAATATTAAAACCAACAATTTGTAGTCTATGGCCATGGTACCCTGAATAAGCTTGATCTATCTGATCTCAAAAGCTAAGCAGGTTTAGGCCTGGTTAGTACTTGGATGGGAGACCACCTAGGAAGACCAGGTGCTGTAGCTGTAAAAAATAAAAAGAAATAAGGGATTGTAAGATAACAAGTTCCTTGCAATCTATGAGGTCAACCAAGGGATGCCTTGCCTAAAAGAAAAAATCTCATTTTTTTTCCTGATAAATGTTTCAATGCACATGTGATAGCTTCCACTTTAGAGGCCTATGTTTCTTTTATCCCACATCCAACTCTTCTAAGCAATTTTTAGAGATATGTCCCATCAGCCTACTTTTACTGAGTTCTCTAAGATAAATTCACATGTATTTTTGAAGCTACAATCCCCAACATACTTTATATGTGTTCAGATTTCAATAGTGTTACTATTTTTGTAAAATATTTTTAGTTTTTAACTTTGACATGTTTTATACTGTAGTAAGGAAGAGATCTTTTCAATTCTTGGGAATATTCATTGACAGTATTTTGTATTCAATTGTTTCTACTTTTTATTTCTTCAAAAATTTTTAATGAAATTTTAAGAGAAGGCGTGATCAAGGATATTACACTAGATCCGCCTTATCTTGATACCTAGCAAACATTTCAAAGAAACAAAATCTTGAAGATAAAAGTTTCTTTGTAATGTTGAATAGTAAGTTGCCTCAGACAAAATTTGACTTAATGCACAAGCTAGTTGATTTCATTAAAAGTAAAAAGCAAATCAGCCCCCTCCCCCGCCCAAGAAAAAATAAATATACCTGCTGATCACATATTTCTTCTAAGGTCACCTAAAATTGATTGATTATATATTTATAGGTTGATTAGAATCACTCATAAATGCTGTGTAAGATCTAGTGGAAGAGGCGAGTTCTCGATAAGAAGTATTTAGGATTGTTATCATTTTCTGGATTTTTTCTGTCATTTTTGTGCATAAAGTTTAAATTTTAGTTCTAAAAATACTATAAAAAACACAGGTAGAGATAGTTTTTTTTTTCTATTTTATATGGGAGAACTATACAAAACTAGAAATGTAGTATAACTCAAATATAATTTAATTAAATGGTGTGAATTATCTTTGTCATAGAAGTCACCTGTTTAAGTTAAAAAAATGTTTAGTTAGCATTTTGTGAGGGGTCATTATGACATCAAATCATAAGGTTTTATTTAATTAAATAAATTGATGTTTATTTTAAATCTAGCAGATAAAGCTTGAGATTCTATTTAAATTAAAATAAAAATGCAGTGTGTAATTTCAATGTAAACTTGGAATTAATAAATCATATGCATTATCTTTAAGTAATTTTTTTATTGATGTTCCAAAATCAGGACTGTATATGATGTGTTCAATATTTTATTTCTAAATTTGTAAGATCTTCTGGAGGTGGTATGTAAACTTAACTAGTAGTATATTTTCTCATAGTTTGTAATTTTGCATTTATTTGATTTGTATGTTGAAATGTAAATGACAAATTATTAGAGAGTGTGTTAAGTATATATAATCATTATTGAGATATAAGCCTATTTTGTTTGGATATTTCCAAACATTAAAATTAATATTTTTGGAACATATCATTTACTGTTGAAAGGCATTTATTCTTTAAATTGCTATAGACTTTTGAAAGTGGCCTCATCTTGGGAGTTGATACACATGTGACTAATAAAAAATTTTTTCCCAGAACACTTGTATCATATATTCACTTTCTCTTTATCAAATTTTCATTATTCAAAATTTACTTCATGCAAAATTTTTACCTTATAGACATAGGGTCAGGGAAGTTTGTAACTTGATGACATTGTTTGCTTGTTAAATTTTTTGCATGATTGTTTTGCACAGGAAATTGCATGTGCCAATACCTTGATTCAACTCACATTCTTGAGCTAAGTTATGAAAATTTATCATCAAAAAAGTAAATTTACATTTAAATGTACTTCTGGCATAGCTACAAGTTAAATTTCAATTTAGCCCTGTCAACAAAAATTAAGTTTACATATACAAAAGTCTAATCTGATAGAGCAACAAATCAGGTATGATGTATATGACTTTGAATTTGTTAGTTAATGCTTTTTGAATAGACAGATAATTATAAGTTACAGACTAAAGTCTGAAAAACTTTAATGCTATCATATAAAAGTTTTAAATTGACTTTTCTGAGTTTATGATGAAAAACTGCATTTAATTACTTTGCAAATAAAGTGAAGGGGTTGAAGAGAGAAAGAAAATGATCAGGAATGAAGTCAAGGATAATGAATAAACTGTGATTGATTTACAGGATTTTGGATTCCTCGAAAATGGTATATTTTCTCTTTATAAAATGTTATAAATTATTTTAAAATATATACTCTTTTTGGATTACTATATCCACAAAACTTTCAGGGAGGGAAAGGCCTTAAAATTGTTATTTGTAAAATTAATAAAAATTCATAAGAAATATATTAAACAGTGAACCCTTGTCTATACTTTGCACACACACACACACACAAGAAAGATAATAAAGATGAATAAACCACTGTAATTAGAAAAAATCTTTTCTAAAAATTCAGTCAAAAGCAGGTCATTAGAGTGACTATTTGACAGAGAGGCTTTGTTAAATTTTTAGCCAATGGATCTACTCCTCTTTTGAATAAAAAAGAACACAAATATCAAAAAACAAGAACAAAATGATGCAAAAAAAATTACTAAAGGAATATTTGAAATTTGGGCTAAATTCATACAATGTATTTTAGAAATTGTGCTTTTCTTTAATCCCATTGACGTGCTTAGATTTCCTGTAAATTTGTTGGTTACCATTGGTTTTGTTCTCTGAATCAAATGCTTTTGTTCCAGGGATTTGAAATTTGTTAGAAGAAATGAGACTGACTTGGGAAGAACAGATAAATATGGCAGAGCCAATGAAAGCATTCAAACTTGAAATAATTCTTTTGGAATAATAAATATGGTTATCCAAACCAAGATTCCGGGGACTTAGCTAGAGAACGTATTTGAGATGTTAAATTGGACCAATGAATTAAAGAGGGAAATACATAATGCCAAGAGATTTTGAGAGGATTTGTAAATTGTTCTTGATCTTAATGCTACATCGAGCTTCATTTGGAGTCAGCTGTGTAATATCTGGACTACGTTTGGAAACTAAACAATCTTTTCTTAAAGTTATGTGCAAAGATGGAGGGCGAGTATCACCTGTAATGATTGGGATGAAGATCTACCTCTAATCTCAGCACTTTAAGTATACAATTTATTTTGCTGCTTGGTTTTAGAAACTTCAGTGTTCATAGTTATTTTATTTTTTTCATAGCATATTAACTATTTATTTAAGCCATCTCCTGCCATAAGCAAAGAGATAGAAGATCAGTATACTGGTTATCATTTGATACAAGGAAAGCAGGTAAGCTTAAGGTCCCATATACTTTTCTGGTCCCTGTGCAGAGTCCAAACAGAGGCTGTAGTCCCCACAAACTTGGAGGAAAACACAATTTCAGTCCATATATTAATAGAATCAAACTACAAGTGAATGTTAAAAGAATATGCAAAGATACAAAGATATTAAAAATATACATAAATGCAAATATTTTAGCATACTTATGAGAATATATCCTTAAAATTAGAAAAAAAAATTTAGAAAGTGTATAATTAGTTTAAAAAATGAAGATTCCAACCCTAGAGAACTGTCAATAAGTTCCATGAGAAGTGCAGTGGGGCTGGGACCTGGTCTTCTGGCAAGAAGGGGTATTCTTAGATAATGTAGATGATTCAGAATGATATAAAATTTGGAAGCATATTAATAGCAAATAGCGGGGAAGAAAGTTCAGAATTTTTAGATTAGAAAAGTATAATTTGACATAGAGGTCAGTTTTCATTTTTAAAATAGAGAAAGAGTGAGATCAAAGTACAGATAAATAAGATAGTAAAAATACAACATAGAAAAAATTCACATGTGAATGAAGTGCACAATGAAAGCCAAATTAAGGCAGAAAATTAAAGCCTTCACAGAATAAACATATAAAACATGGAGATGAATGTAGATAGTATATGATGTGGATGGAAAATGAAAAATAATTACTTGAGTACCTGTACTGAGTATTCTTCAAGAAAAGACATAACAATAGTTAACATATAATAGAAAAGGAGTTTTCTGAGAAAAATTAAAGCTAATGAATGCAAATTGAAATTCTTATAGATTATCATTGGAAGAAGTGTATTTTTAATGCAAAAATCAAACCAAATAAATCTTAGAATAAACAAATTAACAATAAAAATAAATAAGATGTTAACTATATTTGTAAAACCCATGAAGTAAAATCTTAGTAGATGTACATAAGAAGCTAATTTTGTTTTCATTACTCTCTATAACACTAATTCCTGAACAAAACTGGATTATAAAATAACTAAGGTCAAAGAAGAATCACACAAATTCATATTGGTATTAAATATAAAAGAATCCCTCAAATCTAGGAAACAATAAAAACAACACAGAGCTAACTAATTTCCCTCCAATATTATACTAATGCACATATGCATTAATGTGAACTCATACCCTGCTTTGTCTTTTGTAGAGTAACTTTCATTCCTTTCAGTAAACCAAGAAGAGACAGCACATTTTGTGGTCAATGTCCAACCTGGTTGAAGCAGAGATGCCCTGCGACTATGAGAAAAACTAGCCTCTAATCACATCCTTCATATAATAATGTATCATTGTTAAATTTGTGAGCTACTGTTTTTATAAAACTACATTTGATACCATATTAAAAATGAAGCTTTTTTTTGATATGACAGAATATTTTATTTTTATTTTTGAACAATTTTGTTGGCTTAACCCACAGAAGTAAATATCACACCAATTTTGTATTTCAAAAAAGCAAACAGAAATTTTTGAACTTTTTTTCATTCAACTACAGTTTTATTATTATTTTATTGTAATTCATATCTGCTAGTCACCTTATTTTACATGTCTCGAAGGTCAAGAAAAATTAAATATACAAACTGAGACTTGAGACTTTTAAATATCAATAATTATTATTAGTCCAAGTAAATAGTCCATCTAGATAGAGCTATTTATTATGTGTTGATAAAGCAATTTGTTCACATCTCTGATTACTTTTTATAGATTTATTTCTAAATGTGCAATTTCCAAATCAAAGAGGAAATATTTAATAGTCTTCTCAAACCCAAAGTCTAGAAACAAATATATAATATTTGATAAAAGCCATAACCCTTTATATTTTGGCCCTTACATAAATGGCAACATCTAACTTTTTTCCAATAAATATTGTGCTGGGTATTGACTTATATCGGTTTATGAAAAAACATGTTACTGACTAGAAATCATTGATACTGATCAAATGATAAAATATGAGTCTCTATGGTGATCTTAAATGTGCTAATAAAAATACAATTTTTTAAAAAAAAGATTTGGGATAAAAGATTCACAAATATTAATAGAAAAAAATCTTAAAAGCAGCGAAAGAAAAGCAGTTAGTTACCTACAAGGGAGCTTCCATAAGATTGTCAATTGATTTATCAACAGAAACTTTGCAGGCCAGAAGAGATTGGCATAAAATATTCAAAGATTGATAAAAAGCAAGGACCTACAACCAAGACTACTCTATACAGCAAAGTTATCATTAGAATCAAAGGACAGATTTAAAGTACTTCCCAGACAGAAAAAAAAAAAAAACCTAAAGGAGTTCATCCACACCAAATCAATATTACAAGAAATGTTAGAGGGGCTTTTTTAAAAAGAAGAAAAACAAAAGATAAAAACATATGAATGACAAAATGGTAATAACTATATTATCCATCAACAATTACTACAAATGTAAATAAATTAAATGTGCCAACCAAAAAAGAAGGTGGATAAATGGGTAAGGAAATAAGACCCTACAGTTGCTGCCTAGAGACTCATTTCAGATTGAAAGATACATACAGACTGAAAGTAAACAGATGGGAAAAAGATATTTCATAAAAATAGAAACAAACAAACACATAAAAGCTGGGGTAGCAATACTAATATTAGACAAAATAAAAATGTAAAACAAAGGCTATAACAAGAGACAAAAAAAGAACCCATTAAGCCCATTTCTAGATATTTATGCGAAGAACCCGAACACTACTTTGAAGAAATATGTGAATTCATGTTTGTTGCAGCATTATTTACAGTAGCAAAGATATAGAGGCAACCCGGATGTCCATTTAATGGATAAATGGATGAAGAGTACATACATAAAATGGGATATTTGTCAGCCACACACACCACACACACACACACACACACACACTAAATAAATAAATAAAAAATTTTGCCATTTGCAACAACATGGATGGACCTAAAGGACATTGTACTGAGTGGAATAAGTCAAACAGAGAAAGACAAACACCATATGATTTCATTTAACATGTAGAATATAAAGAACAAAATAAAAGAACAAACAAAATAAAAACAACTTATAGATACAGAGAACATTTTGATGATTGCCAGATGGGAGGGCACTTTGAGGAGGGTGAGTGAAAAAGAGAATGGGTTTAAGCAGTACAGAGTTTGGTAGTTACAGAATAGTCATGGGGATGTAAATTTTAGCATAAGGAATAAGCTAATAATATTGTAATAACAAATCTATGGTATCAAATGGATACTAGACTTATTAGGGTGATCACTTTGTAAGTTACATAAATGTCTAATCATCATGTTGTATACTTGAAACTAATATAATATTGTATGCCAGCTGTATTTGAAAAATAAAAAAATATATATATTTAAAAAGATTCAAATGTTAATGGTTTGGGGTTGTCCACCGTATGACTTTTTTTCTGTTATATTTCAACATTCTCATAATTACTTACAGTTTCAAAAGACAGCCTTTATTAATATTAATTTCTGAAATGTACCTCTAAAATAATGGTAAACCAATATTAGTAATTCAATGATGATTAAACTTCTAAATTATACATTTCCGTCTAATTAACCATGTTTGTACATTTTATTGTGGCCTGATACATTCAGTCTGACTTCAGGAAAGTTAGAAATATAGTATGCAAGACATTTCAGTATCTCAAAGAATATGATACCTGGAAATTATTAAAAGCAGACATTATTAAAAAGCTGACATTAGAAAACCATCTCACATATTAAAATATACTGAAATTTTGAATCACGAACATTTTTTTTTTTCAGAGATACAATAGGAAAAAAAATAGTTTACTTTGAGGATGCACTACCAGAGTGAAATTTCAGTTATAAAAATATAATGTGAGTCCTTGGGGAAAACATGGACAGAGTGAGAGACATCCCTCAGATCTCTCTCCTTGAAGCAACAATAAACTGAACATCTAAAACTCACCCAAACTGCACACCAGCACATCTGAGTGTGGGACCTGAGCTAAGAGCTACCACAGGTCAGAAACCCCAGGTGTTGGGGTGGTGGACTGGGAGAAATAAACAAGCTGCCTTTCACAGGCCTCATGGAGTTCCCTGCAGGAGGAGGGGGAGGGGGAAGGAGTGGCAACTTCCCTGAACAGCACTGTCTGAAAGTGCTGCCAGTTCCACCACAGTGGGCAGCAGGGCCAGGGCAGAAAGCAGAAAGTGGGACAGGAAACACAGAAAAACAACAGTTGATTTGTACTGACCGTGGTTGCAAAAACTGAGGTTGAGCCGCAGCACTCAACTCCCAACCCAGAGAGGCCCTCACTACATACCCTCCGAGACCGATCATCGCAGAGTCCCAGGGGAATTTGAGCAAATGCTGCAGAGAACATCACTGACCACTGACAGGGACTGAAACTGAGGGCAGCAAGTGTGATTAAATATCCACAAGAAAAATCAAAAGACTTTTTAAAGGCTTTATATAAAGCAGGGATCCAAGAATTTAGATGCCACCTACTGGAAATCAAAAGAAAAGTGACTTCTTTGCAGCAAGCTAAAGGAGAGGCCTTTTAAAAATAAATCTTCTTTCTGGAAAAACAGTAGAATACACTTCCATTAGTGCCCAGGTGGAGAAATAGTTCTCTAAACATCATGAACAACCAAGGTGACAGGGCATCTCAGAATGAAAGAGAAAAATCTCCAGAAAATAAGCTTACAGACATAGAAATAGGAGACCTAAATGACAAAGAATTCAGGATCGTACTTCTGAAAGAACTCAGTGAGATCCAAAACAACTCAAATCAATAATTTCAGGAATTGAAAAAAAACAATTAGATGAACAGAAAAGGAGAATGAAACCCTTAAAAGAAACCAAATAGAACTTCTGGAGGTGAAAAACACACTGCAAGTGTTTGAAAAAAATAAAATAGTAACCTTGGGAAATATAGTCAACGAAATGGAGGAAAGGATCAGTGATATTGAAGACAGAAATCTAGAAATAAATCAGAAGGAAGAAGAGAGAATCGAAGAATGAAAGATAATGAAAGAGAAATACAAGAACTAGCTGATACCATCAGAAGAGGAAACAAGAATAACAGGCATTACCAAAAGAAATGAAAAAAGTGTTGGGACTAGAAAGCATTTTCAGACAAATAGTGGATGAGGATTTCCCAAATTTAAGGAATGAGCTAGAGCTTGGAATTCAAGAAATCGACAGAACAACCAATTATCTCAACCCAAAAAGGCCTTCACCAAGACACATTGTAGTTTAAAGTTATCAAAATCAATGACAAAGCTAGAATTCTCAGGACAATCAGGGAGAAGAAAATGATAACTTGTAAAGAAAAAACCCATTAGATTATCATTGAACTTCTCAGCGCAGGCATTACAAGCCAGAAAAGAATGGAATCAAATATTTAAAACTATTAAGTAAAGGAATTGCCAGCTAGAATAACGTATTCAGCTAAGGTCTCCTTTAGATATGAAGAGAAATTAAGACTTTTCCGGATATACAAAAATTGAGGGAATTCTCCACTACAAGGCTTGAACTACAGAAATTCTGAAAGGGGTCAGTTCACCTAAAATGAAATAACATCAACAACAAAAAAATACACAATTAGGAGTAAAGTGACTATTAGGCAAATAGAAGCAGAAGAGTGCAATCCTTACTAAGAACAGGGCATTATAAGCTTAAATGATAAAAAAGCAATTGCTATAGCAAGATTAGAAATGAACGGTCAAAATAAATAGAACAAATTGAGATAATGACTGAAAGGGGAGAATTCAAAGATCCAAATTCACAAAGGGGAATGGAGATAAGGCACATGCAGAAGAAAATGAATGACTGTATATATATATATATATATATATATATATATATATATATATATATAAACTATCCTTTTCATTCATAAGGTAACCACACACCAAAGATTCAAAACTGAAGCATATAACATAAAACAAGAAGAACCAGAGGGAAAAACCACAAAAGCAAACCAAAATAAAGAAAACAGAAACACAAGGACAAAAAGCAATGGAAGCACCGAGCTACCAGAAAGCAAAAGGTAAACTGGTTGTAAAAAGACCTCATATTTCAATAATCACTCTAAAATGTAAATGGACTGAATTTGCCAAAAAAAAAAAAAAAAAAAAAAAAAAAAAAAGAAGAAGAAGAAGAAGAAAAGGCACAGAATTGCAGAATGGTTCAAAAAACAAACCCCAACCATGTGCTGCCTTGAGGAGACACATCTTAGCTCCAAAGACAATACAGACTCAGAGTGAAAGGGTAAAAAATGATATTTCCAAGCAAATGACATTCAGAGAAAAAGTGGTTGTACTCATACTAATATTGGATAAATAGACATCAAAATAAAAATGGTAAAGAAAGATCCTGAGGGACACTTTATAATGATAAAGGAATCATGCACCAAGAAGACATAACACTTATTAATATCTATGCTCCCACTCATGGAGCCCCGAAATATATAAGCAATTACTAACAGAACTAAAGAGAGAAACAGACCAAAACACTATCATAGCAGGGGATTAAATATTACATTGTCGGATATGGACAGATCCTCCAAACAGAAAATCAATAAGGAAATAACATCCTTAAATGACACATTAGACCAACTGGACAATTGATTAAATACAGAGCCTTCCATCCCAAAAGAGCTGCTTACACTATATATTCTTCTCTAGTGAACATGGAACATTCTCAAGAATCAACTACATACTGAGACACAGAGATAGCCTCAACAAATATGAGTGTTGAAATCATACCAACCATATTCTTGATCATAATGCTTTGAATCTAGGGCTCAACTACAGAAAGGAAATCAGGAAGAACACAAATATATGGAGACTAAACAACATACTACTGAAGAATAACTGGATCAGGGGAGAAAATGAAAAGAAATCAAGAGATACATAAAAATGAATGATAATACTAGTACCAACATATCAAAACCTTTTGGATATGGCAAAAAGTATTATAGAGAAAAGTTCATATCATTACAGGCCTAGCCTCCAAAAATAAGAACAAGCCCAAATAAAAACCTAACACTTCATTTAAAAAAAAAAAAAAAAAAAAAAAAAAAAAACTAGAAAAGGGAGAACAAATGAAGCATAAAGTGAGCAGAACAAAAGAAATCATCAACATAAGAGCCGAAATAAATGAAATTGAACACAAAAAATAACAGAAAAATAAATGCAACAAAGAGTTGATTCTTTGAGAAGGTTAATAAAATTTACAAAACCCCTGGCTAAGTCACTGAAGAAAAAAAAGAGAAAGGTCACAAATAGATAAAAATTGAATATGAAAGAGGGGGTAATTACGACTGACATTTTGCAGAAACACAAAGGATCATGCAAGAACACTATGAAAAAAGTATGTAATAATGAATTTAATTACCTAAAAAGAAATAGACCAATACTTAGAAAATACACTCTTCCTAGAACCGAATCAAGAAGATCTGGGAAACTTAAGAAGACTGATCAGCAGTATGGAAATTGAAACAACTATCAAAAAACCTACTAAAAAGTAAAAGTCCAGGACCAGATGGCTTCACAACTGAATTCTACCAAACATTCAAAGAAGATTTAATACTTAATCTTCTCAAACTCTTCCAAAAATCCAAGAGGAGACAATACCTCCCAACCCATTTTATGAGACCAATATTACTCTGATACCAAAACCTGGTAAGGATAACACAAAAAAAAGAAAACTGCAGACAAATATCTCTCATGAACACAGATGCAAAAATTTTAAATAAGATACTAGCAAACCAAATACAGCAACATATTGAAAAGATTTATACCATGATCAAGTGGGGCTTCATCCCAGAGGCACAGGGATGGTTCGACATATGCAAATCGATTAATGTGAGACACTACATAAATAAATTAAAAAAATAAGAATCATATGAACAATCAATAGATACAGAAAAAGCCTTCGACAAGATACAACACTGTTTATGATCAAAAACACTTCATAAAATTCATATAAAGGAAAGAACCTTAAACATAATAAAGGCCAGCTATGAATAAACCTCAGCCAACATTATATTGAATGGTGAAAAATCTTCCCTCTAAGTTCAGAAGATAGCAAGGCTGTCCCACTATTGCTGCTCTATTCAATATAACATGGAGGTCCTAGCAAGTGCAATCAGACAAGAGAAAGCTATAAAAGGCATGCCGAATAGGAGAGCAAAGAAGTTCAAACTATCCACTATTTATAGGTGACATGATCCTCTATATAGAAAACCCTAAAGGACTCTACAATAACACTGCTAGAAAACAATAAGCAAATACATTGAAGTCTCTGGATACAAAATCAATATTCAAAAATCCATAGTGTCCAATACTCTAAAATGAAAAGTGTCAGAAATCCATAGCATTCCTATACTCTAATAATGAAGTGTCAGAAAAAAAAGTAGAAAAAATAACTCCTTTTGCAATTGCAACAAAAAGAGTAAAATGCCTAGGAATAAAATGAAGAAACATGTGAAGGACCTGATGATGAAAACTACAAGACCCTGTTAAAAGAAAAAGAAGATACAAAGAAATGAAAAGATATTATGTGTCTTGTGATTAGAAGAATCAACATAGTTAAAAATGACCATATTACCTATAGCATTATACAGATTTAATGCAATCCCCATCAAATCCCATCAATTTTTTTAAAGAAATAGAACAAAAATCATCTAATTTGTATGAAAGCTCAAAAAGACTCCAAAATTGCCAAGCCATCCTGAGAAAAAAGAACCAGGCTGGAGGCATCACTCTGCCTGACTTCAAATTATACTGCAAATCAAAACGGCATGGTATTGGCAGTGAAACAGACACACAGACCAGTGGAACAGAATCGAGAGTCCAGAAGTAAACCCATATTTGTATGGGCAAATAATTTTCAACAACAACAAAAAAACAAAAACATACAGTGGAGAAAGAAAGCCTCTTCAATAAATGGTGCTGGAGAAAACTGGAAGCCACCTGCAAAAGAATGAAACTAGGTTGTCTATCACCACACACCAAAATTAACTCAAAATGGATTAAGGACCTGAATATAAGACCTGAAACAATAGAATACATAGAAGAAAAACATAGGAACTAAACTCAAGGACCTTGGACTTAAAGAGGATTTTATGAATTTGACCTCAAAGGTAAGGGAAGTAAAACCTAAAACTAAATGAATGGGACTATACAAACTAAAAAGCTTCTGCTCATCAAAAGAAAACCATCAACAAGGTAAAGAGATAACTATCAAATGGGAAAATATATTTGCAAGCAATGCCTCTGATAAGGCCTAATATCCAAATATACAAAAAGATCTCATACGACTCAATAACAACAAAAATGATCCAATCAAAAAACGGCAAGAGGGACCTGAGACAGACACTCTCCTAGAAACATACAAATGACCAACAAAATATTGAAAAGATGCTATTAGGGAAATGCAAATCAAAACCACAATGAGATACCTATCTCACACTTGTTTAGAATAGCTAAATCAACAGGACAAGTGATAACAGATGCTGGAGAGGATGCGGAGAAAAGGAACCCTCATACACTGCTGGTGGGACTGGCAAATTGGTACAGCACTATGGAAAACAGTATGGAGTTCCTTAAAAAACTAAGAATAATCTGCTATATGATCCAGCAAGTTCTCTACTGGGGTATTTACCTCAAAAGACTTGAGAAAACCCATATTCGAAAAGATACTTGCACACTGATGTTTGCAGCAGCATTATTCACAAGCAGCCAGGAACATGGTAGCAACCGAAGTGTCCTATGATAGATGATTGGCTAAAGAAGCTGGGGTACATATATACAACAGAATATTACTCAGCTTGTAAGAAGAGATGAAATATTGCCATTGTGACAACCTGGGTGAACCTCAAGATTAATCATGCTAAGCAAAATAAGCAAGACAGAAAAAGTTGAAAACCACATGATATTACTTATATGTGGAATATAAACCTAAAAGCAACAAATGACAGGACAAACAGAGACTTATGAGCATGGACAATGGACTAGTGGTTACTAATGGTAGGGGGTGGGGGAGGAGAGGTAGGTAGATGGCTAAAAAGGGTTCAAATATAGGGGTAGGGTAAGGAGGAATGGTAAAAGGGGGTCAAATATATGGTAGCTGAAGGAAACTGGACTTTAGGTAGTAAACCACACAATAGCATGTATAGATGTCAAATGATTATGTATACCTGAAAATTATATAATTGGTATTAACCCAATGTTAGTCCAATAAACTTAATTAAAAATTTTTTAAATAATAAAATAAAAAAATATAATGAGCAATCACAGAAGAAATTTCACTAACTGTTACCTATTTTTTAGATATAGGAATTTATGCAGTTGGTATTGAAAATTGAAGTTTTACTAAAATATTAATGTATATTATAATAGTTATAATTTACTAATGTTTATATTACTATTCCTATAATTTGAGAGAAAATAAAATTTCATTAAAAATGTATTTAAATTAATATATGTTCTTTATATATTAAGGAAATGAATATAGTTCAGTAAGTTACCTTAGTATGCACAAATTAAACAATACTGAATAATTGAAGTATAGTAATTTATAAACATATCACAACATTTTCAGGACACTTAAATGTATTATATTTACTTGTGTTCATCAAGTATTTGGTTCACTGCTTTTAGCATTGTCTTACTTCCTTTTCCCCTTTTCTTTGTTTTAGAATTAATGTTTTCTTAACCTTTCTAGTATATGAACTCTCAGACATCATTGAAAAAGCCCAAAGTGTAAATCATTCCAGGAGAGTTACAGTGTGTTTACATAGTGCATTCTCCAATGTAAACTATCTCATGTGTTTTCACATAGTAGGTACTCAATAACTATTAATTAAATACAAAATAGTTTGGGATCTATAAATATGTACAAATTTCATGCTTCCTACTTAAATGAAACAGATTGGGATATATTTCAAACAAGGCAGGTCAATTTTTTGTTCATTTGTAATCTCATTGAAGATAATAAGACCCCATAAGTACTCTCTAGAAGTCAGTAACTCAGTTGAGAAGACATTAACTCTTTCAGTACACAATAGGGCCATTTCTGTTTTAGAGATTGAGTTACTACAAGAAGTCACTTAGGCACTTGTGATCATAAGGTTTATTAATGAAGCTTAGTATACTAAATTGAATGTGTGTGAATAAGGAATATGTCATGTTAATATTACAGTATAAGAAAACACAAAAAGTCAGTATTATCCCAAATAGCCTAATATTCTTGAGAAAAATCTGTGAATTTTACAAGAAACCTTATCTGTCAAACCATTATTTTCTCACACTACTTTTTAGTAGAGATGGAACCAGATAAAAGGCAAAAACGAAAAATGCAAAAAAGTCCTTTGTTCATCACTCAGAAAATATGATCTTCTAATGAAATGAGGTGAAGAGGGTAACAATTTAATTTCTGTCTCCAAAACTCTGCAGTTTTATTTTCTTTCTCAAGAAACTTTCATTACATATAGAACACATAGAGCTCAGTTAAAGGTGAGGCATACACATCACTTTGCATTTTGCCTAAGTAAGTAAAAAGAAATAAAAACTCTGCAATTTGTTTGGTGGTTTGTGTATCTTTAATGTCATATTCTTTGGTCTCGTTATATAAAATAAATAAAAGCATTGGACATTATCCCCAAGAGTCGATGTGACTTAGAAAGATAACATAAAAACATCTATTGCTATTTTAAGCCCACATTACCAATTGAATTTTGTTTAGTTTTATTATCTTTTTATGGAAGGTAAAATTCTCAATGGCTTTATTTCTCATTTACCTCTCTTTCTCTTTTTTTTTACATTATATGGGTGAATGCATATTGGGAAAATAAAGACATTGAACATTTTAAAAAATTTTTGGTCCTAGAAGTCAAGATATAAAAGCCATTTTTTCATCATGTTCCTACTTACGTATATGAACCTTAGCAAGGTAGTAAAACCGTGGACCTTCATTTTCCTTATATATGAAATTCAAGAATTTTATAGATACTCAATTCTATAACCTTCTACCCATTAGCCGTCTCGCATATTCTCCTTAGTTGTTTTCTTTCTTAATGATTTCTATTATCTTTAATAATTTCCATACAACTAATCTCATCTCCCTTAATTTTTCTTTCCTTTTGTCAGAATTGCTTGTAAGTCACAAATTTGGATGAATCCAACCATTTGTATTGTCCATATGCTCATAACAGAGAGCTGTAAAAATGTAACATTTAAAATTTTTGATCAGCTTCTATGTATGAAGCACTTTTCAAGGCTCTGGGAAACAAAATAACAAAAGAGGATAAGATTCCCTTCTTGTATTCTAATGAGGAATGAAATGAAATAAGTTAGGAAATTTTATGGTAATTAAGTTAGTGCTAAGGAGTAAAAATAAAGCAAGAAAAGAAAATGGGGCTTGAGAATGTGTTAAAAGAAGGTTTATAAGAAAGGAAACCTTTAAGTAAGATCTGAAGGGAAGTGAGAATATGACCTGTACAGATGTATGTAGGAAGAGTACGACCAGCAGAAAGAAGAGCAAGTGCAAAATCTTGGAGCAAGAGTAGGCCTGCCATGTTTTTCAAGTTGCAAGAAGGAGACCAGTGTAATTAGACAAAGGATCAAGGGAAATTACTACATGTGATTAAAGTCAGGGCAGTTAATAAGTTACAAGGGAGTTAAAGTGTGTCATGCACACAAACACACACACATGGCTCATGTAATATGATTTGAGTTGGCAGGTCTAAAATCTGCAGGGCAAGCAGGCTGGAAACTCTGGCAGTAGTTGTATAAATGGCCAAAAATTATGCCTATATTGGTTGTTATTATCCCTATATTGGTTATTATTCTTCACAGATGGCTAGGAATGTTAGCCCTGAGACTTCAAAAGGCCATTCTATCCTTCCATCAAACAACCTATTCAAGATGATGGGCAACACGGTAAGATCAGTAAATCCCGTGAGCATAGATTCATTGCCATAATTCTTTTGCTATAAAGTGAATTATTTTATCAACGTGGAATACTACAACAGTGATGAGGGATTCTGTGCGTAATGAGGACAGTTTTGTCAGAAGCATTACATATAGGGAAGGTAAATCTGTAATCAGAGTTATCTATTTCACTAGAATATCTTTTCCTAAGAATGGTGCCCTAATAGGAACTCTGTGTTGGTCTCTGCTGCTGCTGATTAGGCACTTTTGGCATTGACTGTAGTCAGGTCAGCACTGGCGAGTGGAAATTAATGTTGATCTACTAATTAACCTCTCACCATGACCGTTTTTTATGAGTCTACTGGGTTGGGGAAAGAGGCTGACTGTTATCCACAGAGCAATTCCTACTACACACATGATAGTTAAAATCTTACTCTCCTGAGGTCACACTTTGATGAGTATTTCAATAGGTCACGCATATCTTCGTGGTTTTTTGCCCATTCTGATAACTATTTCCACAGACCTCTTTTGCCAAATCTTTTTATCATAAATTTTCCATTATTTTCTTCCAAATCTCTGCCCTTTCAGCCAAACTCTTGGACAGAACCAAGGAATCAGTATATGATTGCACATCTGACCACACTTTCTTTCTAGAAAAAATACATACATGCATGCATGCATACATACATACATACATACATACATACATACATACATACATACATACATACATAAGTGGCACTTATTGGGAAGACTTCCCTTATCACTGTATTTCAGGAATTTCAGACATACAGCTTCTGTATGTCTGCAAAGGTCTTTATTTTCTTCTTCAGGAGAACTTTGCTCGATATATTATTCTTGGCTGCTAATTTCTCTCTTTCAAAAGTTCGAGTATTTGACTCCACCCCTTACTAGCTTGTAGAGTTTCTGTTGACATATTTGATGATAACCTAATGAGTTTTCTTTAGATTACCATCTTCTTCCCCTGGCTGCCTTGAGATTTCTTTCTTTGTCATTAATTTTTGACAGTTGTAACATAATATGTCTGGATCTTGAATCCTGTTGAGTTTTTTTCAGAATTGCAATTTTTTTGTCATTTGAATCACATATTTCTATGTCTATAAATACATTTTCTAGAGTTGTTTTTTTTTTTTTTTTTTTTTTTTTTCTTTCTTTCTCCTAAGTTACCTTGTTATCTTGGTCGTTCGTTATATTTGGTGGATTTTCTCCACCAAGATTTTATGAGAATAAACTCTGCCTGTTAAAAATTGTATTAGTATTAAGAGTGATGCCTCTTTAGCAGGTTGATAAAAACAGGTTTTTCTGTTTTTCCAGCTGGTGGTACACAGCCTTCTGCACTTCTCAGGCCCCCTGATACCTGCTGGGTAAACAAAACATGCCCTTTAATCCATTGGGGAGGTGTGTGTCTACGCTGTGACCAGGTTGCATTTGGTCCTCATGGCACAATGTGGTGGGCAATGGTGTTGTGAGCCCCTGAAAAGCCCCTGAATGCTTAGTGCTGCCCCAATGGTCTCAGTATGCAGCACTGCGCTGCCTTGGGTGTCCCGGTGGCTCCCATGGACAGGCCTGGATAGGTGGGGAAGGGGTGAATGGGTTGGGAGAGGCTGCTGGTGTGATTGTGGCATTGTTTTCCTCCCAGTAATGGTGACTATCAGACCTCAGCTGCTTTGCCTTTGTTTCTCCACCTCTGTCACTGCATTAGCTTAGTGTGCATCTGCCACTCGAAAGCGGTCTCCTCAGTTCTCTGGAGCTGCAGGCTCTCTGTCTGGAGCCCAACACTTGCTGCTATAGTTTTTTCTGGGGCTTGAGGAGGAGTCAGGCTTCAAGACTTTGTTTTCTGGTCCATCATCGGTGGCTACTATAATACAAGCCGTTCAACCTCTATTTTCTGTCTCTTCCCTGAACATTTGGTTCACCAGAGTAATGCTGATCACTTGGGTAGCAATGCTCGGGGCTACAGAGAGTGCGCGCAGCACGCTGATTCCTCCTCTTTCCCCAGGCCCCACCGTGAGCTTTTGGCTGTATTTCACAGCACTTGTTTTCTCACTCCCCCCCTCCAGCCCTTCTTCGCCCAGAATTGCCCACCTTCAGCTGGTTTATGCCCAGGTCTCTCAGAAGTGTTAATGTGTTAGGCTAGGACTCTTCCACTACATGATAGTTGTTTAATTTGTAATTCCAAGGGGCTAGTTCAAGGGGAACGCTCACACCACCATGTTTCTGATGTCACTCTTCTTTTGTTTTATTGTTATTTGTTTTAGCCCCTTCCCTCTACCACTTTTTTGGCAGCTTTCATGATGCTTCTGGACAAACAATTTTGGTATTGTTTAAATCTAATACTTCCACTGTGACTTCTGTATTTTTTAATAATACCTAAGGAGGTTCAAGATATCTTTGAGAATTTTTGAGACAGAATTATCAAATGACTACTATTTCTTAGAATTTGCTCTTTTTGGAGGGAGTTTTTCACTTAACTAAATTTTTCCATATTGCTGTGAAATAAACATCTGTATTTCAAATGCATAGTATAAAAATTTGGACCAACTTACTTTTCATTGAAAATAAATAATCAGAAACATTTTTTGGTAAAAAAAGAATACTACATTTTGATATTTGCCCTTCATTATGTTAAAACATATTTCCTTGTTTATGGTCTGATAAGTATCATTAAAAATAATTTAAAAAATATTAGCTTGGTCATATTTTAAATTAAAAGTATTTTTAGAAATATTTTTTACTTTAAAAAAATATATTATTACACAGGGCAGATAATTGAAAATCCACTAATCAAAACGTTTGAAAATTATAATATTAACATAGAAACTAAAATATAATTTTTGCAAATTTACCTAATTTAAATAAAAGAAATTAAAATTGGCATTGACTCCAATGTATTTTTTATTTTGAATTGCATATTATGCTTTTAAAATTTCTTTAGTTATTACAGTTTTTAAAAGGAGTTTGGAACATCTATTTTCTTTTTATGACTTATTGTCCATATCTTAGGACTTTAGGATTCTAAAAGTATTTATTTATCAAAATTCAATCACATATAGTGCAAAATTTGCTATTATTATATATCATGCACTCTTGCTCTGTTTATAAACAGATATTTTTATTTTTAAGTGTCCATTTTGATATACAATCATAAAATATTTGTTTTAATTTTAGCGTGTGACTTGAAATTATTATGGATTAATTATTAATAATTACTTGAAATTATTATGGCTTAAATATTAAGCCACTCATAAATAAATTAGTACTACATGAATTTTGCATTTGGTAGATATTTAGTTCTGGTTATATTTATGAGTAATATACTTCCTTAAAGATGCCATCATAATAACTAAATAAAGTAACAACCATAGCAAATAATTATTATAGTGTATATTTTTATATATAAAAACTAGTTATCTAAAAATTCCTATATTAAACAGATAGAACATCTCAGTAAGTTGTTTATATTCATACTATTCTAAACATTTTATATATAAATTATGTGTACCTTTAATAAATAAATGCAAACCTTTAACACATATATGATTAAGACTATTTTATTTATTATTAAATTTTCTACCTCATAGGCTGTTGTTTTAAATTTTGAAAACATTTTCAGTATTCAGCAAACTTTAAACTAGTACTGTATTTAACATGGGTTTTGATTAATTGCCAGACTAGTGATTACATGAAAATATATTTGTTTTTATTATATTTAAAGGATTTTTGTCATCATAAATATAATTAAGGACAAAGGGATATAAATTAAGAAAAATTCCTGTAGCTAGCTGGATTTTCTAAATTCAATTTTTTGTCTCCTAACCTCTGTGTCTATTCTTAAGTGACTACTAAATATTTTTCCTGTATTTAACTGAATATAGACGTACAAGCATTCATTTTATTTTCTTTATGAAAAAATTTTATGTAATTAAATTCATTCTATGATATGATCAGTGTTATTATTCAAGATGCTCTGTACATTCTTATGAAAATGTTCTCTTTTAAAAAATTACTTCTTTTTTTTAGGAGAGGGGTTTAAGTGGAGGGTAAGTACAAATAAGTTGAGGGTAAGTACAAAGTTAAGTGAATAATTTCTGCACTATGCTGTAAATAAAGATTGTTTAAGCGTATATTAAATTGAATTTTATGTCTATATTATTCAATTCTCAGCATTTTACACACAATATTGCAAAAATCTGTTAAGAGCCTAGTGTGTAAATCAAACATACGATAAATTAATCAGATCTAATTGAGGTATGTATATGAGAAAATAGGAGAATCAAAGTATTCATGCTTTTGTTTGAATTGCTGGTTGATTGAGGTGTGGAGATTATTGTGAGAAAGACTGAAGGAACAGGAAGAGAGGAAGAAATGTGTGTGTGTGTGTGTGTGTGTGTGTGTGTGTGTGCGTGTGTGTGTGTGTGTGTGTGTGCGTGCGTGCGCGCACCTACATGTGTGTATGGGCAATGAATGAACAGTCAAGTTAAATACTGATAAGATGAGAAGTCAGATAAGAACAGAGAAAAAGACCTTGCATTTTGCAGTATGATGGTCCTTTGAGTCTTTGAAAAAGGGAGGTTTAGTTTATCATAATAAGAAGAAAAACTAGCTTGAAATATTTCAAGAAAGGTATGAAGATAGGTAATATATAATGATGACCATAGAAAATGTTCTCTAGAAGACAGGACATGAAATAGAGAAAGAAATGGATCAATATCCTGGGAGGATACTTTTAAAAATTATCAGAGACAATGTCTGTGTTATCATTTATTCATTCCCAGGATTCCTGATTTCTCTTAACTTGGAGAGTTGATGTTTTATAATTCCACATTCTTATCATTCCTCAATATTCTTTTTAATCCAACAATTTAGTTTCAAAAATAAGGATTCTTCAAGTCATATAATATGCTCCACAGTTAGTTTCCTTGTATAAATTTTTATTAGCCCATCCATTCCTTTAGGTATTGTCTATGCTTGTTTTCATCTACAATGGCAGAATTGAGATGTTGTAACATAGGCCTTACAAACCACGAAATCTAAAATATTTACCAGATACTTCTTTTTAGACAAAGATTGCCAGTCCCTGAACAACCCATTCAGTTGCTGTAAATTAAGTCCTTATTTAACTTTATTCTCTTTTTTCAATATATCATGAGTCTATCTTTTATAAAAAACATATGACCAGATTAGGGTAATTTTCTTATCTAATCTGACAAAATCTATTTTTTGATAGGTAACATTTTATTTACATATTTTATTATATGTACACATGAATATACTTCTATCAACATATTTTTAAACCTTTATACTTCTGCTTTATTCTCACCTCATTTATTGCCTTCTTTTAATTGAGTAATATTTTATTGTTCCACTAGTTTTTCTTCCACTGATCTGAAAGATAGATCATTTGTTTTTGGTTTTGATAGCGCACATATTTTGGTGTTAACATGTAATCTCAAAATAACAAAGTTAAAAATGTGTCAATATCTTTATTAACCTCTTCAAATACATAAGGACATTAGGATACTTTAATAACTATTATACCTCCTTTCACTTATAGGCTATTATTTTACATTATTTTAGGTATGGTATTCTAACTCACAAGATAAGGTTATTGCTAAAAAGATAACTACAAAAATAGAATAATATTTCTTTACTGAAAATTCTAGCCAGATAATTCCCTTTGGAGATTTAATTTGTTTATGAACAGCTATTTCAGATTGATGTCCCAAGTGAAGATACATTTAATTTACTTGGCCTTTAAAACAGTCTAAGTGCATTCAGTGCAATTATCTTTCCAATATCTGAAATATCACCCAGAAGACCCATCATGGAGAATTCTATTAGTTTCTAATGTATTGAACTCCTTTTTAAACAAATCTGATGGCGATTTATATTCACTTATAGTGTTGTGTTAAATTTTATTGATTATAAGGACCCGTATGTAAAGTACTAGTTATTATGATAAAAGCAAAAAAAAAATTATATAAAGATAAAATCATTTGCCATATTTAATGAGTCCATTTTATCCAAGATATATTTAATCTAATTATAAGATTATTAAAAATAACTATTCTTCATCTGAACTTCTGAATACAATAATTGAAAAATTATGATATTGTACAGAAATAAAATACGTGAACTTTGAATTAAGTTCTTTATATTTTGCTGCTTAAATCATCATTTAACAGTAGCTATTGAATTTTAATGTTAACCTGCACTTTGAGACATAAGAAGTAGTGTCTAAATTAAGAAATACACACTAACACACAGATGCACATAAATAAAAAATCGGTCTTGTGCTTTTGAGAAACAGTAATAAAGGAAAATATTAAAGCAGCAAAACAAAAGATCCTGTGGTCAGTTTCTTTCAAGTTTGTGAGTTTGTGAGTGTTTCTCTTGAGAACTAGAAATAAAAAAAAACAAAAGTTCCATGAAAAGACAATGAAAATAAAATGATTAACTGCTGAACAAAAGAAAGTAAATAAATTTAAGCAGCTTGTCACTAGAATTTCTAGTAATAAAACCATTAATGTAACATTCTAGAAACTTCCATTTTCTGAAATGTTTCTCCTGTATATTACTTTTGAAATGTTTCAAAAAGAAAAAAAAATTAAATGCTTATTGACAAGATCAATAAAAGATATCAAACAAAAGTAAGATTACTAAAGAAAATTAAATATAATCATTGATACCACTAATATTAGTAAGATTATAAGAAAATACTGCATGCAATTATCCGGGTATATTTTTTAAAATATGGCAGTAAAT
The DNA here is from genome assembly GCA_003508835.1 of Eonycteris spelaea. Taxonomy (NCBI): domain Eukaryota; kingdom Metazoa; phylum Chordata; class Mammalia; order Chiroptera; family Pteropodidae; genus Eonycteris; species Eonycteris spelaea. Next base: position 1,571,020 of record PUFA01000153.1, read on the forward strand.
TATTTATGAGTAAAATACAAACCACTAGAATTAACTGCAAAAGAATTAGAAACTTCAACATCCATAAAGCGCAAAAGAAACTTGAAAAGCAATTACGATTACTTATTGAAACAAAGATACCAGTTGGTTGTCTCTGCTTTGTTGATTTCTTTTTGTTGCACAGAAGCTTTTTAGTTTGATATTGTCCCATTCTTTTATTTTTGCATTTACTTCCCTTGTCTTTGAGGTCAAATTCATAAAATCCTCTCTAAATTCAATATTTGCAAACAACACCTCTGATGACGGGTTAATATCTCAAAATATATCAAGAACTCATACATCAACAATAAAAAAACCCCAAGAAACAAAAAACAATCTGAATAAAAAATGGGCAGATATTTCTTCCAAGAAGTACAAATGGCCAATGGACTTTAAAAGATGCTCAGTTTTACTAGTTATTTAGGAAATGCAAGTCAAAACCACAATTTGATATCATCTCACACTTGTTAGAATGGCTATCGTCAACAGGTCAAGTAATAACAAGTGTTGGACAAGTTGTGGGGGAAAAGGAGCCCTCATACACTGCTGGTGAGAATGTAAATTAGCACAGCCACTATGAAAAACAGTATGGAGGTTCCACAAAAAACTAAAAACAGAATACCATATGACCCAGCAATCCCTCTTCTGGGTATCTACTCCTCAAAATTGAAAACACCTTTCATAAAGATATCTATACACCATGTTCACTGCAGCATTATTCACAGTGGCCAAAACATGGAAGCAACTGAAATGCCTTTTAATAGATGATTGAATAAAGAAAATGTATATTTTACACACACACACACACACACACACACACACACACACACACACACAATGAAATAAAAGAAGATAAGTACCTGCGATTGTGACATGGATGGATCTTGAGATTATCATGCTAAATAAAACATCAGACAGAAAAAGTTGAGAACCATATGATTTCACTTATGTATGAGGTATAAAACAGAAGGCAATAAGTAAACAAGACTAACAAACAGTCTCATGGACATGAACAGTAAGTAGTTTCACGGTTACCAGAGGGAACGTGGTGGGGGGAGAAAATAATAAGAATAAAGGGAGGAGGCAAATATATGGTAACGGAAGATAATTTAACTTTCGATGGTGAACACATATTGCCATATACTTATGATGTATTATTGAATTGTTCACTTGAAACATAAATTTATTCACTGATATTAGTCCAATAAATAAAAAATAAAATAAAATAAAATAAAGGAAACACGCCAGGACCACATTTTTTAAAACTGAGAAAAGGGTGATTTATAAAGAAACTTTCCCTCAAATTATTGAATGCTTTCAGAGCATATAACAATGACCCCCTAATTAATTTTATATAGTAAAATAACATTATTCCAAAACCTTTAAAAGATAGTTATACATGTGTAACTAGCACATATGTGTAATAATATGTTCATGTATATTCGACTCCTTCATTATCCTAAACTTCCGTCAGCTTTCATAACACATATTATGTAGTGTTTTTTACTACTTTAGAATAGAACTTATTAATCAATAAACTCTCTATACACATCAAAAATCCATATATTATCTCAATTGTAATATAAGGAATACATGTAATTAATAATAATACATTCAGTATATAAATTATCACCTTAAACTTCAGTAGAAAATAATAGGTGTATGTGTTCAGGTTCAGATGTCTATGCCTATGTAAAGAATCACCATGAATATAGAGTTTCAACTGCAGAATCATTGAGTTGGGTTGGACTGTTTACTCATATATCACTATTGATGTTAGTGAGGGCATGTTAGAAAATAATTGGCAACTTTTGGTTTGAACCAAACAAATTACAGTGTCTCCTTAATACTTTGAAAGGTTACTTTATTTACTGATATCCCCAATGAGAAAAACTACATAGAAGGCTTTTAGCCACAATTAGGTCGGTATAAGATTTATCATCATACATTAGAAAAATATTATCCTATAACCAAGGATAATTTGTAACAACAATACAAAAATGGGAAAAATATTTTAATATTAGAAAATTTAAAAGTAAGTTTTTATAAAACACATTAAATAAAATTATGATTTTAGTAATAAGTGCTAAAATATAATTTGAATAACTTAAGCAGCCATTCTAATGGCAATGTAAATTAAATTAAAACAGAAGGGTTTAAGGAATTATATTTGCAATATTTCAGAGAAATTGATTACAGAGAAATTCTGAAATTATTGCCAAGATTATGATGAATTAGCATTCTTACCAAATATTTAATATTGAAATAGAAGTTTAGTATTGAAATAAATTCCAGAGTATTTAAATAATAAAATTATGTCGTAACAAATAAAATATCTCTACATGCTAATGAGATAAAAATATATCTGAATTTCAAGAGACAAAAATTTACTAGAATAAATAAAATAATTTGATAAAGTCACTAGATGCAAGGTTAATACAAATTAATATTTTAATTCTGTACTGGCAATAACCAGCTTGAAGTAGAATTGGAAAATAAATTTATTCCAAATAGCAATAAAAAACTATAAATTTACTAAAAATTTATAGTATTAATAAATATTATACATAAATATTACTAAAATATAAATCAAGAGCTGAAACAAACAAAAAAACTAGTAATAATAGCAGAATTTTGGTAATTTAGGGATTAAATATATTTACACTGAAAATAATAAAATGAACATACACAAGACACAAAGCTAAGTCTTTGCAGAAAAATATGCAATATCAAGTATCAGCAGCAAGTGCAAATGTATAGCACAAACACGATTCAGGTTCAAATAATTAAATGGCTGCTTGGTAAACTCAAATAAGAGGGAAATAGTTTGAATCCTCAAAGCTCCCGCATTTTTATTCCCCAATTAGTATTATGAATGCAATTATGTTCATGTTCTTAGACCGATAAACGTGATCCATTTTGCAAGGACATTTCATTGCATAAAATCTTTTGGTACCATCTGTTTCTCATGACAGGAAAAAAAAAAAACTCAATAGTTAATGTCTGCAATGTCCTGGAAATGAATTTCTCTGTATTAATTGGGATCTAACTATATATACTAGATAATAGCTAAAAAATACTCAATACCCTTGGAACTTTAAAATGATAGTCCTAGACGGTATTTGACTGCAAAATATCCTGAAATAGAGGAGTTCAATGAAAATCCTGATTCTAGATTTTGTTAGTTTTTTTTGTTTTTTTGTTTTTTTGGAAACTATTGTTCACAGTGTTATGAGAGTGTCTAGGGAAGAAATAACTTTAATACAATCATGGAAGAAATAGTGAAAAACTTGATTAAGCAAAGCCAGCAGATTAAATTGCCCTGAGGAGTGGATGAATAAACACCACAAATGTGGAAGATTTACCCTTTTAATTGGCCAAGTCTGCACCTGCAACATTGGTTGTAGTATCCAAGTACATAGATTTATCCAATCAAATACATGAGACAGAGCAATATTCAACGTTTATCAGGTTGCATTTCTGAAGGGAATACAAGAGATATAAAATTTACTAAAATCTATTAGGAGATCTAATACATGCCAGAAATCTGGAGATGGTTCTGTAGTTGATTTTTTTAAATGAAAATTGCCTATTGGCCAGGGCTGCACAGGGACTACATACACCCCTTAATGAGGGTATTTTCATTAATAAACACTTTAGAAAATGATCTCATATTTCATAAAGGCTATGAAATCTCTAATTCAAAGGGCTTTCTTAGAAAAGATAAGGCCTCTCCTTCAGGGGCCTAAATTTAAAAAAAAAAAAAAAATTACTTTGTTTTATATTCATTTTTAAATTAATCAATTTGACAGATAAAATATCTAGCATTGAAATTTTTATCTAGCATAAAATTGTAGATTTTGAAAAGATTCAAGAAAATATTCAAATAATGTCAACAATAAGAATTCAAGTTATGTCTCAAAGAGATTAGAATGCCTCAGTACCAGGTAGTAGAGGATAATGTCTTTTTGGGGGACAGTCTTGTAGATTTGAAAAGGAATTTACATATAACCTGATTCTGGCTCCTTACTGTACATAAATTTTAAATAAAATGCTCAGAAGTCATAGAGTCATGTATACAGTTTGAATTTTTTTTTTAATTTTCCTAATCTACATGCATTTACTAATTACCATCACCTATATACTAAAATATTTCAAACCCAATTTTCCCCTTGCATTCTAGCCCTGTATTTCTAATATTAGTGCCTTCATGTCTGACGAATATCTTAAATGGACTTTACACCTGTGACATCGAATAGTAGTTGTTATGCAAGATCCACTATCTATTTCTTCTTTGTTCATTCACTTTAAATTCATTTATCCATTACTCACTAATACTTTAATTAACGCCTATTATGTGATAAGTAAGCTTCTGGATACTACAGTTCTAGAACACAAAATCTTTCCCCTCATAAAGCTTACTTTCTAGTATAGTAGATGTATACAAAACTGGATAAATAACTAAAATTTTGCTATATACAATTGTGATAAGTGAGATGAAGAAAAATAAAGAAAAATTGGGAATGCCATTCAGGGGATGACATGTTATATAATAATTTTAAATAAGGTGATCAGAGGAAGACCTCACTGGATAATTAAATTTTGAACCAACATGTGAGGACTGTGGTGAGCAAATTATAAGATACCTGAAAAAACATAGTTTCAAATACAAGATTAGCTATTGCAAAGATTTTGGCCTAAGATACTATTAAAAGAATATTGAAGAAATTGTGAGGAGTACAGAAAACTGAGAGAAGAATGAGTGAGGGGAAGATAAAAGATAAAATAAAAGAAAATAATGGAATGATAATACCTGAATTTAATTTTTAAAGATTACTCGAGATCGGTCTGCTTTATTGATATTAACTAGAGATGTCAGAATGGAAACCTGGGTCTTGAATGTCAGAAATATAAGTTGGTCCAAATTTTTATATACTATGCATTGAAATACAGATGTTTATTTCACAGCAATATGGAAAAATTTAGTTAAGTGAAAAACTCCCTCCAAAAAGAGCAAATTCTAAGAAATAGTAGTCATTTGATAATTCTGTCTCAAAAATTCTCAAAGATATCTTGAACCTCCTTAGGTATTATTAAAAATACAGAATGTCACAGTGGAAGTATTAGATTTAAACAATACCAAAATTGTTGTCCAGAAGCATCATGAAAGCTGCCAAAAAAAGTGGTAGAGGGAAGGGGCTAAAACAAATAACAATAAAAAAAAGAAGAGTGACATCAGAAACATGGTGGTGTGAGCGTTCCCCTTGAACTAGCCCCTTGGAATTACAAATTAAACAACTATCATGTAGTGGAAGAGTCCTAGCCTAACACATTAACACTTCTGAGAGACCTGGGCATAAACCAGCTGAAGGTGGGCAATTCTGGGCGAAGAAGGGCTGGAGGGGGGGAGTGAGAAAACAAGTGCTGTGAAATACAGCCAAAAGCTCACGGTGGGGCCTGGGGAAAGAGGAGGAATCAGCGTGCTGCGCGCACTCTCTGTAGCCCCGAGCATTGCTACCCAAGTGATCAGCATTACTCTGGTGAAACCCAATGTTCAGGGAAGAGACAGAAAATAGAGGTGAACGGCTGTATTATAGTAGCCACCGATGATGGACCAGAAAACAAAGTCTTGAAGCCTGACTCCCTCCCCAAGGCCCCAGAAAAAACTATAGCAGCAAGTGTTGGGCTCCAGAGCAGAGAGCCTGCAGCTCCAAGAACTGAGGAGACCGCTTTCGAGTGGCAGATGCACACTATAGCTAATGCCAGTGACAGAGGTGGAGAAACAAAGGCAAAGCAGCTGAGGTCTGATAGTCACCATTACTGGGAGGAAAACAATGCCACAATCACACCAGCAGCCTCTCCCAACCCATTCACCCCTCTCCCCACCTATCCAGGCTGCCATGGGAGCCACCGGGACACCCAAGGCAGCGCAGTGCTGCATCTGACCATTGGGGCAGCACTAAGCATTCAGGGGCTTTTCAGGGGCTCACAACACCATTGCCCACCACATTGTGCCATGAGGACCAATGCAACCTGGTCACAGCGTAGACACACACCTCCCCATGGAATAAAGGGCATGTTTTGTTACCCAGCAGGTATCAGGGAGGCCTGAGAAGTGCAGAAGGCTGTGTACCACCAGCTGGAAAACAGAAAAACCTGTTTTTATCAACCTGCTAAAGAGGCATCACTCTTAATACTAATACAATTTTTAACAGGCAGAGTTTATTCTCATAAATGTCTTGGTGGAGAAAAATCCACCAAATATAACGAACGACCAAGATAACAAGGTAACTTAGGAAGAAAGTAAAAAAAAAAAAAAAACAAAAAAAAAAAACTCTAGAAAATGTATTTATAGACATAGAAATATGTGATTCAAATGACAAAAAAATTGCAATTCTGAAAAAAACTCAACAGGATTCAAGATCCAAGACATATTATGTTACAACTGTCAAAAATTAATGACAAAGAAAGAAATCTCAAGGCAGCCAGGGGGAAGAAGATGGTAATCTATAAGAAAAACTCATTAGGTTATCATCAAATATGTCAACAGAAACTCTACAAGCTAGTAAGGGGTGGAGTCAAATACTCGAACTTTTGAAAGAGAGAAATTAGCAGCCAAGAATAATATATCGAGCAAAGTTCTCCCTGAAGAAGAAAATAAAGACCTTTGCAGACATACAGAAGCTGTATGTCTGAAATTCCTGAAATACAGTGATAAGGGAAGTCTTCCCAATAAGTGCCACTTTATGTATGTATGTATGTATGTATGTATGTATGTATATGTATGCATGCATGCATGCATGCATGTATGTATTTTTCTAGAAAGAAAGTGTGGTCAGATGTGCAATCATATACTGATTCCTTGGTTCTGTCCAAAGAGTTTGGCTGAATGGGCAGAGATTTGGAAGAAAAATAATGGAAAATTTATGATAAAAAGATTTGGCAAAAGAGGTCTGTGGAAATAGTTATCAGAATGGGCAAAAAACCACGAAGATATGCGTGACCTATTGAAATACTCATCAAAGTGTGACCTCAGGAGAGTAAGATTTTAACTATCATGTGTGTAGTAGGAATTGCTCTGTGGATAACAGTCAGCCTCTTTCCCCAACCCAGTAGACTCATAAACAAAACGGTCATGGTGAGAGGTTAATTATAGATCAACATTAATTTCCACTCGCCAGTGCTGACCTGACTACAGTCAATGCCAAATGCCTAATCAGCCAGCAGCAGAGACCAACACAGAGTTCCTATTAGGGCACCATTCCTTAGGAAAAGATATTCTTAGTGAAATAGATAACTCTGATTACAGATTTACCTTCCCTATATGTAATGCTTCTGACAAAACTGTCCTCATTTACGCACAGAATCCCTCATCACTGTTGTAGTATTCCACGTTGATAAAATAATTCACTTTATAGCAAAAGAATTATGGCAATGAATTTTCCACCACAAGGTCCACATTACAGAAAATACTGAAGGGGGTAATTTCTATCTGAAACAAAAAGACAATAAGATACAAAACGATGAGTAAGATGACTGACAGACAGAAGCAGAAAATTGCAGCCCTTATTTGGAATAGGGTACTACACTTAAGTATTACCTAATGGTTAAAGGGGGTAAAAACATTTAAAAAAGAGAAGAAGGAAATAGTTACTGCAAGTTGGAAATGAATTTACAGCATAAATAGAAATAATTTGAGAACAATGACAGAAAAGAAGAGGAAGTAAAGGTCTGAATTTTTCAAGGGGGATGGAGATAAGATGCATACAAAAGAAAAAGGACTACAGTATATATGAAACTTGTTTTTACATAAACTTAATGGTAACCATGGACACAGAAAAAATCCAGAACTGAGATATATATGTGTACATACATACACATACATACACATACATATATATATATATATATATATATATATTATATATATATATATATGAAGTAACAAAAGAGAAAGGACTTCAAGATAGAAAGGTAGTGAGAGACAAACATGGACATTTCATAATGATAAATGGAATAATGCATCAAAAAGCCATAACACTTATCGACATATATGCTCCCAATCAGTGAGCACCAAAACATATAAAGCAACTATTAACAGAACTAAAGAATGAAACTAAAACACAATTATAGTAGGGGACCTAACACTCTACTGACAGCTATGGATAGATCATCTAAACAGAAAATCAATAAGGAAAATCAGCCTTAAATGATATATATATCAATTGAACATTATTGATATTTACACAGCATTTCATCCCAAAACACCAGATTACATTCAAAGCCTTTCATCCCAAAACACTACATTCTTCTGTAGATAGACCATATGTTGGGACACAAAACTAGCCTCAACAAATTTAAGAAGGCCAAAAGTGTACCAAGAATATTCTCTGACCACAATGCTTTGAAACCAGAGATTGAGTGCAAAAATAAAGTGTAAAAAAACAGAAATATGTGTCTATTAAACAACATGCTACTAAAGAACAAATCGGTCAAAGAACAAATTAAAAGTGAGGTCATTAAATGTATAGAAACAAATGAGAATGAAAATACAACACATCAAAACTTTTGGAATATAGCAAAAGTAGAAATAAGAATAAAGTTCATATTAATACAAGCCTATCTCAAGAAACAAGAAAGATCCCAAATAAACAACCTAATGCTCATCTTTAAGAACTAGAAGAAGAAAAGAAATGAAGTTCAACGTCTGCAGAACAAAGGAACTAATAATAATTAGAGCAGATTCAAATAAAATTGAGAATGAAAGAAAATAGATAAAAGTAATGCAACAAAGAGCTGGTTTTTTCTTAAAGATCTATAAAATTTATCAACCCCAGGCTAGACTCACTAAGAAAAAAAGGGAGAAGACAAAAATAAACAAAATCAGAAATAAAAGAGAGATGTTACGACAGATACCACAGAAATGCAAAGGATCATACACGAATGCGATGAAAGATTGTATACTACCAAATTCAAAAAACCTAGAAGAAATGGACAAGTTCTTAGAAATACACAACCTTCTTAAAGTGAATCACAACAGGAAAATCTAAATAAACTCATCAATAGTAAGAAAACTAAAATAATAATAAAAACCTCCTAAAAAGTTACGTCCGGGATAAACACCTTCACTAGTGAATGCTACCAAATATTCAAAGTTGGTTTAATAGCTGTTCTTCACAAATTCTATGAAAAAAATTGAAGAAGAGGCAATATTTCCTAGCGGATTTTATGTGTCTAACATTACCTTGATACCAAAACCTGGTAATGGTGACACACAAAAAATCTACAGACTAATATCTTGGGTGAATACAGATGTAAAAATCTCATCAGAATTCCAACAAATTTAATACAATAATACATTAAAAAGTTGATATATCACAATCAAGTGGGTTTCTTTCCAGGGTGCAGGGATGAAGGTACATGTATGCAAATAGATTAATATGATGTACCACATAAACAAAACAAAGGATATAAATCATACAATCATATTAATAGATGCAGAAAAGTATTTGACAAGATATAGCAACATTTATGGTTAAACCACAGTAAATGGATATAGAGGACAAGTACCTCAGCATAAATATTTATTGTGTAATCTATACAAATATTAAATAGGCAGGTAGATGAAAAGAATGTGTGTTCAGGGGAAAAGTCTTTAGCGGCAGAATCACGATTTCATTAGTGACAGCAGGTACCTTACTAGAAAATCTTGATTCTGCAGTTGCTGATAATATATGGTTGCCCTGTGATTAGGTTTTGGTCAATAGTATGTAGCAGAAAATATCAGATATGATTTTCAGGAGATCTCCTTAAAAATGAGACTTTACTTATTTACATATTGATCCTTTCTACTCTTAACTATGTTTTCTTCTTCCTGTGTGGAGCACAAACACTATGACTTAAACCACAATGGCTGTATTTCCTCTATTAACACGTAACCTTGAGTGTGAAAGACCACACACAAATAATTATGTAACAGGAAGTACATAAGGAAATTAGATTCTTGCTGGTGTCGTGAAGGCAACAGGTTATCTTGACTCTTTATTTGAGAAAAAAAAAAACATACTTAAGTGTTATTCTAATTAAATATTTTTGACTTTCTTTTATTATAGCCGAAACAATAAAAGTTCACCTATTACACCCAACTTTATTCAACACTTCTGTCATCTTTATTTCTTTCTACATTCTAGTTAACAGTATAAAGTTACAAAAGTTGCTACTTTTTTCCCCCTAACAAATCCTTAAATTAAATCAGTAACAACTATCTGTGGTTGTGTTACTTATTCATCTGCTTACCTATTTTTCCCTTTCTTTTCTAAATAATGTATTTTCTCAAATTAAGGTTTGTGACTGTCTTATTAACAACTATAGCTCTAGTGTCTAAAATATTAGTAGGTGTTCAAAAATATTTACGGAAAAAAAGAAATGCATCTGGTATGTGTGTGTGAATATATATATCTGAAAGAAGAGAGAAAATAGAAAACCTGAGCAAGTTTTGCAGCTGACCATGACTCAGTTATAAACCTGAGATGACTGAATAATCGTTGAGATCATGCTTGTTTGTTTGTTTCTGAAAGTGACACATTTAAATACCTACCTAAACACAAGAGTTCAAGATAGAAACTAGATTAGGACAAAAAAAAAAATAAAATTATATTTTTACACCAGAGATTGCAGCTGAAAAATTGATACACGCAATATGATTCCAAATAATTTTGTTCAAGTATCTTATTACAGGAGTACATTCAATGAACTTAAACTTTTTATACTTGCAGCAAAGCATAGTATGAAGAATTAAGTTAAAAAAAAAAGAGTTAAGTTTAAAAAAAAAGACGTGACAGTGATTCAAAATACAACATGTGATTTTCCCAGTATTTATTGTTAACTAATTAGAGGTAAAAAAAAGATCTATATGTATACTCATTGTTATGTTATTTGGCATATTCAAAAATTATATTATCTCCATAACAAAACAAAAATTTAAAAAAATATTTTCTAGACCTAAATAAAGAAAAAGTTAAAAATCTATTAGTCACTATCTCCCAACTTAAAAAATTCAAACAGAAATCATGTTGTTTGAATTAAAAATTAACTATTGGTGAAAGCAAGAACATATCTCTCCATAATATTATTGTCAGTGTGGATTTGAAGATCCAAAGTTCTCTGATGGTATCAATGTACTCTTCTATCTTTTCCAGTGACTCAAAGTTTTGAGTTAAGATTTTGTATTTTCTAAATGTAAAGCATAAGTAAAATAGAAATCTAAATATGGAACACACTTTACAGCTTAAATTAAATGTAGATAGCTGATAAAATATTCTGAACCTTTTCTTTATTAATGTTACATAATAATTATTAGTATCTGTTTATTATATATCTTTTTCAATTAAAAATATTTTATAAAAGCATGAGAAAAAACAGGTTAAATACAAAATCTAACCATTGTAATTATTGTGTGCTATGCTAAAAAAGTATATAAGTGAATGTTTCAGAACTATTACAAAAAAATCTTAATGTATTAAGATATATTCTTGCTTTGAAATTGTGTACTGCTTAAATTATATGCTACTTAAGTGTTTTCTTTTGAATTTATATTAGGAGTTATTAAATTATTAGTTTAACAATGAGTTTAATCCTGAATCCAGGAATTTTATCTTGCTACATAAAATTCATTATACCTTAGCTTTGCTTAATTTATAGTATATATTAATAAAAGCATCACAGTTAAAAAAAATCTATGATACATTTGTAGAAATGATTCTGAATTTTGATATGGTTTCTTATTTACTCACCAATTTCAGACAAAATTAAAAACTTCAGCTCAAAGATTATATTACTCATCTTTTATAGAGGGATAATTCAATATTGAGTTTTGTTTGTGCTTATAAAAGTTTTTCTTGTTCTACTTTACCACTGAATTTAAGATCCCTTTTTAATACCCCAGACAGATATACTTCTAGTGTCTGGCTGAAAGTATTCAGATGAGTAGATTCACCTACCTTTTGGGAATTTTTTTCCATATTAGGACTGTGTTAATTATTATACCAAAAAAAAGACCCTACTAATTTTCAGCCATTTGTCCTTTTGTAGACATTTCAATTTTTTAAGATTTTTTTTTTTTAAGAATAGTTTAAGGTTCAGAGCAAAATTTAGAGGAAGGTATGAATATTTCCCATATAGTGCCTGAATTCACACATGCATAGCCTTATCCACATCACTCACACAGATACATTTGTTACAAATGATGAACCTACATATATGTATCATAATCATCCAAAATACATAGTTCACCTTAGTGTTCACTCTTGGTAATGTGCATTCTATGAATTGGAACAAATGTATGACATTTCTTTATCATTATAGTATTATAGAGCAGCAGTCCCCAAACTTTTTGGCACCAGAGACCAGTGTTCCTAAAGAATCTAATGCCTGATGATCTGAGTGTAGCTGAGGTGGTGATGCTGGCTCTGGGGAGCAGCTGCAAATACAAATGAAGCTTTGCTCTCATCCTCCGCTAAACTCCTGCCGTGCTGCTGGGTTCCTAACAGGCCACGGACTGGTACCTCTGATAGTGTTTTCACTGCCCTAAAAATTCTCTATGCAATGCTTATTTATTCTTCTCATCCCCTCACCTCTGACAATATCAAGAAGCATGATTGCTAGATCACATGGGTATAGTGTGTTTAGTTTTGTAAGAAACCACCAAATTGTCTTTTGCATTCTCATCAGCAATGAATAAAATATTTGGTAAAAATACAAGAAAAGACATATTGGTTTCTTCTTGTATTTGGTGTTGTCAGTGTTATGGATCCAACAGGAAGAAAGTATACTTTCACAGAGCAATTAAGAGCTAGGCTTGAAGCTGCACATTATCACTTGTGTTGTATTTCATAGCTAAGATAAGTCACATGATAAGCTACAGTCACAACCACATGTGTGGAGTGCCACATATGTAAGGAAAGTAAAGGAATTGAAAATAATAATCTTTTTATTCTACCAAGAATGATCTATTATGTCTTAGATTTTAATAATTCAAGCATGATTCGATAATTTTGGTAATAACTAAATACTTGATTAATCAAAAAATCAAGAGGGAAAAGAAAATGGAACATTGAAATAGGTGATACAAATAAAAAAATAGTAAATTGGTAAGTATAAACCAGCATATCTGAAATTTCTTTATATGTAAATGAGCTAAAACTTCTATTATAAATCCTAGATTTTCAGATTGGTTTAAAAGAAATATATGTTGATTACAAATATACCTCTTAAAAATAAACAACAGTTAAAAATTAAAGGACAGAAAAATATATTTAATTAAATCGCTAACTGCAGAAAAGTCGATAAAGTAGTCTTTAAGGCAAACATTTCTAGACATAGAGACCACCTAATGACATGGCAGAAGTAAAAAGACAACTTGATGACAAAATAATCAATCAACCTGGAAAATATTATATTTTAAAATGTTCATGCACCTTATCACAATTTCCAAATATTTAAGACATAAACAAATAAAACTAAAAGTAGAAAAAACAACAAAAAAAAATTTACATCACACATGAAAAGTAGAACAGAAAAAATATTCAGCAAAGTTGTAGAAGTTCTGAATAACACATTCAAAAATCTCTGTTTGATATATATAAAACACTATAACTGACAATAACAAACTACACACTTTTTTCACATTTGTGTGATCACATAGAGAATGTTAAACTTTGACAAATTTGAACCCTCAAAACAAAGTCATTTATAGAATGGTCAATATCAACAAAGACATTAAAACAAGCTTATAACATGATAAGTGAGTAATCACTGTATGTTTGAAAATTAAACAATAGACTTTTAAGTAACTCAAAAGAAAAAAACTCAATGGTAATTATAAATTACTTTGAATTAATAAAAAAATATATCAAAATTTACGATAAACTGAGAGCAAAATTTATACCCTTAATGCATAAAATGAAAAATAATGTCTTAAAAAAGAAATATAAAATATAAAACTACCAAATGTAAAAAATATACTAAATACAATAATATATTTGAAATAATTTTTTCTAATAATTTAAAAATTTTAGAAGAAATGTATAAATTTCTAGAAATTGATAACCTTTAAAAACTAAAAAAGTAATAGAAAATCTAAATTCTCTGTATCAATTTTTAAAAATAAATCTTTAATTACTAGACTTTCTTCATTGAAATCTTCAGGCCTAGATGTCTTTCTCAATGATTTCTTCTAAACATTTTATGTGGTACTTAAATAGTCTCTTTTAGAAAATAGGAAAAAGAATTTTTGGAGGTTTTCACGAAACCAGACAACTTTTATTTCCCAATCTGACAAGTATATTAAAGAAATAGAAGCATAGCCTCTAAGAGAGCTGGGAGCTGGCCCTTTCAACAGCTGCTATCTGTGAAAACAACACTCACAGGTAGCCCAGGGTGCTCTTCTTCTTAAACAATTTAATTTAACAACAACACCAGACAAGACCCCTCAGGGAACTCCATGGAACAAGACAAGCAAGGTCACTCCCTATTCATGTACAAATTTAGAGAAAACAGTAACATTGTCCAAACTACAAAAATAACCAAATATTTCAATATCCAGCTGATATAAATTATTGCTGCTTCCTTATCATACTTTGGGTTTATGATTTTCCTAGTAAAAGGTTACCTTTGCCTTAAGCAAGCCCTGCCCATTGTTTTTGTGCATCTAGGTAAACACTTTTGAAAAGCCTGAAAATCAAGAGAGCACATAATCTTGTTAACTATCCTATAATACAGTCATAGAGATTTCTCTGCCTGCTTTCTCCTACCTTCATTTAATCTTTTTTACTTTCCTGTCTTCATTTCAAATGATTTCAAATGTATAAAAGAAAATGCAAACTGTCATTCAGGGAAGCATTTTTCTCAGTCTGTGGAGATCTTGCTTTTAGAGGTGTCCTCTGTTGGGCTCAAATAAACTCTAACAAACTCATAAAAGTTTTCTATGGGTTTGGACATTCTTATGTTGATGTAACAAAGGAATAATTCTGACTTAAATTTAATAGGAGTTTTTTGTTTGTTTTTTTGCAATAACAAGACACAGGCAGTTCTCTAATCAAATTTCTTTCCACTCTTCCCACTATTGGCTTTTTTTGCTGATCCTCAAATGTGTCAATTATGTCAGCCCAGGGTCTTGCTCTTGCTGTTCCCACTGCTCAAAACATTCTTATGGTAGATAGTCTTGAGGCAGGATAGATAGCCCAGAGACACTCTCTCGCTCTTTAGGAAATGGCTCTGGACATTTTTTTCCTTTCCTCAAACCTCTTCTTGTTTTAGCTCTGGCAAGGGGAGATAAGCCAAAACTGGTCTTT
Organism: Eonycteris spelaea; assembly: GCA_003508835.1. Lineage (NCBI taxonomy): Eukaryota > Metazoa > Chordata > Mammalia > Chiroptera > Pteropodidae > Eonycteris > Eonycteris spelaea. The sequence continues at coordinate 1,586,388 of PUFA01000153.1, forward strand.
TCCAGTTTAGAAACCATCCTTAGACAAGGGATGACCTTTAGTTATCGTATTACTATAATCTCATCTGCATTTCAAGTAGTATGGCTCCCATTATGAACCTGATGCCATGACAGTTCTGGAAACATCATATAAGGAAGAAAGAGAAGGAAATGGAGCTTCCTGCCTGCTGGGAGGAGAAAACAATGCTAGGTCAATACCACCTTTCTGGTCCCTGCTTCCAAAAACAAAAGTTAATAATCCAGACATCCTCAGCATGACTCTCTCTTTGAGTTTGCCTGCACTTTCCTCTTGACTGTGTACATTTGCTTTAATAAACCTTGTGCTTTCCAGCTTGCTATTTGTCTTGACCTTGAATTCTTTCTTGCAGTATAAGACAAGAACCTGGTCATGGGAGCGCACAGCTCTCCAGCAACTGTCTCATGTCTAACTCTCTCATTCCAGTCATGATTCTGCTCACATGCGACCTGTTCTTACATCTTCGCTTATATTGTTGCCCACGTCTGGTCATTCTCTGGTTCCATACTATGCATCACTATACTATTAGAGTATATCCTAGCACATTATAAACACTTAATGCATATTTGATGATAAATAAATTAATTTTTAAAAAATAGGAAAAGTTTGTCACAAAAAGAAGTTAGTATCATTCTGTTTCTAGTCTCCTCTGTTATTCTGAATATAGTAATTTATTTTCTAAGTTTGAGGCAAGTGAAATAAAAGAATTAATTAAACATGAAACCTATTTCCTTTAAATTCTACTCATTTTAAACTGGGCGTGGTACATAACTACTAATTAATTGGTATGCTCTAATTTGAGAACAAAATACTTTTTAAAACAGCTTTAATCAAATATTTTCCCTTATCAACCTTCAAAGCTTTATCGAAGTGGAGCAGCTATTGAAATGCAGGTTCATTTACGCATGGTAAATGATCTTGAACATCATTATAGTTTCTATTTACAGAAATTTTAACTGTTTTACAATTAATGAACAAAATAGCAACTTGCCATCTTATAATATATCATAAGATAAATTGAAGGAGATGTGCTGTTTTCACCTTCCTGATGAAACTCAAATGTGATAGATGAAATGTCAGAGCATTATAATAAATGCAAAGGCTAATAGCTTATTAATCCTACTTGATATGTTCTGTACCAAATTAAGAAAGATTATTTACTATTGCATCTACTTTTAAGTTTTCTTTAGCATCCTTCCCATTTAAAATAGTGGACTTTATTATTTACAATCCAGAGTTAATTTAATTTAGCAAATTGATGCATAGATAAAAGTGAAGAAGTGGAAGTATCTAAATTAATTTACTATTTTATGTAATGTTTAAAGAATAAACTCTATTTAACATATAGATATATCTGTGTTATAGATATGTTTCTATGTTTTATACATATTCACATATGTGTATTGCAATGTCACATATATTTTATGTTATATATACAGTGAAAGGGGGGAAGCTTGACCAAGCTGCTTTGAGAAATTTAATTGAAAGATATAAGTTCTTAAAACCTCAGATACTGCTACATTTGTTATTATTTATAGGTAATCAAATATACCATGACATAAGGTATTGCCCTTTGTATTTTCTGAAGCGTTCCTTCTAATTTATTATATTAATTATAATTATACCTTATAACACACTTCTATTTTATATGAATTTATTGTGTGTTCTATAAGCATATACCTACAATATTTATTGTAATATGATATGTCTTAAATATTACAGAATATATATTTGGATATTTGCATTGGCATGAGCATGTACTATATAATACAGTACATGCAACCTGATATTTAAAATAAAGATGGGATTATTTGTATGTTCAATTTTCATTTTTTAAAAAGTAAAGTATATGATAAGTTTGGGAAATCTTTTTGTTCCATATATTAAGGAAGTGCTCAAAAGAATGATGAAAATGATGGTTTTGAATTAAAATATTTTCGTTATTGCTTCTACCTAATGCAGTAAGAATTCATGTTTATTATTCTGTTGTAAAGGCTATGGAAGATCTAGCGATTCATAAATTCAGTATACAATATCTTAAAAATTATAATCATTTTCTGATGTTTAAATGTATTTTCTGAGTTATTTTCTTCTTCCTAATTGAAAAATGATTGAATCAGAATTTTTATTATGGCATGATTTCAGAAGTAAAAATTATATTCATTCAATTTTTCACTCACTGTAAACTGCTATATATTTTAGATCTTACAATTAAAGAAGTTTTGTTGTTTCACCTGTAAAAACCTTATTTTCTTGTATTTTTGTCTTCACCTTTTGATGGGCACTTGTATTTTTATGATGTCCTGGACACATTGAAATTTTCATAATGTTTAAGATTTTGGAATTCTAATACATTTTTGCATTCAATCTGGGCTTCACAGACAAATATTTTCATTATTCTGGAGGACGGTTGACTTCTGAGGTTTAAACATTAAATTCACCCACAATGTGGTTAGCCATCTAATTGGCTATGTAAAAGACATTTTAAAGTCTTGGATTCCCAAAACTTTAATTGAAGTTACCTAATTTTAATCTCAAAAAAGCACAATTAGAATATGATTATAACATTACATGGGGAAATTTAGATTATCCTGTTAAAACTTGATTTAAAAATTTATATGTGATTAAAAGAAACTATCTGGGTAAATCACAGAGAATGGAAGGCTCAAAAGTCAGACGTGAACAATTCATCAGCAAAATCCAAGATAAAGAGACACTGTGATCTCAGGAAAAGGATGGAACTACTTGAAAAAAACTCATAATTGCCTGGGGGGAATATTTCTCCAAAGTAATCATTTCTTCTTGCTCAAGATTGATGTTTTATAAGCATTCTGCTAATTATTAGTTTGGCTTTCCATATAGAGTGATATTAACTGACAATTTAGAGAATATAAACATTGCAACTTCTGAAAAAAGTTTATTTTTACTTTTAAATAATAAATACTATTTATAGTTATAGTTATGTACATTAGTCTCTTGTGTTCTATTGCTAGGTTTGTCCCCAAAGTACAATCAATTCTAGAAAATAGAAATATCAGTCTCTATCCTACAAAATGTGATACAGGTGTAAAGGCAGTAGAATGAGCCCTGTGGTCCTCCTCACAAGATACTCAAACTTAATACTCTGCCTTTTCAAATTTTAAGGAGGTAATCTAGATGGATGTTTGGTTCACTGAACTTGATTACAACATGGTGAAAACTTAAATGTAGGGGTTGTGGAAAAAGGAAAGGAAGGAGGGAAATAAAGTTTTAGTGAAGTGCTTATAGTATATACAAACAAGTTGTTTCAAAACAGTGAACATTGGAATGACCTTGGTGGATAGAAAAGATAAAATTTCACAGAGTAACACAAACTGTCATCTTTTAGTGCAAGTCAAACATCTTTCTAATGAATGACTTTCATGCCTACAAAACAATTTCTGTGAATTGCTTATGTTGATGGTGAGCAGCATGTCATTTACATTCCATGATAAATAATAAAACATCTCTAGTGGCATAATGCTTCTATTACGTTCTTCATTGTAGTCTATGATCAGGTTGAGATTGAATTTCAAATTTAAAATCTACTCTGGCCTATTTCAATTTTACAACTGAACTTGAATTATTTAAACTTTTATTTTTTCATAGAACTTTTAGAGAACACAGACAAGAATTTAATTATTAACTAATTAGATAATATGCCTGAATAAAAGATACAAATTAAATTGAATGGAAAGCTATAATATTGCTTTGATAAGGAAGTGATAGATTGATCTATTCTTCACCTATAGTACATTCAATATTCTTTTGAATTACTAGTAAAATTGGTTTAAACATTATATTGAATACCACATTGAATTTTGTTCTTTGATGCATAAAAAATAATTTTCTTTCTCATTTTAAGTAATATTTCACTCTTTATCCAATTAGACCAAAGAATTTATGTGATCCAAATAAACCAGCTGCATATATGAGCAGCAGCATTTTAAGGGGAATATGCCCTCAGTGATTTATTAAAAATCTTGTTAACTTATAAGGATGATTTATAGGCTGCTGCACTTAAAAGCAAAGCAGAGTATGTCAGAAAAACCAAGTAGAGAGGCTGTTCCTGGGTTTATATTGGTTTTAGTAACTATCAATACAATTAAATCTCTAATCTTTTACTATTAAGTGTTTGTGCAATATGTCACTCACACTGATCACTTACATTTAATAACTTAAATATCTAAAATTTGATATTTATGGTATCATGCTCTTGATTTAATACTAATTATTATTATTGCCATTTATTTTATCAGGTATTATGCTATAAACCTTGTATGCTTAATCCATTTGATTTTTCACAGTAACACAATAAAGCAGGTGCTTTCATTATTTGAATTTTATTTGTAAGTAAACAGATTTATGGAAGCTAAGATAAGACACAAAGAAAATCACAGAGCAGCAATCCTACTTCTCAACATTTTTCCCACTGACTTTAAGTCACTCTGAACTGATTCCTCATTTCACATAGTGACAATTTTTACCTTCTAACCCAGATTATAAATCTGATCAGTGATAGGGCTACAGCTCTTAAGAATAATGGTCATAATTGCTTGATTAGTCCTTTTTAATATTGTTATGAGTTGAAATGTCTCCCCCAAAAGATGTGAAGTCTTAACACTAGTAACTGTGAATGTGACATTATTCAGAAGTAGAGTCTTTGTAAATGGTCAAGTTAAGATAAGGCCATTAGGGTAGGTTTTAATGCAATATGACTGTACCCTTATGAAGTGAGAATTTGGACACAGAGAGACAAGCACACAAAGAGAATGCCACATGAACATAAAATCATATATCAGAGTGATACATTCACAAGCCAAGAAATGCCTAAGATTTAGCAGACCACCAGCAGAAGAGCATGGAACAGATTCTTCCTCACAGCCTTCAGAAGAAACCAACCTACTCAGAACCTTAATCTCAGACTTCTAAGCCTCCAGAACTGTGAAATAATAAATTTCTGTTATAGCTACCAGATTGTAGTACTTTGTTAGAGCAACTCAAGCAAACTAATACAAATGTGCTGTGTTCTTTTGCTTGAAAAAATAAATATACTACATGTACATATATCTAATGAAAAACATGAATGTAATTCACTGTTATATTTTTTTTGGTCTAAGAATCTAAAAATTTAAAATAAAGTATTTAAAATTTAAAATACATATTTTTAAAGGCAAGTGACTACTAAATGTAAGATATAAAAGTCTCATTAAAATGAAATTTCCATTTATTTCTTTGATTTTGGAAATTAAACACAATTATGTATTTCGTGCAATTTTTTAAATTTACTAAACTGTAGTGAAGAATGAGTTGTGTAGAATTTCCTAATTACAATTTTCACAATTAGATTTAGTTCTTTGCAAGTGTATAATTTACAAGGAGACTTTTTAAAATAATAACCAGACATACAGAAATAGTAGCACATTTTAAAATTTACTAAATACCAATAAATAATTTTTTTGATAAATCACTTTTAGAAAACAATTTTAAAAATAGAAGAAGAGTTTGAAAAAGCAACCGGGTTTTTGTTTGGACATAGTCTTGTTATGTCGAAGAGATCAGAGTTCCATAGCTCATATACCTCTAAGTTCTTTTCACTGCTGAAGAAATGAATTTGAACTCAGTGAATATGAGAAACATTCTTTTATTAAAAGTACTTTATGAAATAGAAGACAAGTCAAGCCTAAAACTGGCTGGCCAAGTGGAAATGAGGTTACGTACCTCTAGGAGGGAGTACGGATTACAGCAATTAGGATGCAGAGCTGTCACACCAGAGGAGGGAGAGGTCTGCATTATATTTGGCGGTCATGATGGGGTGGTCCTAAAGACATTCCTAGGTGATTGGAAGTGAGGTCACCTTGTTTGACACCTGGCTACTTAATAACTTTACCTAGTGCACATGTACTTACACAGAATTCAGTCTGTTATAATTAGATTCATGAAATTCCAGGCATAGTCATGAGATTATAATAAGAGTATAATGAAGCTGAAGATAGGGGCAGTACTTTCTGCGCATGCTTTTTTAGATGGTTGGGCCAGCAGCTTTTATGGCCTTTGTGCTTTAGGATTCGGGGCAATTTATAAACCTCAAAGAGAGGTATTTCAGCTTAAGGAAGGTCTTCAAGGGAAATTTCTATGGTTACAGGGCTGGCCCCTACTCCTTTTTCCCCTGTCCTTTATGTCTATCTAGCTACCTAACAGGCCATTTTGCATAGGCCCAGACAATGCTTATTTTTCTACCTAAATTGAATTTAGAAAAAAATCAGGTTTCTTTCCAACAATCAACTTGAAGGAAGCAATTTCATCCCTGGTCTTGAATTTCTTGAAGAAAATTCTCGTTTGCTTTTTTTCTATGTGATATTACTACCAGTTTTTGATCAACTGTGTAAAAAATCCATATATTAAGAATGATTTCAAGACTTCCTGAGAATAATATTGAACAGAGAACTATTATATCAAAACATATCAAAAGCACTGAGCCAAAGTCACTAATGGAATAAGGATTTCAACTGTTTTCATATTATGAATATAACTTTAAATTAATAAAAACAATGTTAACTTCATTTAATTCTAATAGAAAAAAAATGTATTTTCCATATCATTCTTTGACATTAACCAGTTGTTCTATAGAGAATCTCACTTATTTTAATTACAAATGCCCTTTTTCTATGTGGAATGCTGAACTCACACCCAATTTATTTTAAGTTTATAAAAGATATTTATGATAATACTAATAATTAGTCACTCAGAAAAAAATTCAGAACTTTTGTTCCAGGCCCCAGTGAATGTTTTCAAACAGTCAAGGTCAACAACAATAGTTCCTCACCTCTGATCTGACTTCTCTTAGTTTTTAAAATCTAGTTAAAAAAAAAAAATCATAAAGGGTTGTAAATGTCTTCTAGTTTATTTTAACTTTTTATTTTAATAAGCATTCTAGCATGTCATTTCAACTTTCAAAAACTTATATTATGTATGTAATTTACTTTGAAAATACAAATGAGCTATTAGATATTATATTAGAGTATTAATATTTTGCGTTAAACTTTATTTAATGTGCTTTCAACAACATATGGAAAACATGCCAGACTTTCTATTTATTCATTTAATAATCTCAGTCATTCTATTTTGATTTACAAATAAATATTAATTTACACCTAATTATATCATGATATCATCTTCATGATCATGAACATACATTTTTTTATGCTTGTGACTAAAAAAAATCTTATTTCCATACATATAATGTAATAATCAATTGTTTTTCTCATTTCATTGTATTACAAATATTGTAGAAGTCAATGAAAAGCTTATAAATGTCAGGAAAATCTGGAGAACTGTGGTCCAGTTTATAAAAATAATCTTTTAGGACATTACTTGCTCTATCTCTATTGGTCTCATCTTCCTGCCTTTCTGTCTCTCTCATCCCAAGGGATATAAAATTTATCTTTTTCTGTAGTTTGCTTATTTTGCCAAGTTCAAAAAATTCTTGCCTATATACACATCAGTTTCCTCATTCATGAGGTAGACAGCCTTGACTAAATACTAATTAAAATACCTCTACCTATATTTGGCATTTCTGTTTCTGCAGAACAGTAATTAATGCAGTAGAATTCAAGAAATCGAAGTAAAATATTTAAATGAGATTTAGATAATATAGAATAAATTTTTAAAATATGTTAACTTTTCAGTCAATAAAACCTAACTCGTGTAATGATAAAATAACTCCATCATCACAGTAACTCTACAAACATCTATCCCCTATTCATAAAAAAAATCGATAAAGGTCCAAGTGATTCTCTAGGGCCAGTGAGCTCCATGATCTGCATTGAGTTGCTTTGATCTTCAACTCCAAAACCTTAACACGGCCACTTTCAAACCACTTTCCATGGTTAATTCACAGAACAGTAATAGTCATGGTTCATTTATACAATCTCAATTAAATCATAAAGGATGAAAGGTTGTGCCTGAAAATAAAAGTTTGTTTGAAAAAGAGAATTCTCTATTACAAATCATTTTATTTCAAATTCACAGGTAAGGGGAAGTGGATCAGAAAACCTAGTAACCTGTTCAAGGTTGGACAGTGACTTAATGAAAGAGAATTATGAACAGTGAGTATTTTAACTTCAGTTACTCCCATGTTCTGCTTAGTGTGAGGGACAAACCTGAAATGTGTATTTCACAGTTGTAGAAATTTACTTCATTATGGTTGAGAAAAGTTTTTAATATTTTGGAATATATATCTATAGACAAATTTATAGATACAGATATAGACATAGGTGATATAAATAGATATAGATGATATAGATATAGATACGGAGAGACAGAAAGAGAGAGAGACTAATTTTTAAAGTCTAGAGTCATTTATAACAAATGACTGATTTATAACATATCAGTCCCATATCTCTGAGACTGATGCAAGAGCTGCAGATGTCAATCATTATGTATTGAAATGGTTAATTCACCATCATGATAATGCTCAAATGTTCTAAAGTGAAGCACTAGGTTTCATTTTTTAATATGTTAAGTTATATATCCTTTATCTCAAATTTCAAATGCTGCACATAATGATTTTTCATAAATTCTGTATACTTCGGAGGCACTAACTTTTATGCTTTTAGCTATTTCTTCTACTTCTATATTTCTTAACATGTCTAAGCTGAATTTATTGATTTCTCAATTTCAAACAATTTCAATTGAATATCTATAAGGACAAATGTATATTTAATTATTTTATTTGACTCCACCACTAAGTCATAGATTTAGTTCCCCAACCAATATCAGCATATCACAATTATAATTATGCTCCACATAATGATGTTTAGGTCAATTATAAACTGCATATGCAACAGTGGTCTCATAAGTTTATAATGAAACTGAAAATTCCTAATGCCTAGTGACATCGCAGCCACATAATGCATAACATAAAGCATTACTTACGTGTTTGCCGTGATGCTGGTTTAAACAAATCTATTGTACTGCCAGTCATATAAAAATATAGCACATACAATCATAGTAGCAGGCTATGCAATCTCGGTTTCTATCTAAGTACACACTATAATGTTCACACAATGATGAAATCACTTAATGATACATTTTTCAGAACATATCCCCATCGTTAAGCAATGATGGCAGTATTTGCTTAATAAAATATTTAATATTTATGATATGATCATGATACACACTTTTTTCACAGATGTGTTTCACGATGTCTTCTGAGGTGGACCATTTCATCTAGACAACTGTGCCCACGGTAGTTTTTAGTTACTGATTAAGTTCTAAAAAGTGTTTATTGAATTAGTTATTTGCTGAGATTATCTCTACATGTTCTCTGTTCTCTCTTTTTTAGAACACCTTTTATGCTGATGTCAGTATGTTTGTTTGTTTGTTTGTTTTGGTGGATACTTTTATTTCCTGCATCTCCAAATCATTGTCTCTTCAGCTAAACTACATTTCCAGGCTTCTTTGGTTCTTGTGGCCATGGTATAAAAATTCACTAATTATATGTGAGCAAAATAAACGTCTAAATATGTGTTAGCACTTGTTTAATAGATACCAGCCACTGACTCTCTTTATTCTTTTCCCTTAGATGACTAGAAATGACAAGCAACCTTGAAATCCCCCTTTTTAGCATGAGAAAGCTACTCTGCCACTCTGAGTTCCTTTGATGACTTTCTGGGGCAAAGTCTGATATACACTATGAATGTTATACAAAATAAACAGCTAACTTGTTTGAAACATAACATGGGGGTTTTTTTGTTGTTGTTTCTAGAGCTCAGATTCTATTTTAACCAGTAATAATTTTATCAGTAGATACTGTAGTTAATTATTGCTTCTTATCCCTTTTATATTGTTTATTTTATTTCAACCATACAATTTAATACTTTTATTTCTTCAATTTTTATGTACTTTTTCCTATTTTGGGATTATTCTTTCTCCAAACTTCTTGTTGTAGATAGATATACCACAACAAATAGTAGGATTTCTATTAATTTTCTATAAGATATAAGTAGTCTAATTGTTACATTTATCAAATTAGAAGTCTTTTTATATTTGCTTTTGCTTAATATAAGCTTTTGCTTAATAATTTTACTATAATATTCATAGTAAAATTTTGAGTCACATTGTGAGTTATTTTAGTTTTGACTAGTAAGTGAAAACATTATCAAGTAAATGTTTCATATTTTAAAGTTTCTGCTTATTCTTATTAGTCATGTAAATACATGGCTTGAATAAAATATTTATATAATTTTTGGCATTATTATGATATGAATTGCTACTCTGAACATTTTTTGATTATCTTCCTTTAATATTGTCTTTGGAACATTATAAATAGAATATTTTAAATCACTCTTGTGTTTCTATTAAATCTTAATTACACTCTGGCGTTTTAAACTATTCTGTGTACCAAAGTTTCACTAATACTATTGCAGTTATACTTCCTAGAAATTTCAGGTATTATTTATCATTTCTTTTTTGGGGTAGGGTGTGTTATAGGCTATCTATGTCTTGATTATCTGAAGATTTCATTTGAACTTTTAAATTAAAGAATTATTAATCTCAATTTTATATTCTCTAAATGTCAGATAACTATTTTATTTGAAACGTAATTTTTGAATCTCAAAGAATTTAATAACTACAACTTCCAAGCAACTATTTGTAATAGATTATGTCTGAATTGTGGTATTTGATAGTTAAAACCCAAGGGGTAAATAAATAACTTCATCATTGTTATATAGCCAAGTTTTCTCCTTCATTATCAATGACTGTGGTTGGCAGTTTTTCTATAGGATATTAAACCTCTAATAGATTTCACCTGAGAGAAGGAAGAAACCTTCCATGAAAATATCAGGAAGCACCTGAAGGCAATGATGTTTCACCCCAGGACAAGTTATTTACAATTCATTTACAATTCTGTCATTGTAAACCTTCAGAAATTGATATACAGCATCTATTTAATGAGAACTTACTAACATAAAAGGGTGCAACTTGGCTGTTGAATTTCAAATGTTATCTTAATTAAATTGGTGTTCTTGTACTACATGTGCCTGGGGGCTTGGAAAATAGATGAGTTCTGTAAATCAAAATATTAATAATGCACATGAATTTTAGTTTATGAAATGTCTCTGGATTCACAGATGTAGAAAAAACTATCTTACTGCAATTTGTGTTGTTCATAAGTGTGCATTTTCCCAACATTCTGGACATTTCTCACAGTTGCACTCATCTTTTAAATGTTTTAGTTCACAATAACTATAATCAGGTATTCTTATGGTGTAAAGTTATAGAAAATATATTTTATAGTAAACAAAGTAAATATATCCAATATCATTTATTTATGTACATAATGTGTGTGTATATATATATATATGTATATATATATTTTAATTCCTTCTCAAAGATTTACAGATTTCAAAATATTTGGATTCCCAGAAAGAGTTTATGGTACTATTCTTAAATTTTAAAATGGATTTTGGGTTAAAACAATGTCTGAAAATAATTGGTTTCTAAATAAATATAGTTATTTATTCATTCTCATTATTTTCCTACCTCTTTTTTTTTTACATAAATGTCTCATTTGTCAAAATATACATTTCTTGACCAGTGATTTCATATTTCATGTATCCAGTGGCTAGGGGATTTTTAGTTTTATATTTCAATGTCAAAAAATTTAAATGTAATGATTTCAAGATAATTGTGTTTTTTTATTATTTTTGTACATAGTATTAACTGGGTTACAGATATTTGTGATATGTTAAGTGAATTGCCAAATGACAAAACACCATCAATATAATAATAAGATACTGTGACCATATATATGTCTATTGAATATACAAATATATGTAGATGCACATATTAGCTCTCTTTTTCCATGAAATATAATCAGCTCTTAGTTTATATAAGGTATTATATAACACTCTATATAAGTGAATATGATTTTAAATTTTAGGTCAAAAATTGACCTGAATTTTTTTGTTAAATATATTTGTTATTGCCATCTCTGTCAGAGTGAATTATATAATTACCCAATGGCAAGGATTTTATATTCTCTCTCTCTCTCTCTGTCTCTCTCTCTCTGTCTCTCTCTCTCTGTCTCTCTCTCTGTCTGTCTCTCTCTCTCTCTCTCTCTCTCTCGCGCGCGCGCTCACTCATTAAAAACATAAACAAAAAAACCCAAACAACAACAAATCAGTAATACTTATTAGTGCAATATAGAAGCTACAAACTATGGTTTAATAAGTATGATATATTAATGATGAGATTAGTTGATACTAAAAATCTCGATTTTAATTTTATAATTTTTTTTCTAATCAATGTGTGCTATAACAATTTAGAATTTCTTATTTCAAACAGTCAGTATCAGCATATTTTCACTAAATTCTGTAAGTCAGTGTTCCATACAGATACCAACCAGTAGTATGTGCATTGACCAATCAAAATGCATGCCAGCCAGTATATCATACTAATTGCTAGTGGCTGATTACTAGTTTACATTATGTTGCTATATAGCTCAATTATGATGAATAATATCTCATCCAAGCCATGGAAATATCTACAAAATTAAAAGCTTGAGTTTAATTTTTCAATAAATATAGATATTTTGTTTGTAATTATGCTATTTAAACATTTTTCAGTGATCAAGATGGCAAATGAAATAAATATTGGATTTTGCCTCCTGCCTGAAATATTCTTTCTTTTTTAAAAATTATTTCTTTCTGTTTAATTTTGTGTTTTTCAAAAGACACAGAAGCTCTCCCTGGCAAGGAGAAGTTTCTATCATCTTCTTAGATAAAGAATTATGTCACCAGATTTCCCTTCAAGGAAAGATTTGTTTCTCCAGCAGTCAGCTCTTTCCAGGTTTGCCTTAGTTATAGGAAGTCACATTACTTGAGGCTAGTTTCTCCTCAGAATGGTCCATATTCAGTAACTGTTCAAGGCAAGGTCAAAATCCCTTGGCCATTTAGTTTCAAATTAACTATTGTAAATATCAATATTTACTCCACAGCTCCCATTGATTTTGGTCAATGAATACTTTATGAGCATACATTACAGTTCAGCTTCTGCTCCCTAATTCTACTTCTTCTCTATCACTTCCTCATTTGTTGATCCCTAAAAATACCCTGCGTACCAAATGCCAATGTGTCTTCTCTGCAAAACCCAACCTGCAGCAGGTATGTTTAGCACACAGGGAACCAGATAAAACTTTGCCAAATGTTTTCAAAAAGAGGGATTAGACCATATACATATGCTACATACTTGCTTGTCAAAAAAGAAAATGTTAAAGAAGGAAAAATGTCCAGAAAATTCCTAATGCATAAGTAAATGGACACAAGCAATTTTAGTGATGGAAGGAGGTAATTTCTCTACTCTCTGTCTCTTGGAGCAGCTTTCCAAGGTCTTAGAGTTCCACTGATAGGTCCCTCCAGCAGACCCATTTGTTAGGAGCTCTTATGAGGTAATTCTGATTGTATCTGGTGGATCAGTGTCTCTGTGCAGACCATTTATACCACTTACCAGCAGCAGTTCAATTTATACACATAGAGTAATAGCTCAGATACAATACCACAATCACAACAAAAGACATACACTATTTCTATTCATGTGATTATGTCCACTTATTATAACCTCTAGAGCACAAAATCCTTTTATTCACCCTATAATTTGTTAATTTTCAATTGTAGATGATTTTTTTTATCAATTAACACTTTAAATGTACACATTTATTTAAAACTTGCCCAATTAAAATATATTGAGCACAATTTGGCAGGCATCCAGGTAAACACTAGATATAAAATAGGCAAAATGTGTAAGGTATGTCCTATGCTGAAGGAACTCACAGTCTAATACAGAGGACAAGTAGGTAAGCAAATAAGATAACTGTTGTGAGAGAAATAATTACAAGGAGGTACAATAAACACACAGAGGGAGAAATTGTTACCTTTAATGTGTTTATTGATATGTTACAGCTATTCTTACTCCTTCAATTGTATTATTTCTAATTTGCTCTGAATTGTGAAAATGCAAAAACATATATTCAATTTATTTATAAAGTTAAAAGCTATGAATGATATTCTGTGAGGGCTCACTTTGGAAAAATATAATTTTTATAATACATAATTAGCGACATACATATTTTGAATATTTGAGGAAATTTTAAAAATTACTTTCTGGTCTTTATCACTACTTCGGCTAGAGAATTTGCTGGAAAGCTGAATTTAACATGTGTGGAGTTGTTATTGTACCCCTGCTTCTTTCCTCAGATTGTGAAAGAGGAAAATACCAAGTTGTCTATGGTATTAATCATTAAGCTTAATGGTTTAAGAGAACAAATATCTGGAGAATGTGAAGTGAACAATATTAAAATTCTGCTGGTTTCTGTGAAGAGAGGTTTTTCCTAAACGCTCCTGGGATTTTGCCTGACATCTTTCTCTTTCCCATGGAGATAAAATAGATTACCCAAATGGTCAGTGCGAGGAAAGAGTCATGTTATTTTATTTCATTTTCCTCTTTTTTTCTTTAACACATGGCTGCCTTCAAAAAGCTTTTATTCATTCAACAAGTATTTAATATGTATAATGTGCTGAATACTGTACTTACTAATTATTGAGACTACTGCAGTGAGTAATCAACCCAAAATTCTACCCCTCATAGAACTTATACTTTAGTAGAATTAGAAAGACATGACAGAAAAAATAAGTAAAGTACAAAATATGTGATTGATGAGTGCAATGGAAAACTAGAAAGCAGAAAAGGGGATTGGATTCACAGACATGTTGTTAGCTATTTTAAACGAGGTGATTGGTGATTGGGAACGTTACTACTGAGAAAGTAATATTTGAGCCAAAAGTTTAAAGGGAAGAAGGAAGTCATATGTAAAGTGATGGGAAGAATCTTCCAAGTGAGGAAAGAACCATTAATTGCGAAGGACTTGGAATGGAATCTTACCTGGAAAGGAAGAGCAGGAAGGTCTGTGAAGCATTCTAATCAGCTTTTCCATGCCATGAATTTTAAGAAGCCAGCTTATGCACATTGAGCAAGATCAGGAGTAGCTGCAGTCACCCGTTTGTCATGACATCAATAAGAGGTTTAGAAAATTCTGTGATTCATTAGTAGGAATATGTATGTTGCTTCTATTTAAAGAATGTTTTAATAATTAGTATAATATTTTGATTTTTCATCTTCTATTGTATAATCCTCAATCAGATTTGAACAAAAGCAGGAAAATGGAATTTATTTTATTGATTCACATAAATCCAAACATTTTTTAATACTCAGTAATTTAGGCAAATAAATGTAATGTAATGTGATCTCTTAGAACTAAATCTTTATGTTGAATATTTGTATTTATAATTTATATTTTTATTAACTCCCAAATATTTCAGATTTAAGTAATTTTTATTTCATAATTTTCTTCCTTTTGTTACTTCCTCCTGTCTACTTTTTCTCTGTGTCATTCTCTCTCCTTTTTTTTCCTTTGGTAAGTACCTCTATCCATAACTTTTTAAAAGTAGATATGGTAAAACTCTGGTAGTCAGCTCTTTTATAATTTCAATTAAAAATAATGTAGTGAGAGGATTTTGCTCATAAGCATTAAAGTATCCAGGATGACTATTTAGTATTTTATGCATAATTCAGGAAAAGTGGCTGCAATCTTTTGAAGAGCTATTGGATTAAAGGGTGAGTCAGAATATCCATTCTATTGGGTAACAGGATTGAGATGCTATAATTAAATATGAATTTTCTAACCTTTCATGGAAGCTAGTTAGCTTGACTTATTCAATTACTTCTCTGGATAAATATTTTGACAAATAATAGCATTGGCAAAACCATTTAATTCTTGCCTCTGTTTTTGGCAGAGTCTTACAGTCATACAAAGACTAATAAAAATTTGATAAACAACAGGTTATATGGCTAATATGTATGATAACATTTTTTATTTTATGTTTCCATGTATATGTTTAGTTAAATGCATTGGTTTTTAAAACTTTTTAATAATTGTTCTAAGTATATATTGACTTAAAAGATTTGTATCTACTCATTCAATTGTTTAGTAAGCTCTTGTTCTATGATTTTACCCTTACCAAGATAAATAAATCATTTAAAAACGTATAAGAAAAATATTTAACTTTAAGATTTGTGCAATTAAGTAATGTAGGCAAAAATAAACAAAGTATTCATTTCAATGCCTTTCACATATCATAGGCGTTCAATATACCTTTTTCCTTTAACTATATTAAGTTTAGAGCTAATACAACCACATTTGAAAACTTAGTCAACAACCTGACCTTAGCCTTAGATCCCAGGGTCACATTAACCAATCAAGAAAATGGGTCCTCTTCTGATTAAAGGGCAAGGAAGATGAGTTTACACTAGCTTCTAGCCTCAGAAAGCACTCTCAATGAATCTTTACTCTCATAAGCTTAACAGGACAGCTTCTTGAAATGTCTGTAATGCCCCTAAATTCTAACTTTTTTTCTACTTTGTTAAAATAAGGCCTTTTGGAACAAAATATAATATCTGTATTTGTTAAAATTGATCATAATTTTACTCTAGTCTACTCTGTTTAAAATTGCCATATGTTGATTGAGCCATATGTCAAACCACTATACCCTTCAGTAATTTTAGACAGAATGCCTTCTTCAAGGCCAGCTAACAATAAAAGTGTTACTTCACTTAATACTCTCATTAGCTGATTGCCTTTAGTGTTGTGCTCTCTGTGAATTAAATTTGGCAGAATTTGGTCTGAATTAAACTCATTCTGTTTTCTTTGCATGTTTTTATCAGAGACATTCACACCTGCTCATCATCTTCTTTTCTCCCATTAAGTATGTTAGCGCACTGCCACCCACACTCTTGCTTTGCAACAGATAGAAAAGAGTTCTCATCTGAAGTACAAGAATTGAAATTTTAATTTAATTAATCAATTTAAAAAATGTAAAACCTTGTAAACTTTTATATCCTAACCAAATATAATGTTTGGCATTCATAGAATAATATCACAAGCTTTAACTACTATTACTTTTTGAATTCTTACAATATCTATGAGATAGTCACCCTTTAAAAACTAAATAACCATTTTATTATCATCCTGATGATTAAGGATCAAAACTTCAATTGATACCATGCTTTTTGTTTCTAAGTTATAGTATTTTTCAAAATAATATTTTAAAAGTTTTTAAAAAGTAAAGGATAACACAGGAGAGAAGAAATAATAAATATTTTATATAATTTTATAGCTAAAAATTACCTTTAATATCAACAACTCAACAAAGTTAGGTTGCAATCAAACAAGATAAGTTGTAAATAGGTTAGGCCTACACTTGCCTCAAGAACTAGAAGCAATGCTCTAAATTCTAGCAGGAACAGGTCTCTAACATCATCAGGCAACTCAACCTTCACTGAAATAGAAATATATTTATACAGGGTACGTTTGTAACCATGAGAACACCTAAAAATAGAATAACTATATAATTTATCATTTAATTCAGTCATTCTTGAGAGTGTAAGTGATCATGATAAATATTTGCTGCAAAACAACAGATATAAACTGAATATATCCCAGGGAAACCAGAATATATGTTTACTCTATTGATAATCTGAACTCTTTTGAGTCTTCTTTTCCATGTGGTAAGGTAAAGTTATTTTACTCATTATTTTCTTTATGGACTGGGAAAACACCCAATACTCTATACAACCGACCCCTCAACATAAAACATAGCATCTTGCCAAGTTTCAAAGCTTCAGGCTCTTTCCCTTTGTTTATCTTTCTAGTAATAATGATTGTGAAATGTTTTGGTCTCAAGACTTCTTTACACTCTAAAAATTATTGAGAACTTCAGAGATTTAGTTTATATGAATGAGTTCTTTCTATTGGAATTTATAATATTGGATATTAAAAATGAGAGTTTTAAAAAGAAAGATAAACTTGTTATATGGAAACATCCTTATTTTGTTTAAAAAGTAATTGTATTTCCCAAAATAAAATAAAAATAAACAAGAAGAGCGACTTTTTGCACTTCTTTATTTCTTTAAGATGTAGCTTAGTAGAAAATAGATTCTCATATTGGCTTAGTAGAAAATAGATTCTCATATTTCCTTCTGCATTCAATCCATTATGATATAATTGATTGAAATGTAAAGAGAAAATCTAGCCTTACACAAATATGTAGTTGGAAAAGGAAAGCATATTTAAATGGTCTTTTCAGATAGTTTTAGATATTTTTGATACTACATAAAAATATAATAAACGGTAGTTTCTTGAAGGTTAATTACAATGGATAATTTGAAAGTACATGAATACAATTTTTATACCTTATTATACTAAAATATACTGGTCTGTTTTAACTTTAAGCAAATCATTTACCCACACATTATTTTGAAATATTATGCAATGGTCTTTCAGAAAATACTGCTTTGCTGAGTTATATAAATTTTCCACGTATTACATATTCTATGATTTAATATCAAAAAATCACTTTTTAAATATCATAAGCAATCTCATAAAAAGTCTTTAAGTATTGGCTGTCAGACTGATGGTGGTGCACACAGATTTTCCAAAGTTCTACTTTTCACTAGAAACCTCAGTTTATCAACAACAGATGCTGTCATTGTTTTAAGCAACAGGTTTATTTTGTTCATTTCCCAGGAAAAAAAGATCTGCCACATAGCCAAGTCTGAAAAAAAATATTATCTGTTTATCACTCATTCTTTCAAGTAACAATTGTATTTCATGGAAAACAAAAACAAGAACAAATATAACTGGAAACACAAACCATCAAATAATTACTTTTTACTCTAGACAATCATTTCATTTTATAATATAGTAGAACTGTTTCATTTGTATTTCCCATTTCATTACATAGAATATTAAAAATAGGTGTGGTCAGTTGAGATTTAATGATATTAATGTTTTTACTAATTCATAAAAGATCTTAAGAGAAACTTTTTTTTTTTTAAGTGTGCATATGTGGAATTAAAGAATGTAATGATTAAGATGTGAATCTGGCTGGCTAGGCGGATGTCCCCTTCCTCCCTAACCACTCCATGTGCATCTCTCCCGAAGCGGCATGCTCTTTAGAAGAGGACGACCTTCCTGGATAGAGAAGACCATTCTTCAGTCAAGGGTATATGAGTAGCTGCACTCCCCTGATAGAACCTCCAAACAAGCTCTCAAAGAATGCAATGATTACCAGGATGCTATAATGTCTCCACCCTGATTTGTCCCATGGCACTAACAGTTTAATGCGCTGTTGTTTTCGCCTCATCAAGGCAAATGCCCATAGTAAAAAGGGCGTAAAACATCTCATCATTATTTTGAAAATAGCTTTTACCTAATACTCTGAAACAATGTTCCTCTAAAGATAGTGTGATGAAATACCTGGACCAGACTCACCATTTTGCATGCAAAGTAGATTTCTAGGCTCCATGCTCTACTAACTGAATCAGAAACTCTGGAGGAATATTAACTTTTAGCAAGTTCAGAATTGTTGGTTGTAGGCACTGTTGCTTGAAAACTAATGCTCTAGGAGTTTCCAAGAGTGCAGGTTATACAAAAATTTCAAAGCCTTCTTTCTGCTTTTTCTCTTTTGCTATTCCTTATCCACTCTAGGGTGGATCACTAACATCACTAACATGGTGTTGTATGCTTGCCTTTGGCATTTGAATTAATAATACATTTAACCTATTCAACAACTTTTTTTTTTTTTAAAACTGGACTCCCCTGTAACTATGTCTTCTACTTGTTTCTCTAGCTGGCTCATAGAATATTTCTTGTTCTAGTGTCCTGCTGTTCTGAAAGGCAATGAGGAGTGACAAGAAGAAACAAATAGAGAACAGAAAAGGTAGGATGTTTTATTTATTACATTTCCTTCTTCATCCCAGGACCCTAGATTTTAGGGGCAAGCTAGTCGACAGCTGTATTGAAGAAAGTTCAGACATAAGTTTTCGCTGCTCTTGGAACCAGATGTAGTTCTTGATGCTGAGCGTGTCCTATCTTATCAGATATCACATTGATAAAATTATTTTTTAAATTAGTATCATATCTTTCTTCAAAAGTGTGCTTTCTCAAGTTCAATGAACTTGTCAGAATATAGCTGATCTCTAACTGTTATCTGAATGTAATTTTTTTCCCAAGAGGCTTCTGGGCACCATATAACAAGGGATATCTCTGGACACTATTCAGTTGTTTCTAAATAGTGAAGAATAATTTACATTAGTTCTACCTACATCCCAAAGCAATTAAATTTCTTGCCTAGTAAAATCTAACCTTACCAGACGTTCCATCTCTGGCAGTCTTGGTAGATTCTCTTTATCTAAGAAAGACTCTATCTCTCTATTCTTCATTGTCTCCATATTGTCTTTACTATACAAAAAATTACTTGCCAATGCTTCCATGACCTTGATACATAGTGATTTACCTTTCAGGAAGCCATTTTCTCACTCTTCTATCCATTATGCTCTCTGTCAACACCATGGTCAACAAACTCCTATATGCTCAATTTCTTAATCAGAATTTTCATCTTCTTATTTTACTTAATTCTTCCATTTCCTTCCCCCTTTGCTGCTTCATTACCTCTTCTTTTTCTTCCCAGATTCACTTACACCCATGGTTTCAGAAATAATCAATGTGCTGATGCTAAGCCTAAATGTTTCCTTTGATTTCCTAGTTAGGACTCAACCACAATATTCAACACTCAGATAACTGTTACCCTCAAAGAATAGTTGTATCTTATTATAAATCAGACTTCATTAGATGTCACTCATTCGTTCATTTGTTCATTCAGTAAGGATATATTAAGTACTGACTTTCAGCCATTTCCTGTGCTAGACAATAAGAAGATAAGACTCCTTGAACTCATAAGTTTAGTGTACAGAATGACTTGTATGTAAAAATTCAATGTAGTTTTACAGATATTGCAAAAAAAAAGGATATAGAGATAGCAATAAGTTCATGAAAAGTAGAACATTTAGATATACTTAGACAAATCAAAAGAGTTCTACAAAGAATAGATCTCGAGCTGTATTCTAAAACACAATGGAAAGAGAAGAGGAAATGTGGAACCACAGAAGTGTTTAAGCTACCACTGTCATAATATCATGAGTATGCTTTCATCCTTACTTATACTTATTAAGATATATTTGTTTACTTACATTTCTGTTCTCATGACAGAGACTGCACCTTTATTTTTTAATCCTTGTGTGTGGCACGAAACATGACAAGTATCCAGTAAAATGTTTATAATGAATGAGTGACTTCTGGTAGTTTGTGCAGGCTTTTAATAGAAAAGAGAGCATCAAAACCTATGTTTCATTATTTCAGTTGGTCTTTTAAAAAATTATGTGAAAAAAAATTATGTGGTACTCTATGTATATACTAGAATGCTGATAAAAAAATAACATAAATTTAAACTTTCTTTTTATTTGGCCTTTAAATGGAAGTTTGCAAACTTCCAACAGTAGATGTTTGCCAAAGATGTTGCATTTGTGAATTTTACCAATTCTTTGCCATACCTAATAATTGATTACTTAAGAAATGGCTGAGCCACAAGACAGATGAAAATTACTCTCCAAAAGGGAATTTTTTATCATTGACTAGAGACCCTTATTCCATAATGAAAAGCTGTAACATAATGCATTACAATACATGTGATATTTTCATCACATTTTAGATGCATTTATAAACATGTAGAAATAGAATGCTCTTCAGCTTTTTTGAATCAGTATTTTATTTCATACGTGCTTTCAAAAATGATTTTCATTTATTCTCTGTCATATATCTTGGCTTGTGGTGATATTTATAATGAGTCAATCAGTAAAGGTGACTGACTGAATTGATTTATGACAGATGGACCTATTTTCTTCACATAGCAATGGCATGAACTCCATAAATCTAAGTTCTAAAGGTGTTAGCCAGTTTTAATGGAAGCAGAGACATTCACCCAAGGGGAGTGAGCAATGCCATTCCCCTCTGTTCCTTTATCCTGTAAAGAGCAAGAAGAGTTCTAATATGTAGCTGATTCAACTACCTATTATTTCCTGGTTTATGTGGCTTACACGTTTAAAATTTTTGAATTTATAAATATTAGAAGTACTAATCTTAAGAGACCTTCAGATACTAATTAGTCAGCAGGTAGGGATAAGACAACTAATAGTTATCGAGTGACCACTCTATACCATACATTGAAGTAAAAAAAGAAAACTGCAATTTTATTTATTCTTCACAAAAACCTTATATTGTAAGTACTACAACAGTCAATATGATTTAGCATTTGAAGAAACCCAGGCATTAGAAAAGTAATGTTGTTCCGTTATATCACAGAAAAGGACCCAGGCAAAGATTTATACCATTGTAGTCTAAGCCTAGAGCACCAGCTTTTAAACACTATACTACATACCTTTACTGTAGTCAGACACTGTGTGTTTAAATAAATATGGATTTGTAAGAACCTTGCACTTTTAATTTAAAAAGTTATCAATACAATTTAATATAAACTTGTTTAAGAGAAAATATATATATATTTGAAAGTTCAAATAATTACTGGACTAAAAAAAGGTGTGCACATTAGTAGAAAAGAATTAGGAAAATATTGAAATAATCTAGGCAAGGGATGAAAAAGAAGCTCTATAAGACAGTGTGTCTATGCAAAAGTTAGATGGAAATGTGAATCCTACTAAGATACTCATTTTTGTGACAAATAATTATGACATACTTAATTTAGTTTTCTAAGAAATGCAATAAAGAGAAATAAAGTGATGCTTCATTTTGTGTTCCAAAACTATTCATTATTTCTGCTGAAACAACTCTTCATCCCTAAAAATTTCATAGTTATTGAAATTTATGTTATATATATTCAAAAGGGTACCTTCTGATGTTTATCTTTTAGTAATTATGAGTAATTTTCTAGTATTTCTTAATGAAGTACATTTAAAATAGCACTAAATAACTTCTGAAGGCTGGTTAGGAAATTTTAAGGCTATACATGTTTTCCCTAATCTTAGCATCTACAATAAAAATGAAAAATTATGACTTTTTAGTTTTTAGTTTTGTTTTCAGAAGAGGGCTATGCAGATTGTGCAATGCATAGATCTAGGAGATGCCACTCACAGTATCACATATCTGATGGCCCAATTTTAGACACAATCTTTGCTGATATTAGAATGGAATATTAGGAATATTAGGACCAGTAGGAAAATTCAGACTTAAGGAAAAGATGAAAAAACAAATAAACAAATAGAAAAATATTTAATGTATTTTCACACACCAGGCTCAAACTTTAATTCCTTTAGAGTTTTGAGGGTTTTTTTTTTTTTTTTTTTGTAATGGAACTTGGTCTCTCATTAGAGAAGTAGATTTTGTAAAATTGAGCACCCATTCGTGAACATAGACCTATATTAGCCTTTAATTCTCAAGATGTCCAAAATGTCTACAAAAATGAGGAAGTGATATTTTATGCTCCAAAGGAGTAGTTGATACTTATGAATGTGTTTTATTCCTATACCGGGAGCAATAGTAATATTTTCCTTTTATTTTTTTGTGCCTTTAATTTAGTTATAATAGGTGATTAAAAGTGTTTTTATATTCGATTAGGGAAATATTAGGGACTATAACAACAGTATTTCCATTTAAATTCTCTAGAAGAGAGTTGCTAGTAGACAAACAAAACAAGTTTTTGAAAAAAGCTACCTTTAAATTATTTGAAGAAAAATGTAAAATATCTAGAGATATATTCAACATTTACGAAATGCTTTAATAAAAAAGCAAGCTACATTTCTCAGAGCTCAAAAGGGATATAAACCTCAAATACTACTTTCTTTGTATTCATTTTGACTAAATGTATAAGTGATTCTAATGACTAAATAAGACTATACATTAAATTTGCATCTATAAACCATTCGTTTATGCCCTTTACACTAACGTCTATTTAATACTTGTCCATTGTTATCATTTTACTTGAGAACATGAGCTCAATATTTAAAGGGTCATTTTTGTCTAGTATAAAAAGTTTTAATAATGTGTATGATGAGATTTATTAATTTTATTTGAATAAATACATTTTGAGGTAACAAATGAAAAACCTTTACAAGATGAGAAAAAGTGCTGTGTAAGTAATCATGTTGGCATGATTACATTTTTTTTTCAATTCTATCATTAAAAAGTGAAAATTCCTATAGAAAATGAATTTCAAATTAAACCAATTTAGGTTTTGAAAATACTTATGCTACAGATTTATTCTTAGACATATTTACTGTGTCCTTCTTCTAGTTTCAGTGTCTGAGTACTTTTATTGGGAGTTGTACACAGAGAAAAGATTGGAGATGTGAAGGAAGACAAAAATGTGGTCTCATTTGACATCTTAAAGTATCTTAAAATGATGTCTTTATTTAAGTTTAGACATCCCCTCAAAAAAATTAATGTGACATGCTGGGTTCTTTATCATGTTAGATTTTGCCTGTAGCAGATTTATAGATAGATTTATTTTAATGGGGCAAATTTTAAAAATGGAAAGAGATCCCGATTTGTGAAGAATTATTCCTACTTATTATCTTTTTAAAAACTTAGACCTAGACATGGTTCTATATAGTGCAGCAGTTAGCATGTCTGCTTTACATGCAGAAAATCCTGGGTTTGTGCCCCACTGAAACCATGGTTCATGGTTTACAGCCATGCCACCCTGAACAAGCTGGATGTCTGATCTCGGAGCTAAGCAGGGTCAGGCCTGGTTAGTACTTGGATGGGAAACCACCTAAGACAGAAGACCAGGTTCTGTAGGCATAAAACAACAACAACAACAAAAACTTAGACTTATGATGTAGTTTTTAGGAACTGAATGATAATTTAATAGTGCTGATGAAGTAAAAGACCAACAAAAATTTTGCTTGAGAACTCTGTTTTCTTGACATTTTTTTATCTACTGTATTATTATAATCTTCTCTCTACTGCATCTTTAATTTAGAAAAATAGTGAGTTCTTTAGATTTGTGCATTATGAAGAAAATAACTATAAACTGAGATATCACATTACATAGAATTCATTTTTCATTTATTTATCATTTAAGAGATCATGGTAAAGCATTTAAATTAGTCAGATAGTCTATAATACCCTGGAAATGTAAAGTCCTCTGTTCTTTAAGGGCTGATGCTATAGGAGAGAAAGTAGGGGACGTGTTAAGTTAGTAATATTAAGTTCATAAGTGCTTTGATAGAGATACTCACACAGTGTGATAGGAATCAAGAGAGTTGATATCAAAATCAAATTATAGAGTCAATGCAAGATTTGAAGAATAAATGACAATTTAAAAAATATTTGCTGTTTATAAGAATTGTAAGCTAAGGAAACTGTTATATTAGGTTTATAGTTTCTGATTGCATTTTAGAATTGTTCTAAGTGAAATGATGTGGCTGGGATAAAGGAAGGTTCTAAGGTAAACTTACATAAAGATTCAGTGAGACATTAAATTCAGTATCTCAGAAAAGAAACAATAAGGTTCTGAACTAAGAGAATGACTTTATGTTTCAGGGGCTAGAATTTGCATTAAAACACTGATACATTCCATTGTTCCTATTTGGATGATTTCTATCTTGCAAAATGTTCATAGGAATAAGCATATATTCAATTATATTCAGTATGTACCATTGTATGATTGGTCTTGTCCATATTTTCAACTTTGTAGAACAAGAAACAGGAAATAATTTTTTTTCTTTTTAAAAATAGCTTATTTTGCAGAATGCCCAAAAGGGAAAAGAAAGAACCCCCCAATAAAACTATTTCAGAAGTTTTTTTTTTTAAAAAAACAAAAAACAAAAAACAAAAAACACTGACTTTATAAAGCCATAAATGTATAGGGTCAAGAAATAAGAATATACATGGAGATGTAGAGTGTAGCATGGGGAAGAAGGTTAATAATGTTGTAATAAATATGCAAGAGGGAAGAGGGGTCCTAGGTTTAGTGGGATGATCACTTTGTGAGTTATGTGAATCTCTGATCACTGTGCTATACAACTGAAACTGGTATATTATTGTATGCCAACTATTATTGAAAAACAAAACTCATTGAATTATACAATGTAAGTATGAGCAACTAATTGTCTATTATGTTTTGATAAAGCAAGAAAAAAATTAGGGAAAAAAAGAAATCATTTGAAAGATAGGCTAATGAGAAATCCTCTTTCAACAGAGACTGAAAAAGCAAGAGAAAAGTGGCTTATGAAGCAGTGTTACTGAAGAGGTTGGAGGACATGGAGTCTAAATGAAAACTAGGGATTAGCAGACAGGAGAACACCCTCCTCTTTTAATTAGATGATACTTAGGGCAGTGAAATGGTTGTAGATGGAATAAATTCTAAGGAGCGGAGTAGAAAATTAAGGGAGGTTTAATTAATAGCTTTCATTTTCTCAGTTAAGTAGAGGCAAAATTAACACATCGTAGTTAAGGAAGGGATGGAAAATGTGTTGAAGAAGATTGGTATTTAGAATGACTAATAAAAGCAGTAGGGGAAGAAGAAAATTAGACATTACTGAACACCCTTCAGGTCTCACTACTAAAGAAAGTTATTTGCTATATTTTATTTTTTGTTCGTTTTTCAAAAATTGTGGTGCAGTTTTGAATGATAACTAATCTAAAAGTGACCTATTGGCATGGATTGAAAAAGGCAGGCAGGGTGCTTACTAGATTTGATGAAGGCCAGGAATTATAGAGGAAGAGTTCTGGATAATCATTCAATAGACATTAACCTGTAGTCTAAAGAAGTTATTAATTCAACCTTATTTTTTGAGCTCTTACTGTATGCTACATGTTTCAAACATGAGAAAACATGAGCTTCTTTAATACATTTAAAATCTTAAGAGGAAAATGATCTATACTTATAATAAAAAATAGACAATGTTTGAAATTATAATAGTAATTTCTGTTAACATACTCATACATAAATACTTAGGTACTCAACTTACTTTTTAGACATTGTTACTCTTCTAGATAGAACCTCATTTCTCATGTTATAATATATAATATACATAGATGCATATGTATGCATCTATGTATATTACATATGAGAGATATATTTTGACTTACTAAATTTTTCTGAAATAAACCATAATATTGTTAATTATTTTTATATTGATTTGATGAAATGTGACTTTGAATAACTGTGTTTATGTGCTTGCATATAAATATGACTAAAAATTGAATATTTCTACTTTCAACAGATAGAAAGAAATAGTACTAAGTGGTAAGGTGATTAGAATAGACTTGGAACACATTTTCTTATAAATTATTCATTAATGTCATTAGAAACAGCAAAGAAATTGGCATTTTCAAAGGCAGAGAAGTGCTGTCTTCTAAGCCAATATATAATGGTCAAAACTATAAGAGGTATTTGAACTTCAAATAGCAAAAAACTTCCACTCATAAATAGAACTGCCATACTGCCATAGGAAGAACTTATGGCAAAATGGACTTCCACTGTTATTCATATGCTGAAATTCATAATCTCACCTCAATGTGAAAGCGAAAAATATTTTACATATATGTTCATACTGGAAGGAGTATCTCCAAAGTCCACCCCAAATGGAGTGAGGCTTAGAATGTCAGAAAGAGCCAGGATCAAGTTATCAGGAGACCAATTTTGGACCTGACGGCTCAAACAACTATAAATAACACCAATGTATTCTCTTTCAGTGAAGCGGATCAGAAATAAAAATGAGAAAGGAGCAGCTTTTCTAGATGAATGACTCTCTAGAATGAAGATATATTTATATGGTCCAGATCCTAAGTACAATTATAAACTTAGGGAGCCAGAAATAATGTAATTACACTGTTATTCTGATGATAAAGTCCTGAGTTCCAATGGTTAATTTTCCCAACCACAATTGAAATGGTCTCTATAGTCATGCTCCTCAAACTTTAATTGCATATGATTCACTTGAGGATATTATTAAAAATGCAAATTTTGGTCTAGTAGGTCTGAGGTGGGGCCTAAGACTCTGCATTTCTAACAAACTATTAAGTGATGGTAATGTTGCTGATGTACAAGGATGTGGACAAAGCTGGCTTTGGTCTCAAGTTGGTGTCTGTAACATGTAAGTGGCTTCCGGGGTAGCAGACTGTATCAACAGCTCATCTACTGTGATTCATCAGTTGCACATTCTCTGGTTTTTGAAAGATTATAACAAAATGGGATAATATGATGCTCACCCTCAGGTAGTTGAGAAATATCATATTTTGAGATAAAAAATTATCTTTAGTTACAGTAGTAAAGCCTTTGATGGAGTTGTTTTGGGGAGCTTTAAAAAATAGTGATATTTGGGTCCCATCCCAGATCAATTAATTCAGAAATTCAACAGTGGATTCCATTGTGAAGTCAACCTGGCTTAAGTAGTGGTTCTTATTCACCTAGAGGAAAGAAAGTAAAGACCTAAGATTCATCTCAGAAATTTTCTTCTCTCGAGTTTCAAGTTAGTGAAAGGTAAGTCGCTGGACCAGAAAGACAGGGTAATCTGGGTAACAGTACCCAAATTGTCAGAGTATGATCATCCAAGTAGAATAAAAAGATCTCAAGGACAAAATTAAAACTTAAGGTGTACTGCTTCCCTTCCTTCTTCACTGGACTAATTGCTATGTGTCTACTCAAGGGAAACTGCAATTAGAATAAAAGAAAAATATATTAAATTAAAAGCTTTTGTTTTCATCCTCTCTTTCTCTATCAACTAAAAAAACTATATATATTCCTTTGGAAGGTCTGGCTTTCACTAAAATCACCCACTTGCAAAGAGAGGTGTTAAATTAGCTAGTTGAAAGATATAACTGCTTAGAACAGGAAATAAAGTGAAACAGAAATGGAGGAGCAAAGCCTCTGGGTTAACCCACATTGGAAGGATTCATTGGCATTTTTAGTCTCTTTGCAAACTAATTGACTAGACCAGGCAAACAAGGATTATTAGAATTTTATTCAATGAGGAAAACTTCGATTTGCTGAGCTAACTAATACTTGCTTTGTAAATAAGATATATAATTCTTTTCTTAACAAATAATTCCACTTCAAATCAAAATATCAGGGCTACAAGGCATAATTTGTCCAATTATTTTTTCTCATGTAGAATTACTAAATGAAGTGATATATTTTCTTCAATGTAAATTTCATAGTCTGTTACAGTTCATATTAATATCTATAACCCACTAAATTTCAGTGACTGTATTTACATATTTAAAATTCTCAATCCTTATAAAATATTAAATTTCAGTCACTGTTATTAAATATTTAATACATATAGAGGTTTGAAATTGGGCTTTACTGGTTTAATTAGCAATCATCAGTTAAATGCTGAATATTTATGCTTTACAGACACAGGCTAAAAGCCAAGAAATTTTTTAAAATTATTCTTTTGAATCAAATAAACTATGTGTTAGTAGGTTTTGATAACATTTTTTAAAAAAATTTATATTTTTTATATATTAAATAAAAATATCTTTAATATATGACTTTCTTCTGTGTGAGTTTTATATACATATACACTTATGAAAAAAATGTACATCCACACATAAGATGTAGTACTAAATTTTGAATTGCAAATATGTTATTGATTTTCCTTTTTAAAAAATATTTTTTATGGTGACATTGGTTAACGAAATACAATTAAGTTTCAGCTGTACATTTAAACAGTAAGGCATATATATATTTACATTGTGTGCTCACCTCCCATAGTTCGATTTCTTTCTGTCACCAAATATTTGACCCCTTTTATCTTATTACCTCCCCCACTCTCGCTTACCATCTGGTAGCCATTGGTCTGTTGTCCATGTCCATGAGTCTCCATTTGTTTGTCCTATTCATTTGTTGCTTTTAGGTTTATATTTCACATACAAGTGATATCACGTGATTTTCAACCTTTTCTATGTGGCTTATTTCACTTAGCATGATTATATTGAGGTCCATCCATGTTGTCGCAAATGGCAGCATTTCATCTCTTCTTATGGCCGAGTAATATTCCATTGTATATATGTACCACAGCTTCTTTATTCAACCATCTATCGTAGGACACTTCAGTTGCTTCCAGTCCTGGCCACCATAAATAATGCTGTTATGAACATCAGCGTGCAATTTATTTTCTATTGTTACTTTATGTTATAGATATCTGCTTTTTACCTATTATTACAGAGTGAATGTTAATAACTATTGCTTTTTACATGTTAATTATAGTGTATATTCTGTTACTAGGAACTATCATTTGGCTTTTGAAAATGAACAAAATTGGACAAGTTTTGCAATATCTTTTAAAATACCATGTAATGAGCTGCTTTCTATTGTACTAAAAATATCTGAAGAGATTTTTAAACATTACGATAGTTTCTTTGTTATTTGCTTAGTTGCTGCATCATATGCTGTTGACTTATTTGTCTCAATGTAGGTAATTGGAAAGGGAAGAGGAATTAGCAAAGGTAGTCTAGCCTTCAATAACTATCAGCAAAGCATTTATAAGAAATTATCTACAAAGGGTGTTTAGGACATTGTTGTAATTATTGGATGGATCATGAGGCCAGGTAGTCATGCAGAATTAAAATTATGTCTTCTATGTAGTTACAACACCTTCTATATAGATAATCATCCCTGTTTATATCTTATGTGACAGATATTATGTTCAGAAAATAACATAAACTTGGATCCTGGTTTAAAAATTAAGATATCCTATTTATAGTCCAAAGATAATTAATCTAGAAAACTCTACCCTGAGCTTGAATTTCTAAATAGTGTTTAGTTGGACAGTTTCTACTTTGAAAATAAATTTAAATCTTTCACCAACATTCGTACGATATATGTATGCATATTTAAACAAGAAGTTTAGTTTTCATATTTTTGTTTAGCTTTTAAAGTTGGAGGGGATTAGAATAATGTAATCATACTCATTTTTAAAATAATAAAACAGATCTAAAGAACTGAAATCACTTTCTCAAGATTGAACATACACGAGAAGAAAATAAGAATTTTTCTTAGATTCACTGACTTCAGATATGTACCACAACATTGGAAAGCCTTCCATATATAAATTTATATGCCTGACTCTTTTATTTAATCATTTCATGACTATGTTAACAAATATTTCCTTTATGGGATTGAATTAACAATAGTGTCTCTGCTTTCTGAAGTGAAGCACATCATATATTTTGGGCCCTAAGTAAAGTAATATAAAACTTATTTTGAGAATAAACAGTATTCATTGATGTAATGAATGTATAGGTATGCTAAAGCATTCCCCAGACAGATTGTTTATTATTAAGTTACAATCATTTCCAAAGATTTTAAACAGAATAGTCTTTCGTTGTCATTTTGTTTTTGTCAGTTTTTTTTTTTTTTTGAAGCATATGCTTTTGGAATCTAACAGTGAATTAGTTAACACCCATACAAAAATTGTTATGGAGAAACAAAAGAAAAAATTAACATACAAACATACATATTCAAATGGCTATTTTAAACCATGTGTTAAAACATAACTAATACATTTTGAATGTCAGGTTTCAGAGGTTAAATAAATAATATCAAATACTATTTCAATTAGATTGCATTGAATGTCTACAAAATTCATTTGTTGATGATTCATAGACAGTAGTTTTAGCTGCAGAAATCTGTTATCATGTTAATGTAATTATACTATTATTGCTGTCAATAAATCTAATCATTGAAAAGAAATCTTTTTCAAAAGTAGTCAAACCCCATTCATACTGAAATAAGGAAAAGCTCCTAATGGGACTTAATATCAGTATATTTCATCTGTAAGTAAATCAATGAGTAGAAACTGGATTTCAAAAGATTATCTTTGAAGAGCATGGGGTAATTTAAAAAGATGTTTATATTGTGTAAATTCTTAAAAACTAGTAAAAAATTAGGATTATAAATGGTACTTTTCGCATTCATCATAGCAATAGAAAGATTTTAAAAACTCTTGTAGCTTTTTGTTTGTTGAAAATCACTTAGCTTATTCAAAGTAATATCTTCCATTTCTGTGATCCAGAAGTAATTTAAACACCAAAGGACTTGCCTACCAAATGCCTAGACCATTACAAGACTATTGTTATTTTCTCTGCTGTGAAGTAACTAATATAATATTGTTCAAACTCAAATGGCTGCAGGTAGAGTCAATATTTTATGTATATGTGATCTCCATAGTGTTAATTATAAAAGCAGGCAACAAAACACATCTGGTATTTTTGTTTGTCTGTATTATTTTGTTTAGTTTTAACTCAGTTAATTTTATTATTGCATCAAAACCTGATCCAGGATTCTAGGAAAATTCATTTTATGTAGTACCTCAGCATTCCACTTGTGAGTTTTTATTATAGCAATTTATACCAAATTAGTGGGAAAAATTTTTAAAAGATGTGCTTATGCTCATGTATTATAAAAATTAATATTGCTAAAGTGTCCAATTTATCCAAGCAATTGACAGATTTAATGTAATCCCTATCAAAGTTTTAATGGCATTTCCACAGAAATAGAAAAAAACAATTCTAAAATTTTTATGAAACCATGAAAGACCCAAATAACTAAAACAATTCTGAGAGAAGGGCAAAGCTAGAGTCATCAGAAGTTCTTATATCAAACTATATTACAAAGCTATACTAATCAAAACAGTATGATATTGATATTGGCATAAGAATGACAACAAAACAAATAATCTAATTAAAAAGGGGCAGAGGATCTAAATTGACATTTTCCCAAAGAAGACAAACACATGGCCAACAGGTACATGAAAAGCTCAGTATCACTAACCATCAAGGAAATGCAAATCAAAACTACAGTGAGATATCACTTCATACTTGTCAGAATGACTGTATCAAAAAGACAAAATGAATGGGTGTTGTTGAGGAAGTTGAAGAAAAGGCAACCTTTGTGCACTGCCAGTAGGAATATAAATTGATTCAGTCACTATGGAAAACAGTATGGAGTTTCCACAAAAATTAAAAATAAGACTGATGTATGATCCAATAATTCCATTTCTGGATATATATCCAAAGGATAGGAAAACAAGATCCCAAAGAGATATCTGTACTCCATGTATATTGCAGTATTATTTACAAAGTCAAGACATAGAAACAACCTAAGTTTTCACTAATGGATAAATAGATTAAAAAATGTGATTTTATACACACACACATATTGGAATATTATTCAGCTGTAAAAATAAGGAAATTCTGCCATCTTCAACAATGTAGATGCAACGTCAGGCACATGCTAAGTGAAATAAGTCAGACAAAGACAAATACTGTATAATCTTACTTATAGGTGATAGGCTCTTAATTTAAACTGTGATATATCTTTGTTTAAACACTCAAAACAGTATTGTTACAGAATATTTAGCAACTGATTTGTACAGAATTCATTTTAAATTTGTTTCCCTGCTTAGTTAAAATAATTCTGATTTTGTAGCTCTGTTCTATTAACCTGTAGACTTTATTCCATATGTCCTTTATTCCTTGCCCTCTTCAACACCCATATTCTGTGTTTTGTCAAGATTGGAAGTAATTTTTAAAATATTCTTTACCTGGAAGAGTCATATTATATGTTGATTACAGGTGAAAATTGATCTCTCACTTGCCATACCACGTCAATAGTCATGTGACACCAAATAGGTACTAATTAATGATGTTACAATTAATGATATCAATCATAATATCATGCAAAATCAACATAAATTATAATGTCATATGTTAATTAGAAATTTTTATAATAATTCATAGGTAAGAATTAAACATTTGGTTATCATCTTAGTCAGCTCAGGCTACATAACAAAATATCATAGACAGGGTGGCTTAAACAACAGACATTTATTTCTCACAGTTCTAGAAACTGAAAAGTTTAAGGATGAAGATGCCAACAGATTCGCTGTCTTGTAAGAACCCCCTCTTGGCTTGTAGATGGCCACCTTCTTGCTGAATCTTTACACCGTGAAGAGAGAGAAAGGACTCTGGTTTCTCTTTCTCTTCTTATAGGGGCACTAATCCAATGAAGGGGACACCACCCTCATGACCTCCTCTAAGGCTAAGTACCTCCCAAAGTCCCTACCTTCTTATACTACCTGATTGGGAGTTTGGGCTCCAACATATGGATTTAGAGGGACATAAACATTCAGTCCATAACAACTTGCATAGTAACATACATACAAGAAAGTAAGAAACAGTCACCCATAATAGCTGCCAGGTGGTCTGACACTAACAAGCTGGCCATGGTGTTCTGCTACAGAGAATCAAATAAAAACACAAGGTTGTTTTGTAAACATGTTCGTTAACAAAAGCAAAAATCTTTTGCAAACCATAGATATCACCAAATAATTTTCCAATCTTATTGTATTATTACTTCTTTACAATTACCACTTTAACATAACCATTTCTCCCATTCACTGAATTTAATTAAGATACCTGATTATAGAATTATTTTTATTTTCTGAAGGCACCCAATTCAGAAAAACAAAAACAAAAACACCACTTTCTTAAACCTTCTCCAAAATCACCTACCACAGGCGTAATTCTTTTAAAAATAGCAGGGAAGACCCTGTCACTGAGACACTTCACTGTTCTCTATAGTGTGAAATCCTTCTTCATGCAGAAAGTAGTAAACCTAACTGTGTTTGGCTAAATGTGTGGCCTCAGTGATCTTTAGCTGAGGAGTACAACACCGATAAATAATTTAGTATACATTATACTATATTATATTAAATTTAGTTTAATACAGAAACAAGCCAATTTTTTTATACTTTTCTCAAGTTAATGTCATATAATGACAAAATTTGCCACTTGTAAGAAGGTCATGTGATATAAAACAGCTTCCAGCCGTCAGAAAATAACTATTTAATATTTTTTCTTATTTATCCTAAAAAAATTGTTTATTTTAAAATAATAAATGGACATTTTTATTATAATATAAGGCCACAAAAATAATGAAGCATTTATGTAATCCTCTTTTAAGAACTATAAAACAAAATGGAATATTCAAAAATAATTAAATATATATTACATTAGCAACTATTTGAAATACACTGTCCTGTAAAAGATATTTTTTTCTTAAAATTCTAGTAGCTAAGACATTAAACTGACACAAATAAATAGGTTATATGTTTCAAGTCTCCAAATGAACTACATAAAAAATCAATTTTGGCTCAACAAAGAACAGATGGTAAATAATGTGATTACATTAAAATGACTATGCTACTTGTCACCACATAAGAATAAGCACTGGGTTTCATTTTCTCAAGTCTGAATGTTGCAGACTAGAAAAAAGAATTATCACAAGGGAATGAAAGTAAGTCTCATATAATTTCCTTTTATTACCCTCAGAGAAACCAGCATCATCATTATCATAAGCAGATGAGTAAAACAGAGCACTACAATAAGTCATAATAGAAGATCATTTAGAGAAAGCATTAACATTGTCATTTCCTTTGAAACCTTGAATGTGAATAAAAACAAAGGAGGTCTAATAAATACTTTAAATGAATAGTTTATTTACTTATCTGAACACAAAAGATCTATTATCCAATGGCTTAAATGACTGTGTGAGAGCCTGTGTGTTTTAACAGCCCAGCATATTGTTACATACTGCTTCTACAGAGTTTAAGTTATACACCTTCTAGTCTTTTGAGTTGATCCAAACTCACCAATGACTCACAATTCTAAACAGAAAAAATAACCATTTCTCAGTAGAGAAAATGAATATAATAATAATGTGCTTTTTTTATATTCTCATGGCTGCTTAGAAGATTATTTGGGCTGAGAATTTAATAAAATTTTAATTATTCTTAGTAGTCAAATTTAATATTTCTTTTGACTTTTTATCAAATTGATAATATAATCCTACATTTCTAAACTTCTTCTTATCCTGGATCATATACATATATTTTTTTTTCTTTTTCCCACTTTCATCTCTTCGACTTCCAAAAAAAAAAAAAAAAAAAAAAAGAGAACAAAAGAAGAAAGAGGAAAAATATACCAGTTGAAATAGCAAATTTATTATGATAATGCAAGGATTTACATTGAGTGGGCACCAAAAATGCATTATATATCTGATTATAATGGTGAAGAAAATGGAAGAGAAGTTAGAGATAAAAAATCTCAACAAGACAAAAATAAAAAAAACAAGAAAGTTGTAAAGTTACAGCTTCACTATTTTCCCTTTGTTTAAATAAAAAATATTTTGCTTGTCTTTGTTTTCTTTCATATAAAGCATCTCAAATTATCTTTCTAATATGTAATTTTTCTTGGCTATTTTTTAGGAAGAAACATTTCTTCAAATATATTAATTAGCACGTTGACTTCTCTTTATATATTTTCACAAACACATTTTTTTTTTATCTTCCCAATTTTAAATTCTGGAAACTTTTCAATTTTTTTTCTTTGTTACTTGTTATGTAATTCCAGTTATCCACTATAAAATTCTTTCCTGTTTCATCTATTTTAATGTTCATTTCCCTGATCCTTTTTCACCCCTTATGACAAAAATAATAGAAGAGCAAAAGTAACTAGTTATTTAACTAAACTATGAAGACAGAAATTCTATTTATTACTGTTTACTTAAGTAAAGTTGAGTAGAAATGTCAGATTGCCTTGATATGTAAATCTCTTTAGGAGTGTGTATTTATATTTGATGGGAGGAAGATGATATGATAAAGCTACAAAGGGTCATTTCTTCCTACTCTATATATTCTTTGCAGTTTGGCTAAATTTGCTCTGCGGTCTCCCACCTACATTACTGGGCTACAGAAATAACCAACAATTGTATAATTGCAAAGAGAAAGAAAAAACATGGCAATTCATATTTGGTTCCTGAAGCTTCCACCAGGAGGAATCACATGTCATGTATACTCACATTTTATTAGCTAAAGCAAGGCATGGGTCTATCTAACTTCATTGAGGCAGCAGAATATAATCTTACCATTACCAAAAAGATTTTAGAATAGATAGTGTGTAGCAAATACTTATAACTTTGTATAGTATCTTTCATGATTAAAAATTCCTTCATATAAGGCTGTTTAACTATATGTCTAAAAGTTATTTTTCATAAAAATCTATATATTTTAGAACATTTAATATAAAAAAATCCACTAAGAAAGCCCTCTTTTTATGTTTAATATGTAATTCATGCTCACTTATAAAAACTTCAGAAATTAGAAAAAAGGTATTATAGAAAACCAAAAGTCACTTTTAATGTTATAGCTAAAAAAACAACTGATGCTAATACTTGGTATATTCTAGAATTTTTTAACATATAATTTTAATATATATATATATATTTTTTATTAATGGACTCAAACTCTTCATACTATTTTTTTAACTATTTTATTTATAAGGCATCTTTCCATGTTGCATGGAATTCTCGTAATAGTTATGTAGCTAAGCCTAGTCATGTAGATGGTTTCTAATAACAATAAACTATATAGCAGTGAAAATTTAACCTTCTATATCATGAGATTAGGAGGTGGGTCTTTGGTAAGTGATTGAATCATGAGAGTAGTACCCTTATAAAAGAAGCCTCAGGTAGCTCCCTTGCTTCTTCCACCATATGAGGGCACAGTGCATCTATATACCAGGGAATGTGCTTTCAGTAAACACTGACTCTTCTGACACCTTGATCTTGGATTTCCCAACCACCATAACTGTGAGAAATAAATTTCCATGGTTTATAAACCACTCAGTCTATGGTACCCATTACAATAGCTAGAATATAAAGACAGTT
Source organism: Eonycteris spelaea (assembly GCA_003508835.1). Lineage (NCBI taxonomy): Eukaryota > Metazoa > Chordata > Mammalia > Chiroptera > Pteropodidae > Eonycteris > Eonycteris spelaea. The sequence continues at coordinate 1,624,130 of PUFA01000153.1, forward strand.
CTTGTCTAGACTAATATGCTCCCTTTGATCTGTTTATCTCACTTTATACCAATGCCACACTTTCTTGTTACTTTAACTTTACAAGTCTCAAAACCAACTAAAGTGAGTTCTTCAATTTAGCTCCTCTTTTTCATTATCGGTTTGTCCATTGTAATCCATTTGCCTTTCCATATAATTTTAGAAGCAGTTTTTTGAAAAAAAAAAATCCTTCTGGGGTTTTGATTGGGGTTATGTTTACTCTTCAGGTTCTTTGTTGCAAGAGACCAGTCAAGGAAAACAATAACCTGTCCAACAGAGAAAAATGATTGGTCATCTAGATCAGTAGGGCTAACGTTACATAAAGGGGACCAAGAAGTATATATTTGACACCTGTGGGGCCCATGGATTTCACTGATCAATTTTTATAGTTAATAAGTGCATCAGCCAAAGCCTGAGAAAGTCAGGGTGACCAGGGACTCTGATCTCTGAGGAATAAGGATCTGTGTCATATCACCACATAAGCCACCTAAACCAGTCAAGGTGCTAGTCAATGTTGAGGGGAACATGGAATGAGTAATGAAGGACAAACAACATAAATATCACTTATGTTTTACTGCTAACTGCTGGGACTGAGGTTGTGTTTGTTTCACTGCTTTCCCCCTTGTAAATTTCCCCAGATATTCAAACCAGAATTTTGGAGGACCTGCTGCACAGTGGAGCTATACAAAGGCTAGGTTGTAGTAGTTGCTATAGGATGCCATACAGATCCTCATTAAGGATCAAGAAGGATCCCCTTTGCTAGGAATGTTGTCAGCTAAAGTTTCAGTTGTGTTTCTCCCCAGAAATTGCCCTCAGCCAAAGGTACTGCCTACTCCAAAATAAGCCTCGTTTATAAACTGATTCTTGTGGGGATACAAAGGCCTGGTACCCTTGCTTTAACTTGGAACATATCTGAATGGCAGTTCCTGCTTCACAATTACTTGTCAGAAATCTTGGTAGCAACTGTACTGCCCTTCAACTTGTTTCTCAACCCTATCCTGATGTCCATATTCCCCTACATGTGTTCTTCCTCAGAGCACTTTGAAAGAATCTCCCTCCACATATAACTTCATTTCGAAAGACTATTTTCCAGAAAAATCAGGCCTGATACACTCTTCACAGTTATTTCCTTCGAAATAACTAGTCAAAAAAGTGCAAGAAGTAACATAATTAGTACATTTCTGGCATATAGGAGACAAAAGGAAGATGGTACTTCATTAAAAAAAAAACTATACGTATGTATGTATGTATGTAAATATATATCTATGTGTATGTACACACACATAAACTTAATTTACTTTCATTAATTTTATTTATGCTTTTATCCTGATATATTGTTTAAGCATGTCATCAATACCTAAAAAGTTACTATTTCTGTGAAATTAAAAGATTACTATTTCTACCATTAAGTCTCAAAAGTCTTATTTTTTTTTTTTTAATTAAGTATACCGGGGTAATATTGGTTAATATAATTATATAATTTTCAGATGTACATTATAACTTAACATCTGTATATTCTATTGTGTGTTTACCACTCAAAGTCCAGTTTCTTTCAGCTACTATATATTTGATCCCCTTTACCCAATTCACCCTCCCCTACCTCCCCTATCTACCTCCCCCTACTCTCCCACCCCTATCCTCTGGTCACCACTAGTCTATTGTCCATGTCCATGAGTCTCTGTTTGTCCTGCTCATCTATTACTTTTAGGTTTATATCCCACATATAAGTGTGATCATGTGATTTTTGACTTTTTCTGTCTGGCTTATTTCACTTAGCATGATTATCTCAAGTTCAATCCATGTTGCTGCAGATGGCAGTATTTCATGTCTTCTTATGGCTGAGTAATAATCTATTATATATATATGTACCAATCATCTGTCACAGGACACTTCGGTTGTTTCCATGTCCTGGCTGCTATGAACATTGGTGTGCAAATATTTTTATGGATATTTTTAAGTCTTTGGAGTAAATACCTAGTAGAGGGATTCCTGGATCGGATGGTAGATCAATTCCTAGTTTTTCGAGGAACCTCCATACTGTTTTCCATAGTGGCTGTACCAATTTGCAGTCCCACAAGCAGTTTATGAGGGTTTCTTTTTCTCCATATCCTCTCCAGCATTTGTTATTACTTGTCCTGTTAATTACAGCCATTCAAACAGGTGTGAAATGGTATATCATTGTGGTCTTGATTTGCATTTCTCTAATAGCTAAAGCCGATGTTGAGGATCTTTTCATATGTTTGTTGGTCATTTGTATGTCCTATGGGGGAAAGTGTCTGTTCAGATCCTCTGCTCATTTTTTCATTGGATCATTTTTTGTTGTTGTTGTTGTTATTATTGAGTCGTATGAGTTCTTGTATATTTTGGATTTTAGGCTCTTATTGGAGGTGTTGCTTGCAAATAGGTTTTCTCATTTGGTGGTTGTTTCATTATCTTGTTGATGATTTCTTTTGCTGAGCAGAAGCTTTTTAGTTTTATATAGTCCATTCATTTATTTTAGCTTTACTTCCTCTTGCCTTTGAGGTCAATTCATTAAAATTTCTTCAACCAAGGTCCTTTGAGTTTCATTCTATATTTTTCTTTTTTTTTTTTTTTTCTATGCATTTATTGTTTCAGGTCTTATATTCATGTCCTTAATTCTAATTTGAGTTAAATTTGGTATGTGGTGATAATACAATAATCTAGCTTCATTCTTTTGCAGGTGGCTTTCCAGTTTTCCCACACCTTTATTGAAGTGCTTTCTTTTCTCTACTACATGTATGTTTTTCGTTTTATTATTATTTATTATTTTTTTTTGTCAAAATTTGCCCATATAAATATGGATTTACTTCTAGACTCTGGATTCTGTTCCACTGGTCTGTGTGTCGTTGTTGCTGTCGATACCAATGCTGTTTTATTACTGTCACTTGTAGTATAATTTGAAGTCAGGCAGAGTGATGATTCTAGCCTTGTTCTTTTTTCTCAGGATGACTATGGCAGTTTGGGGTCTTTTGTGCTTCCATATGAATCTGATTTTTTTTGTTGTTCTATTTCTTTAAAAAAATGCCATTGAGATTTTGATGGGGATTGCATTGAATCTGTATAATGCTTTAGGTAATATCTTCATTTTAACTATGTTGATTTTTCCAATCCAAGAACACAGAATATCTTTTCATTCTTTGTATCTGCTTCAATTTTTTAGTTTTGTAGTTTTCTATTACATAGGTCTTCACTTGTTTTTTGTTAAATTTATTCTAGGTATATTTATACTTTTTGTTGCACATTGTGAAGGAATTATTTTTTCCACTTCTTTTTCTGACACTTCATTGTTAGAGTATAGGAATACTATGGATTTTTGAAACTTGATTTTATATTCAGAAACTTTACTATTGTTTCTAGTAGTGTTCTTGTGGAATGTTTAGGGTTTTCTATATAGAGAATCATCTCATCTGCAAATAATCACAGTTTGACTTCTTTGTTTCCTATTTGGATGCCTTTTTATCTTTCTCTTGTCTGATTGCTCTCGCTAAGACTTCTAATCTTATATGAAATAACAATGGTTGATAATGGACAGCTTTGTTTTGTTCCTGATCTTAGAGGGAAGGTTTTTTAGTTTTTCACCATAATGTTTCACTGAGGGTTTGCCATAAATGGTCTTTTTTATGTTAAGGTAATTTCCTTCTATACGATTTTGTGTAGTGTTTTGATCATAAAATGTATGTTGTACTTTGTCGAAAACTTTTTCTGCATCTATTGATATGATTGCATAATTCTTATTTTCAATTTGTTTATGTGATGTATCACATTAATCGATTTGCCTATGTTGAACCATCTCTGTGCCCCTGGGATGAGGCCACTGATCGTGGTGTATAATCTTTTTAATATGTTAACTGTACTAGGTTCATTAGTACTTATTTATGATTTTTGCATCTGTTTCATGAAAAATATTGGTCTATAGTTTTCTTATTTGTGTGTTATCTTTACCAGGTTTTGGTATCAGGGTGCTATTGGCCTAATAAATGAATTGGGAAGTATCGCCTGCCTCTTCGATCTTTTGAAAGAGTTTGAGGAGAATAGATATTAAATCTTCTTTTAATGTTTGGTAGAATTCAGTAGTGAATGCCATCTGGTCCTGGACTTTTACTTTTTGATAGGTTTTAGAATGATTGTTTCAATTTCCATACTGCTGATTGGTCTATTTAGATTTTCCAGTTCTTCTTGATTCAATCTAGGAAGGTTGTGTTTTTTCCAAATACTGCTTCATTTCTTTTAGATTGTTATACTTCAAATGTCTTATTTTATAGATTATATTGCCACTAAACATTTTCATCATCAGCATTTATCAATTTCTTCTACATTTGAAGAAATTTACAAATACAAATCCATGTTTTCACACTGAACTTATGAGATAGGAACCATTACTGCCCATATTTTACAGATGATGAAACTGGCACATAAAGAGTTCTAAGTAACTTGCTCTTAGACAGACACTTAAGGAATCTGTCTTTGAACAACATACTAGACAGAGTCAGCAATTTTTTTTTTTTGTAAAGGACTACAGAAATAAATATTTTTAGGTTTTGCAGACCAACATAGAGTCTGTGTCACATAGTCTTTAAAAAATTTTTTACTTCACTTTAAAAATGTCAAAATCTTTCTAAGTTCTCAGATGACACAAAAGAAAACAGTTGGTTAAATTTGTTATGCCAGCCATATTTGGGAACCCCTGTGCTAACCAAGAGAAACTACTTTCCATGCCCCTGATTACTTATTATGCTAGATCCTGGAGGAGAATACTCTAAACTCCCCATTAGAAGTTCTTTGTATGGAATTATTTGTTGTCTCTGTAAACCAGAGATAATAATGTTATTGAATTTCCTTTTGCTTATTGTTATACATATGAAATATTCAAGTAGAATATGCTACAATGCAACTTGATTTTTAAGAGTTAAAAATTACATGTTTTAAAACTAATTTCTCAAGATAAAAACATAAATATGAATATTAATATTCAACTGCTTGGTTACATAGGTGCTCTTATTTAATTAAGGGGATAATTTGATGTTGAAAACATAAGACATTTTATAATCTGATCTTATGTCTACATAGAGATTTTTAATAAGAAAAATCAGTAGTCCTTCAAATTAAATGCTTCAAGTACCATTTTCAATTAGCAATATACACTTTAATAAGTGTCCAATTAAATCTCAGTTAAATCTTTATTGGAGATACTAAGTGTGATGGAATGTCCAGTAGGTAAGATGTAATACTTCCACAGTTTGAAGATTCCTGCAAGAGAAAATAAGTGGTTTTCTGATCAGAAAAGTATATTTTTGTTTTATGAATTTAATTTGTGCTAGGCATATGAATCTTATTTATCACTAATTAATACAATAGTAAAGCAAAAGTATAATTAAATGCATTTCTATATTTATATTATATATTTATACACACATATAACATATATAGTTATATATAAAATATATACTTATATATAGTTATATAGACTTTTATAGTGGTATATGTATATTTTTAATATATATTAATAGAAAGATAATTACAAAGGTAAGAAAGTCTATAGTTATTTGGCACAATGTGATTCATCTGTGAACTATGTCAGATAAACAGCAGTAATTATTTTGCAGTAATGTAGTAAAGTGGTGAGTTAGTTATATTAGCTTGTATTAAAAATAATATTTTTATTAAAAAAATCAATGTTAAATAAATATATGATACTGCATTTGGAAGTTTAGAAGTCATCTAGTCTAACCTAATATCTAAATGAGTCCTTACAATCACTTCCTTTTGCAAATTCTTCTATAGTCCAAAGAAAATAATTAACTGGAAAACATATTCAGAAATCCATAAGGAAGGTATTAAATGCTGAAAGACAGTAGAGCAATTCTACTCCTTCATAAGAGTATTTCCTCCAGCTTCATTACCAATGTCTGGTTATGTTGGAAAAATAATAACAAAAGAATAAAAAATATCCATTTACATCTTTGTTAATTATGATCTCAGGAGTTAATGTAAAATCCATGCAATATTAAAATTTTGATCAATATTGTGTCATAGCAAGATTCATATTCAGGGAATTGTGAAATTCAGATTCTAGGAGTTCTTTGTAGCTTCGTTACATACACAAATCCATCACACCTGCTTGATGAATCATCATGCATACATTTTGACAAGTCCTAAAACTCCCTAATATTAATTTTTCATCTGTGAGAAGATGACATGAGATTAGAGGATATTCATGAAACTTTCCAGCTCAGAATTCCCAGGGATGCAGATCTGACTTAAAATGCATAAGCGAATTTCTAATGAAGAAAATTCTCACTATTTAAACGAAGGTAACTTGTAATTCCATATGAGCTCCTAAAGAAAAGCCGAACCTCATTAGCTGCACTTCCTGCATCATCCTGATTAGGTCTATACAGTCTTATCTAAAGAGGCAAATAGGAGTACCTCATCTAAAGGTTAACTCATAACCTCCACATCTGAAGAGCTTATTGACAATTTAGGTAAAGAAAGTTCTGTTTGGTGACATCCTGGATATAACATTTTATTGTAATTATATTTCTTTTAACATAAACTATGAAATGCACATTGTTAAATATAACTGTTATTCAACTCTAGGACTCTATTTCTGTAGCCCTGAAACAATTACAGCCCCTAATACTTCATTGGTGGCTTTTAATAGCCCCTTGGCTTTTTTCTGTCTGACACTTCATTATGTGAGTCTAATTTTCTATCTTTTTAAGGGCAATAAAGTATATCTAGAAACATAGTTTTGAAATTAAAATTATATTCTCAGATAATGCTTTAATCAACTCAACCGTATATCATGATTAATGAGAAAAGCATAACATCAAGATTTATGTGAAAATATGAAAGTCTTATTGCAGTATTAAAGGGTTAAATGACAGCTACGTGGTAAATTAAAATAATTTTCCATAGTAATTCATTCTCGAAATATAGACATTTGAAGGAGCCTAACACATACAATTTTATATTTATAAACAAAATATGACTCTCATTTATATTTTGCAACCATTTTAAAATTTTCCATTTCTAAATTAAAATATTTCATTGATAAGAAAAAATGTTAAATCTTAAAATAACCTTTTTTTTCAAAAGATATAATCAAAGCATTTCATAAACTTTACCTAGACTTTCATATGATTTTATTTTAAATATTTTCAAAAGTTTGCAAATCTTTTGCCTAGACTATGTTAAACATTATTCCTGTAAGATCACAATTTTCTCGATTGAAATCATGTGATTTATGACATCTAAAAGGGGATATATTTTATTCAGCAGTATATGACTTTCTTCTCTCTTATCTTTTGGTGCCCATTATAATCAGACTCACTGGTGCCGTCATTTATAAAATATTTATAAACCTCAAAAGGAAATTTTGAATGACTACCACAAGAAATTGTCATTCAAAAAAATCTAACTGATTATTAACCCCATAAATGGGGTTTGAAATAAGATAAATGGCCAAGAAGAAAGATATAATTTCTCTTAGCTACTTTTCATTAATAATTTTACCAATGGAATATGTATAGAATGATACAAAATGGTACACAAAGAAATGTTTTTTCACAAAACATTTTAATAAAGACAAATTTATGGTTACAATATTTTAATGGAAAGTTTTTATTTTAAATGTTTTATAATTTTAAGGAACTATATAGAAATTATGTAAATAACATGGATAATTAGGACATTAGTATGGTACATGTTAATATATTTAATATGTTATTAATTATTACATTTTATATATATATGTAATATTGCTAATATAATAATGGAATAGATTCTAGCACATATAACCAAGTTACTTGTATCAAATAGCCTAAAATAAGATTTGAGTTGATATTGTAAAGTTGTGAACTATTTTTTGTTTCTATGTGTGAAAATAAAACTAACAAACAACAACTTATTGATTTATGTATTTAAAAATAAATTAAAGTTGTTTGGATATGGATAGAAGGACAAAAAAGAGTTCAACAAAGGAAAATATCAGATACTGAAATTTGGCAACACCAGACACCATGTACAGGAAATTGGTACTAGGATTAGCAGGTTGCCAAATTCAAGGAGTGATCAAGAATTTAGACTCCTAGACTCCTGTCTGGATATCACAGTATCAAGACTCAGAGGAGTCTGGCTCCTGGCTACAAACCTGTGTGTTATTTTCAGGCCCAACCTCAGGCAATCACAAAGCTTTTCCCTGGCAGTCTTCAGAGGCGAGAGCTGTCCTCCTGAAGTGAGTTGCACCAAGGACTCAGGTCATTCTTGGTGCATAGCCAGTGCATTGTAGCTGAAGCGAGTTTGCACTCAAGGATTCGGGTCCTCTGATTGGCCATGCTCTTATGCACATCTGCATTCCTCTCCCAGGAGCGTCCATTTGAGGACCTCTTTGTGGGAGAGAGGGAGCCCTTTGCCAGAGGCCTCACTCAAGCACCTCTGCCTAGGCTTCCTCAATAGAGGGGAGAGAAACTTTGAAGACACTCTGCATGCTGACTCAGTACTTATGGTTTTCTGCTTCTAGTTTTCCTCCTTTCCCTTTCCCTGGCACCCAGGTTTATGAAACCACAAAGAGCCTTTTGTTTAGGGTTTCTCTGCAGTGAGAGGATCTTCATTTCCTGGTTCTCCTGATCCAATTGAACCTTGAGCTATGCCATGGGAAAAAATAAAATGGTGAGGGGAGGAGGATGGAATCGGCACTATCTCCAGTTTATCTTCTTGCCTATTTTATTGAAGTGATTAAAGATACGACAGTTATTTTTATTTTGGCTTGTTGTCTTAATCATCTACTCCAATACCTGGCAGTTCAGCTTCCTTCAACACAGCTGAGCCTTGAAGAGGCATCTAGCCAGAAAGTTTTTATCAAAAAAATGTATTCTAAATTTGGAAATTTTTAAATAAAGTGCCTCAGAAAATAAAGATATAAAGCTCTGATTATTATATATTTGTTGCTTTAGAAAAAAGAAGCTTGATATTAGAGCAGCAGCATATTCATAGATGAAGCAGATGCTACTAACATGTCACCTATCTCAACACAGGACTGATGACATAGTATATAAGACTACAGGAAGAGCTAGTATGGGACATAAAGTCAGGATGGAACTAAAGGGAGGTTTCTTTCAAATATTTTTTAATTGCATAAAACCATGAGAAACAGAACAATTAATTTGGGAGTCAGTATTAATACATTTAAATATAGACTTGTGTTTTTTCAAATACCAAAAACGATGAAAATATATTTAGCACTATTAAATATAATTTCTTTCTGCAAATATTCTTTGATTAAACATATCTTTATGGACACTGTTTTCTTGGTTCTTTATGAGAATTTTAGAATCTCGAGAGTAAATTCTGTTGTGTTAGTTTGAACTGTTTAGAAATTAACCCACCCATATGTCTTATTTCTCATGTAATAAACAAAACACACACAAATAAAAAATTTAAACTACTAGACTAGATATTCACAAGTATTTGAGTATATCCTTTCTTGCTGGTTGTTGTTCTTTATATTGTAACAGAATTTGTACATAAAGTCAACTTTAAAACTAGATATTTTAAGTCACCTTTTTAAATCAATCTTAGCTAAATGGTATCAGGATACACAAAAAAAGGACAAAAAAATAGTGGAGTAGGAAAAGGAGTAAACTGATAAAATCTAGTACAGGCAATAAAATATGTCCTTATTTTCAATTTTTTAAGGAGTTTGCTGAAAAGAAAATAAGATAGGAAAAAGAAAAGCTAGTGAAACACAGCATTCATTGCACCTATTGATATAAATTGTAAGTGAATGAGTAGGCAACTAGGTAGAAAAAATTAACATCATTTACCTTTTTTTCTAAGTCTGATGATAGAAAGAATAATGCATGAGTTATAGGATGAACTAAGATTAATTTAAATAACTGTTTAAAAATTAATTACTAAAATTAATATTGTCATAAAATGTCCTGAGGAATTTGTTTCCTGCCTTTCTCTCCAGCTTCGTCTTTTATACTCTCCTGCTTGGTCACAGTGGCCATCCTCAAGTCTGCTATGCAGCCCTTAAGCAAATCTGGAATTCACATGTCATTTAACCCAGGAATTTCTCTCTTAGTCTACATACAAAAGAATTTTCACCTGGAAATCAGTGGTAGGCAGAATTCTAAAATGGTCCCCAAAGATTTCTCACCCCTTAGTGTACATGCCAGTTTAATCCCTAGAACTGTGAATTAGATAATGTTACCACCTTGATTACATTGTTTTTTGGCACAGTTAACCTTAAAAACAGGAAAATAATCTAGGCAGATATAACTTAACAGGAGCCTTCTAAAAAGAAGAGCGTTGTCTCTAGTTGGCCAAAGAAGTCAGAAAGGTCCACTCTAGCTGGCCTGAAAGAAGGCAAATATGTTTGTTATGTATGTTTGGACAGAGACAGCCCCTAGGAGCTGCCTCTGGATGCTGGTTGAAGGCCAGCAAGAATCGTGAATTTCAGCTCTAAAGCCACAAGTAAATGAGTTCTTCCAACAAGCAGCAACTATGAAAAAGAATCTGGAGCTCCAGATGAGAACTGCAGCCCTGGTCAACATTTTGACATTAGTCTAGTGAGATCCTGAACAGAGAATCCAGCTTACAGTGACTTGACTTTTTACCTATAGAAACTTCAAGAGAACAAATTTGTTGCTGTAATGTTTGGGGCAATCTGTTATGTAGCATAGAAAATTAGGGAGACAAGCGAAGAGCACCATGATGTTAAAGACTATCAATATGTGCATCACTAGAGGAAGAAAAAGCAAATAATAGAATACCACCAAGTTCTGTGTAGAAAATTAAGAATTTCAGACTACAATTTAACAAAGCAACATGGATTATAAATGTGAAGTGGAGAAAAGTTTTAAAATTGATACATTAGTTTATGTAATATAAAAAATGGTTTTTGTAAATTGAAAGACTACATTCTACAAAAATCAAAGAAATTTAAAATAAAATTTATAAACAAAAGAGGGAACATTAAACATTTTAGGATGTCTGCATATAATCAGGAGTTTTGGAGTTGGAAATCCAAATAAAGGGAAATCAATAAAACAAGACAGGGGCTTTGAGGGGATCGGCTATAACAATGAATCGTGAACTAAAAGATTTAAATTAACACAGCTTCCCATACATGAAGTGGGGATAAGAGAGAGTAAAAAATCAGTCTTACCAATTATTTTCTTTATGATTTTACTCACACCTCTGAAAAACTCCTACCTGCTCCTAAAGATCAACTTAAATTCCATGGAGTGGCTGTATTTCTTTTGCTTTATACTAAACTTCCTCTGTTTGTCAATCGTGGTGCTTGAAAAATATACTTTGAGGGAATTAATGATTTAAGGAATGAACTGTTGTTGGCTAGAATGACTCAGTGATGTTTCCAGAAGGAAATGATTTTTGAGCCTCAAAATATGATCATAAGAAAAATGATTTTCATAGTCTTTCTGCCCTTGACTTTTACCTCTGGAAAACCTCTTTTGACTGACAAATCAGCATTTTGAATCTGAACTTCTCAAGGTGTAGTTAGTAGAGTCATTGTTTAATGACACTAACATTCATGTATAGTCATGTTTTGGCTCTCTGTCTTTTCTCTATGATGGCAATGAATTTGGACCTAAGAATAACTGCTGCAGGTAATTGTGTTTAAAGTTTAAAATATATTCTTATGAAACTGTTTCTAAATCTGCTCCTTTTTATTTTGTTTTCTAGTTCTTTACAATGGCATTTTTTTCCCTCTGGCCGAGCAGTTTCCTCATAGATATTTATATTCTTTCTGTTGGACTTTACAAGAGTTCAGAGCACACTAGAAAATATATTTCTTCTAGAAATAATGATTGAATAAAAAAAATTATAGGATGTTCTAACTTTATTGGTGTTTTTATTTAAAAATTCTGTTATAGTCTATGTAAAATCACTCAGTTGATCAGTCTATTATTTACTATGCCAGAAATATTTTCAATAATATATTTTCCTTACTTAAAAAAAACAGTTATTTTATTTCTTATTTAGAAACTTGAATACAAATGAAAATTAGTACAGAAATAATGAAAAACCTCAAAAATTACTTTTTTAAAAGTAAATAAGGAGAACTATGACTGAATTTATGACATAACATACAGACCTCTTTAAATCCTAGGAAATAACAAATCTCTTTTATAAGATGTTTATTTTTCTTTCTCATTAAATCACAAAAAGCAAACAAAAAAATAAAATCAGGCAATCCTCAGAATAAAGTAAATGTGATGCATTTAAAAATATTCTGTATCTAGTTTAAAGCATCCTAGAGCACTTTAAGCACTCTGTATTAATACCATTAGAGATTTCAAAATGTTTACAAATGCACACTAACACAGACAGAAATTCATTTTTAAAAAAATTGAAACCCGAATGAGGAAAGAAACTATTACTACATAACTGCTCTGCTAAGTGCTCTATGTCTGTGTCAATTAATCTTCCCAGCAACTTCCCCCTTATAGATATCCTCAAACCACATTATGAATGGAAAAAAAGAAAAGAAAAAAAAGAAAAAAAAAAAAAAACGAGTTCAAATTATTTTATTTGTTCAAGTTAAGTGGAGATAGAAAGTTTCAAAACTACCATTTGACTAAGAGGTACGTGCTTTCCTCTTTTCTATTGTTCATATCTTAGTCTTTCCTCAAATCATGCATCAGACAACATATTTAAGGAGCTCTTGTTTAATGTACGGTTCTGGTCACCAAAGTGGCAGAGGTAGTGAAAATTCAATTTATTTTCTCTCTCTCTCTTAAAATTGCAGAAAGTTAGGTAATTGTCCTTTATTAATTTTCAGATTCTCTCAAATTTGATTCCCTCTTCTGGACAAATACAACCTCCCTATAGTCAGGAAAAATGCATAAACAAGTACATAAAATTAGTTTTTCTTTTACTATAAAATTTTATTCACACTTTTAAGATAAATCAGATGGTTGTCATTAAAACACCTAACTCTTCCACACTTGTGGGACAGATGCGGATCATTCAGCACCTCTCTAATTTATTTCTGAAGATAGCCACACATTAACAGCAAGCCCTCTCTATTACTCGAGATGTTAAAAATATGGCTCAGAAGGCAGCTGGGCAAGGGATTTTAGAACTGTAAATTGATATGGCTTTTTCTGTTGTCCAAATTGTTTTGAAGTTTTAAATGAAATAGAAAAATAAGGAGAGCCAGTTCACCTTTAATAGCATAATAGTTAAAAAACCTACTGTATCCATCAGATTCTATTGCCAAAAAGTCTTGTGACTTGTTTCTCTATAAATCACCCAAGTGAGATATCTTGTTCAGTATACAGCACAAAATAGGCATAGCCCAATTATCTGATTTTAAAAATGACCATAAGTCAATTACATGATTTATTTACTTAAGTTGTGGGTTCTCAATAATGAATGAACAATAAATTATTCACCTGAAAATTTGATAGGAAATTTTGTATTATAAGCTAAAAACCAAGTTTATATGAAACATATCTTTTGTTTTGATTCTAGCTAACCATGGCTTGAGTAAGAAGTAAATCCAGACAAATTTCTTTAATTTCCAAATCATTTTGAACCAATTGTTTAGTTCATTTCCAGTTAGTTAAGTATGAGGATCCATATTGCAACTGAAAATAAGCAACTTATTTTCTAGATATAAAATAATTACATATTGTTTGCATCCTCAACATATTTTTCTGTAGCACTATTATTTTGATTGAGATTGTTCTTTAACACATTTCAGTGCCACAATAGATATATCTATAGCTACGTAACAGAAAAGTATAACAATGACAGAATATTTTAAAAGTAAAAAATAAAATGAATTTTATAGTACTCTAGCAATCACTTTCATAACATTAAAATGGTTAGCCACATGTAGAAAACCAAGTTTAGGACTATCCTGACATCTCTCTTTCTATTAGAATGTGTATAGAATGCATGTGAAATTTTTCCAGATGAGCTAATTACAAAAGGCAAAGAAGAATTTATAAATACACAATGTGACCTGATCATAAGCGACCAATTAAACTCAATGGCAATTAAATTTAATATCAGAGTTTCTGTTCCCTCAATTTACAACTAACCAAAAGCTAATATATGAACCTTCAAGCTGCCGGTGCATTTACTCATATTTTAAAAGCAATGTCTTTGACCTTATATTGATTTATTTATTGCTATTTTTTGTGGTCATTTATTTAGTATTTTATTTTTTAAAGCATTTGAGCCATTGCTTCTGTGTACACATGCATACATAATTATTATATATCTGTATTAAAATTAGGTTGAGGCATGCCTAAAGCAAACTTCCTCTATATCTCTGAATGTTCCAGATCTCATATGAAAGACTGGAATGATTCCATTTTTCTGAGTGATCCCAAGATGAATTGTACGAAAAGTTCCCCAAAGGCCAGTGGTCAAGAACAATGCCTTACCACCTGGCCAACAGCCAAGCCAGCTAATCGGTGGGCCTTAAGGCACCCCCACCCTTTTTCCTCCTGCACATATTCTGATTACTGCACCCGGCACTTCTGCACTCGGCCCTACCTTCTGCACTTGGCCCTTTCTGCACTCAGCCTCTTGGCATATTGCCCCACGGCACACGGTCCCCTCTATAGCAGCCACTGTGAGGGCCCCTCTATAGGCAGCCCCAATGCACACGACCCCTTTTGCATGTGGACCCAACAACCTACCACCCAATCCCTTTAAAGGTCAACCTAAGCCCCCAATCAGGTAACGCCAAGCATCTCCCCAAGGCCTGCGGTTTTACCCTTTAAATTAGGTCCCAGCCCCTCAGTGGGGCTCCTCTCAACCACTGCTGTGTCAGTGAATGAGTGGGTCCAAACTCGAGTTTGTCAGTAAACTCCCTCTTGCCTTGCATCGGTGTCAGTTTCCTTCTTGGCTCGTGGAGTTCCAAACCAGGGCATTACATCATAAATACTATTGATTCATATTAATAAACTTATTTTTAAATGTCGCTTCACCCACATTCTTTAATGTTTCTTTTCTTTTCTATCAACTTCAAATTTTGATTTCATGTATATAAGTACATATCCACATCAGTAACAATTATATCATAATTCTGTATTGTTTTTAGAAATAAATAGTGATCACCATTGATTGAACTATATATAAGAATAAAAACAAAAGTGAAGTATAATGACAATATTTTAAACAATACCTAACATTATTTGTCGAATTAATTTTATTTGATGGTTATGGTGACAGCAGTTGTTGTAGAAGTAGCACTAATAGTAGTTTAATAATTTAGTGTAGAAAGAAAATGAAGGTAAATAATAATGAAGAAAGAAGTAGGAAGAGTGGAGAATAAGAAAAAAAAAGGAAGAAGGAGAAGAAATAGAGAAAAAAATATACTTTTTAGCAAATCACCTACACACAACACGGTCTGCTTCTAGGGGACCTGAACTAAAACAGCTATAAAACAAGTAAATTGAGTAATTGAATTTTGAATTTTTTGTAAAAATCAAAAATATTTAAATTGTATCACTAAAAATAGAAAGGGTTTAAAATGAATATGTGTGAAAACTCAAATTGACTTAATTTTTTCTGCTAATAATAACTTGGGTGTTTTGTAGCTTAGTGTGTTTATGTGCTTCAATGGTTCAAAGATAGAGAGATGGTTGTTAGTTTTTATATTATATATAAAAACACACTCTGAAAATTATAGAAACATTCATGGAAATGAGAGTAATAAAAAAGTTAGTGATAATTATTTGGCAACAATAAATTTAATTACTAATATATAATCTTTATAGATAAATTATTTTAAAGATAGTTTATGTATAACATACGCATGTGATAGAAATGACTAGATCTGTGTTCACACCATTAAAAGAACCATGACTTTTACAAAACTTTATTGCAACATATTTCAATAAGAAAAAAAGATGAAAGTAAACTTGTGCTGGAGCCTGCCGGCCAAGAGATCAGTGCCTGAAATGGGAAGTGAGGATTAAGAAGAAGGACAGAGACAAAAGAAGATGATCCGGAGGGCTAACAGTCAATACTGCAGCCTCGAGTTTGTTTAGCCCCGCCTACTTATATCTAAGCACAGAGATGAGCTTAGCTCTAAGCTGCCGCTGTTTACTAAACACTACATCATCCTAGTTCCCATAAACTCCTTGGTAAACAGAGCATTCTTGCATATAAATCAAAGCAAGGTCAGCAACTCTTTAGGGCAAAGTACACTCCTATGGTGCAAATCACTTGAGCTACTGACACCTTCAGTGCCTCATAATGGCTCCCAACAAACTTGCCTGCATAGGGAGAAATAAACTTAAAAAATTTTTCCCCTTAATTTCTAATTTTAAAGTTTTTGTAATTTTTTTAGCAAACATCTTCAAAAAACATTATTCATATTGCATTGGGTACAGTCTATTAAAAATTATTTGGACATTCATAGTTTATATATTCTTTATTAAGAAACTTAGTATGATATGGTTCACACAAATTAGTTTTAGCCAACAATAGCAAGGAAAAGAATTCAAATTCTTACTAGAATTGTGTAAAGAGAGTAAGCACACAAAAATTATTTACCCTATGTAATAAGGAGTCCAGGGGTAATGCCAGCTTCAAACAGCTCGATCTGGAATTCAACATACTATCAAGACAGTATTTCTTTACGTTCTTTAGCTCTGCTTCCCCATCATCATTCCAACCACTTTGACCTAATTCTTCAACTGGACTGTTTCTATTCAGCTGTAAAAATGGTAAAAGGCAGCACCAAACATATTCTGTTGGGTAAGCAATTCTGTAGAATGTGTGTGCCTTTTTCCTACAAGCTTAACACAAACCCATGTTTATTGGCTCAAGAAGGTCACATAGAGGTCTAATCACCATATCAAAGAGGATGTATGTACCTAACCTAACTTGAACCACAACCATTAAAGATGGAGAAGCTCTATAAAAAGGAGAAGGAAAAATTGACATCTCATAGATAAAAGGAAAAGATATCCTTGATAATATTGACCTAGAATGTCACCAGTTCAAAGTCCTATCTTAAAATCATCACATAATAGAGTGTTCTCACATACCCAAGAAATTGATTGAAACCAAGCAGAAATCACAAAGGAGAAATCCAGGAAATAAAAGAAAATGAGTCAATGTAAATCGACTCTTCCTAATTTGGTATGCTCAGTCTAACGAAGAAAATGTGCAGTTGAGTGAATTTGACAAAAACGAAAGCAGTTTATCTTTTCTTTTAAACTTCTAAAATGACACTCCTTTATCAGCTCTCTTAATCTTAATTTCACTTTTGTCTTTACACACATCAATGTTGATTATAACTTACCTATTTTCAAACTTAGAACATTTATAATAGAATGTAAGATTATTTATTTTAAATATGGATGATAGAAAAGATTTTATTCATGTTAATTTATATTTTATTTATCAACCTTTTTATCTATTTGGCCAATATGTGTTCATCACTTCATTGTGCGGTATTGGGAACTACAGTATTCTTAATATTATTTATAGTTTATTTTTTCTTAAAATTTTTCAGAAAATATTAGAAAACTTCTATGAAAACTTTGAATCAGGACACAGTATAACTTTTCTATGTGAGATACTTGAAAATATATATTGGTCTCTGCCCCCAGTTCCTGGAATAGAACTACTGAATCCCTTGTAATTTCCTAAGTGATAAGGCACTAGGAGCATCTCTTGTTTTAATATTTGGTCTTTGACCCCAATTCCTCACATGGAGCTTCTGAAAGTCTTATAATTCTTGAGTGATAGGAGTGTCTTTTTTTCTAGTGAGGTAATTTTGGGTGGGTTCCTTGGTGGTCCCTGGATAAAAACTGATTACCAGAAAGACTAAGCAATAATTAGAAGCTTGGAATTTCAGCCCCCTACCACGCACTTGAGAAGAAAGAAGGCGGAAAATGGAGTTAATAACCTCTCTTGCCTATGAGACAAAAGCCTCCATAAAAGCTGAATAATACTGGGTTTGGCAAGTTTTCAGGCTGGTAGAAAATGAAGAGCATGAAAGAAGCTCCCACACCCCTTTGCACACACCTTGCCTTGTCTCTTTCATCTACAGGTTAAACTGTATCCTTTATCATATTCTTTTATAATAAACTGGTAAAAGTAAGTAAAATGTTTCTCTGAGCTCTGTGAGCTTCTCTAGTGAATTAATCAAACTGAGGACAGGCTTGTTGGAACCTCTGATCTATAGCTAATTGGTCAAAAGCCCAGGTGACAACCTGGGCTTGCCACTGGCATCTGAAGTGGGAGTAGAGGGGGTCTTGCAGGACTGAGCCCTTAACCTATGGGATCTGACAATATCTCCAGGCAGATAATATTAGAACTGTGTTAAGTTATAAGACACCCATCTGGTGTCATAGAAAATTGTGAGGGGGAAAAACCTCCACATATTTAGTGACCCGAAGTAAAATGTTTTGCATGAGTAGTAAATGAGGCTCATAGGGATGAAACACACTATAGGGAAGAACTGGAGTTTTCCTTACATAAAGAGTAAAAAAAAGAAACCCTGAGATTTTCCTTTTTAGCCACAATTTCAGTTTGTATATAAATTTAGAATTTCCCCATCATCTTGGAAAATGAAGGAATTGTCTTTGGATGTTGCATAACATACTTGAACAGCAATCAATCAGTAAAATTTTTACCATTAGATTTTATACCTTGAAAAAGTCATTTGATTTCTCAGCCTCCTCGGTTAAAGGAGCCGGCTATACAAAGTGCATTACTTTTATTCTCTAGTTTTAAAAACAGACTCAGTAATTTATCTCAGCTCTTGCTCTTTTAATGTTTTCTGCCTGGCTTGTTCCTCGAAATTGCATATTCCAAATATAGTCTCATGGGTTCAAGTTAGTTCTAATTTTTTAAAAGATCTTAAAATTCGTATACCTGCCTGTCCACTTATTACTTAAAATAAAATGATATTTTCTTAATGTGAATTCAGTGGTTCAGCTACTAATTCTGGGGTTTTCACTGAACCATTATTATTTTTGTAATCCTTCCTTCCCAAGCAAAAGTCTGACCAATGCACTTGTATTTGGTCTTTAGACCATTGAAAGGTATAATATTCATTATATTATTATAATCAAAGAACTATGATAAGTACTTTAAATAAATTATCTTGTGTAACTTCCCCTATACCTTTTTAAAGGTAGATTGCAAGTGAGGAGTTTGACTATCATATAAATTCATTAAATGTCAGAATAAAAAACTCAGATGTACCTGAGTAAAATCTATGCTCTCTCCTCAAACCACGTTAACTTCCAAAATTAAATCTTTATAATACTACATTCTCTGTCCCATTGTTGACCAGATTTTTACATTTTCTCTCCTTAGTTTCTGTTCCATTACTGACCAGTAGAGGTCTCTCCACTTCTGGGAAACCAAATGCTTGCCTCAAAATCTTGCTTCTGACACCTGATCTCCTTTCTTGCTTTCTCCATTCTGAAAAGTGAAGATGTGTGTGAGAAACTTGACCCTACTACTCCATCAGTATTTCTTCTAATGCTGTACTATTACTGATCCTATGGGGTCCCTGTGTCTGTGCCTCTAAATCTTGAATTTCTGAATCCTACCCAATTAAAAAGGGTCTTTGGATCCTGGGATCAGCAGCCATATCTAGGACTCTTTTGTGCAGATTCCTCCGGTTCTCAAATAAAATCTTTGCAAACAAGTCTTTGACTCTTTGGAGGCGTCACTCTCTCTTTCCCATTTCAAGGTGTAGGCAGTCTCCCCAAATATAAACATATTTAATCTGATGATATACAAACCCAAAAAACATTTTTGTTATTTTTGGATAGTATTCTTTTATAGTTAACTACCTAATCCTTTCTTTTTTCTTTTAGTTTTTTTTTGTTGTTGTTGTTGAATGTTTTCTTTCTTTCAGGGATGAGAAAAATATCTTCACATTAAGGAAGGTTAAAAAATGCATAACATATAATTATAATTTTAAAAAACCCTTCAGCTTTAGTGCTTTTATTCACACTCTGTTCTTTTTCATTTTCTTTGTACTATTTTATTACTTGTGATATAATTGTAGATAAAATATGTAAAAATTACTTTTATTAATATCAAGTTTGTTTTATTTTAAACATAGGCATTACTTAATGTATGCACATTATTTTAATCTTGCAATAATATTCATATTATTGGAAAGGTATAGGGCCAATGTTAAGAAATTTTCATCTGAGGATAGTGGAATAATACGTGATAGCTAAATTGTCTAAATTGTGCCTTTCCCTAACTTCCATATTACTACAGTAGAAATAGGGGTTTTTTTCTTGAATAAACAAATAATATATAAGAATGTTTCAATGTGAAAAACAAGATATACATATGAAAGTATTTTTGCGAGAAAACTTCTAATATATAGTAATGTTTAGGATTAAATAATTGTGATGTAGCAAACACTTTTAATCTGAATTATATATTCTAGTAAGAGAGGGAAAGACATAAAATATTTGAGCTGCCTTAATAGATGACAATGAAAAACTATGTAGCTTTGCAAGGAACATTTATCATCATTAGTAGTGAATCTTTATTCCATGCACCTTTGAATATTCCTTTGGAATTTTTTTCATTTTAAAGTAAGTTGATTTATATATTTTTTAATAATCATAAAGGAATTCATGGGACACCACAGAATGAATCCAAGATAAACAACAGAAATAGTAAAAAAAAGAAAAAAATCAAAAAATAACTTACATTACACTATGCCACAAACATAAGAGACATATATTTTATGCCACATTGATGATCACATATTGAACAAGGCATGTAAGATCTTGCAGAGTAAACAGCATTGTAAAACAGATGAATTTGAAAATACGTGGAATGTTCACACAAGTTAAAGACTGCATGGTTCATAGGTTTAATATAATACAGTTTTGTTGCTGAAACATAGACTTCTGGTTTGCATATATAACCATCACCAATAATATTAACTGAAAAAAAATTCTAAGTTTTCAATGAGGAGAGAGGTTCAGTTTGCATAAGGTGAATTTAGGTTGCTGATGGACTTTTAAGAGTTAAGAGATATGTAATGGCCAGTTAGAAATATTCTTCCACAATTTAGATAGAAACTGAGAGTTATAGATTTTAATATCTGTAAGAGTATTTTTTTTAATCCATAAGTCTAAATTTGCCCAATGATAAGAAAAGAAAGAAAATGCCAGCATCCTGAGGATTTAATAGCAGGGGAAGAGGAAGAATAAACAAATAGACTGAAAGTAGTCTTTAGTCAATGTAGAAACTATTTTACCCAACAATGATGTCTGAAAATTGAAAAAAAAATTTCAGGGACAGAGATTAACAGTGTTTTATAGCAAAGTAGTTATAAAATTTTTGTCATTCCATATGTATTAAAGTGCTATATGTTTGCTGTTTGATCAATATTAATAGTTTATATTTTACATTAAATATTACCAAAGTGGAAATAATACAGTCATAATTGATATGTATTTTAGACAAATTTTTACCTCCAAATGTTAGAAGACTCTAGGGGACTTCTTGGTTATTCCTATTGGTAAAAATCATGGCCAACACCTACATATAAAATAACTTATCACCCAGTAATACAACCAAAACTTCATCTCCTACTACCAGAGAATCTCTCAAGTGAAAAGCTGGGCTCAGAATTGATATTCTGTGTCATTAGTTTGAGGCTAATTGTACTATAGTGGAGCTCTGAGACAGAAACTATACTGGGTCTCTGGGAGGGTCAGCATTATTGTACAGAAACCAAAAAGATAGATTCAAGATGATAAGTTTTCAGGATCAAATCAAATTATATATATACACATACATATACATATATATAAATAATAATTCAAAGTTATCTAAATATATATGTTTGTTTTAATTAGCATGAATTAGAAAAAAAATTGCTTATAGTTTGAAAAAACTAAATGATGTATGGTTTGCTCAGACTTATAGCCACATCATGGGTATTCTACTACATACATTTTTAAATCTGTTAGTGATAAATCCTGATAAATATATGGCTTTGGAGAATGTAATTAGTAAGAAGCTTTTATATAATAAAAGTCTCTTGCTTTATTCTTCATTGCTGTACTGATATATTTAGAAAATTAACATTGTACAATTCTCTTGAACTTAACTAAAGCCTTGGCTCAACTACCGTTTCTAAAATAGGAAGATATATGATGATCCAACAAGTGTTTACATCCTCGAATATCAAAATTAAAAAACCAAAGAGAACTATCGAGAGGAATAAAAAAAGATTGATTTTGATGATCTTTCTTCTTTTTGAGATCTATAATAAAAATCAAAGCTTTTTTCCCCCTTCCTCTTTTACTTGAGGCTATCTTATAAGAAAAAACAATTAATATGGGAAGATTAACAAAATATGGAGTTTTGATGAAGACAAAAATAGAGTAGAATCATAGAAAAAAGGTATTTCAATAGATGTTACACATACACATTTTCAAAGGCTACTTTTTCTTTTTAAATGTTATTTTCATTGATTATTTCTTTCACAAATTATTTTATGTATTCATTTACTAATCATTTATTAAAATTCTTCTACTGCTTAAATTACTCTGAGTTGTGCAACGCCTTAAAACTCAGGGACCCTATGGGAGACTTTTATACATAATTCAAAGTTTTTCACCATGTTCATCACTTTCATGTGACAGGCATTCCCTGTCACAGGACCACAGCCTTTTCAGATACTAAGAACCTCAGTCTCTGTGATAGACATACTTATGCTAGATTGGAGAAGTGGAAAGAATGTGGTTGCCACATAGTTCACAGGGCTTAACTGTTCTAGGGACGTAAGTGGACAGAGCTCTGGTTGAAAGAACTCTGTGTGCTGTAAAAGCACATGTTGATAGATGCCCTACATGAGTCAGAAGTAAGAAAAATACATGTGTCATTTCAGATAGGCTATTGGTATGTTCACTCTAAAGGAACAAAGGGTCTGCTGCCATTTGCTCAGGAGCCACGCTGCTCTGTGGCCTGGGGCTCAGTATTGTCAGTGTGGGCTTCCTTCACTCCAAGGGCCAATTTGGATGTTTCTGTAGACCCTAATCCACTCTCCTTTCTCTTGCACTTTCAAATAACCCTGACCCTGTAGGGCCTAGGTACATAGATTGCTTTCTCTCTGCTTTCCTACTCAACATGTTGTTATGGTATCTCCTAACTTTCTGCTTCCTTTGAATTATTATTATTTTTTTTCCTGGAAAATCAAAAATTTCAGCTTTTACAAATGTTCCACTGTATATTCAAATACGTTTCTCTAATGTTAAAAAAGGTAATAAAACCCTGAATATTTATTGTTTTTTCTCTTTGGCTTCCCAATAAATAATTGTTTCTCTGGGAGGCAATGTGAGTGTGTCTGAACAACTGCATCTGTGTTAATTCAGCTTGAAAGGCATTTGGAATATAAGTGAAATGGCTTTGTCAAAATGTCTAGGTCTTCTATTGGCATTTAGTGAGTGAGAGTAAAGAATTCTAAAAATCCCAAAGTATGGACCACAGAAACAAGAAAAAAATGTCCAAAAAGAATAGCTCCCTGGGGAAATGTTGATAGAGAAGGGCCTACTTATAGGAATTATAGTAAAAAACCACAGTAGTAGTGAATATTTCCTTAATTATCATATTAATTCTAGTAAAATGTAGAAAACTATAGAGATCATTGTAGATATGATAATTTATAGAGATTAAAAGCAAGAGAAATTCACCTATTGCATCTAGTACAATAGTGGAAGAACTCATGGTATAAATTTAGACCTGCTGTTGGTACATAGAGGGTTTTCTTATTATTCTTTACTAGGTCAATGATGAGAAATTAAATATGCTTTGTAAACAGATTTTGCAAAATGCTTATTGTAGGTGCTCTGTAACTCATAATTACATGCACAAACTAATAAAAAAGAATAAATTCTGGGTCATATGTATACAAATAAAAGGTTTCTAAGTTTATGAGACATTAAAAAATGTGTAGCATGGTATTTTAGAAAGCTATTCTTTTTAATCAGCCATTTAGTTTTCTTACCACAAAATGAAATACTGTAATTTTCTGTTACTGTTATATTTTCTTTTTATTTCTAATATTTAAGAGAAGATAATCTAGCTCTTTTTCTGAGGTTAGCTTATAGGCATTGAACAGTTAATTATTTAACTCACTGTTCCTCATTTACTCCAAAATGCTTAAATAACACTAAAACAATGTCATAGCATAAGTTAGATTTGGAATTGTCCAGAACAAAGCTTTATCAATTAAAGAAACATTTAGAACCATAAAAAATAAGTGAGGTGGGAATCGCACTTTTAAGTAGGACTGTTAATAGTAATTCAGTTGACAAGCAAGCAATAAATTCTTTAGAAGACAGAATGTGAAAATAATTTTTGTATTTTTAGACAAGACAATCTTTCTATTTGGTTATGGTTTCAAAATACACTGAAGGAATATTTTTCCTAGTTGTATTATCCTATTTTATTTTGTTTTTTAAATTTTTAATTAAGTTTATTGGGGTAACATTGGTTAATACAATTATATAATTTTTAGGTGTACATTATAATTTGACATCTGTATATTCTATTGTGTGTTTACCACCCAAAGTTCAGTTTCCTTTGGCTACCATATATTTGATCCCCTTTACCCACTTAACCCTCCCCCTAAACCCTATATTTGACCCTGTTTATCCCATCTAGTACATCCTTCTCTCCCATCCCACTAGTAACCATTAGTCTATAGTCCTCTGGCAACTGCTAGCCTAGAGTCCATGTCCATGAGTCTCTGTTTGTTCGTCCTGCTCATCTGTTGCTTTTAGGTTTATATCCCACGTATAAGTGATATCATGTGATTTTCAATTTTTTCATTCGGGCTTATTTCGTTTAGCATGATTGTTGTCGCAAAAGGGAGTATTTCATCTCTTCTTATGGCTGAGTAATATTCCATTGTACATATGCAGCACCGCTTCTTTAGCCAATCATCTATCATAGGATACTTCAGTTGCTTCCATGTCCTGGCCACGGTGAATAATGCTACTATGAACATCGGTGTGCAAATATCTATTTGGATATCAATGCTTAGTTTTTTGAGGAACCTAGATACTATTTTCCATAGTGGCTGTACTGATTTGCAGTCCCACCAATTGTGTCTGAGGGCTCCTTTTTATCTGCATCCTCTCCAAAATTTGTTATGGCTTATCCTGTTGATTGTAGCTATTCTAACAGGTATGAGGTGGTATCTCATTGTGGTTTTGATTTGCATTTCCCTAATAGCTAGTGATGTTGTGCACTTTTTTGTACAGTTGTTGGCCATTTGTGTATCCTCTAGGGAGAAGTATCTGTTCAGGTCCTCTGCCTATTTTTTGATTGGATTGTTTTTTGGTTTGTTTTTATTGTTTTGGGGTTGTTTTTTGTTTTTGTTTTTTGTTTTTTTTTTTTTTTTGCTGTTATTGAGTTGTATGAGTTCTTTGTATATTTTGGATATTAGGCCCTTATCGGAGGTGTTGCTTGCAAATATATTTTTTCATTCGAACGGTTGTTTCATTATCTTGACGATTTCTTTTGCCAAGCAGAAGCTTTTTAGTTTGATGTAGCCCCATTCATTTTAGCTTTTACTTCCCTTGCCTTTGAGGTCAAATTCATAAAATTGTCTTCAAGTCCAGGGTCCCTGAGTTTCATTCCTATGTTTCTTTCTATGCATTTTATTGTTTGGTTCTTTTCGAGGCTTTCAGTCGCCTTACTCTGTTCATCTAGTTGTATTTTCAATTCCTGAAATTGTTGATTTGAGTTGTTTTGGATCTCACTGAGGTTTTTTAGAAGTACCATCCTGAATTCTCTGTCATTTAAGTCGCATATTTTTATGTCCGTAAGCTTATTTTCTGGAGGTTTTTCTCTTTCTAAGATGCCTTGTCACCTTGGTTGTTCATGATGTTTAATGGACTATATATCTGTCTGGGGATTAATGGAAGTGTATTCTACTGGTTTTCCAGAAACATTTATTATATAAAGATCTCTCTTTAGCCTGTTGCAAAGAAGGAGCTTTTCTTTTGGTTTCCAGTAGATGGAGTGTAAGACTCTTGGATCCTTGCTTTATATAGAGTCTTCATAATGCTTTTTAAATTTTCTTGTAGATATTTAATCATGCTCACTACCCTCAGTTTCAGTCCCCGTCAGTGTCAGTGACAGTCTCGGCAGCATTTGCTCAGATTCCCTGGAGCTCTCTGGTGATGGGTCTTGGAGGATATGAGGGGAGGGGCCCTCTGGCTTAGGGTTTGGGGGTTATGGCAAAAATCAACTGTTGTTCCTCTTTGTGTCCTGTCCCACTTCTCTGCTTTCTGCCCTGATAACTGGGCCCTGCAGCCAGCCAGCCATGGGGAGCTCACAGCTATCCAGGCAGGAATGTTTAGGTGACTCACCGCACGAACTCACCACTCCTTCTCTCCTACCCCTCCTCCTACAGGGCACTCCTGCGGATGCAAGAGGAAGCTTCTTCATTTCTCCCAGTTCACCACCCAACACCCAAGATTCTGACCTATCTTAGCTCTTGTGCACAGATCCCACACTCAGACATGCTGTTGTGCAGTTTGGGTATTTGTCATTGAGTTTTAGATGTTAAACTTATTGTTGTTCAGCTTATTGTAAGGGGAGAGATCTGGGGATGTCTCTCACTTTGCCATGTTTCCAAAGATCTCATATTATCCTATTGTAGCACATTTGAGCAAACACGGTAAAATAGAAAAAGAGAAAAAGTCTATATATAGTATATGTAAGGTACTATACTATAGTTTTTATATTACTATCAGAAGTAAGGAAAATTAAAAAGAAACAAAAAATTACAATGCTGATGGAAGGAATGACAACATGGAGACAAAAGTGGATATCTACTGAAAATCAGGGTTCTCATTCTGGCTGTCAGTAACTGCAGTATTTTCCACTTTATCACCAACACTTGATTTTTCTTATCTTTTTGATAATAAATTCTGACAGGTGTAAGGTGATAGCTCATTATGGTTTTGATTTGCATTTTCCTGATGATTAGTGATATTGAGCATCTTTACACATGCCTGTTGACCATGTGTATTTCTTCTTTGGAAAAAAAATGTTTATTCAGATTTTCTGCCCATTTTTTGGTCATATTGTTTTTGTTATTGACTTGTATGAGGTTTTTATATATTTTGAATATTAACCCTTTATCACATATATAATCTGCAAATAACTTCTCCCATTCAAAACGTTACCTTTTTCTTTTGTGTAGTTTCTTCACTGCTTTTGAGTTTGATGTAGTTCCATATGTTTATTTTTGCTTATGTTGCCCTGGCCTATGGAGACAGATCCAAAAAATTATTACCAAGAATTATGTCAAGGAACTTATTGCATTTTATGTTTATATAGGAGTTTTATGGTTTAAGGTGGTCTTACATTCAAGTTTTTAATCCATTCTGATTTAATTTTTGTGTATGTTGTAACATAGTGGTCAGTTTTATTCTTGCATGTGGCTGTCCAGTTTATCAGACAACATTTATTGAAGAGATTGTCCTTTTCCTACTGTGTATTCTTGCCTTCTTTTTGAAAATTAATTGAATATATATAGTTTATTTATGGGCTCTCTAGTTTCTTTCATTGATCTGCATGTCTATTTTTATGCCAATACCATATGATTTTATTAGTATAGCTTGGTAATAGGGTTTGAAATCAGACAGTGTGATGCTTCCAGCTTTGTTCTTTCTCAAGATTGCTCT
The DNA here is from genome assembly GCA_003508835.1 of Eonycteris spelaea. Taxonomy (NCBI): domain Eukaryota; kingdom Metazoa; phylum Chordata; class Mammalia; order Chiroptera; family Pteropodidae; genus Eonycteris; species Eonycteris spelaea. Next base: position 1,651,879 of record PUFA01000153.1, read on the forward strand.
TGCTATTATTGATCTTTTGTGGTTTCACACAATTTCAAGATTATTTGTTATATTTCTGTGAAAAATGTCCATTGGAATTTGATAGGCTGAATCTGTAGCTACCTTTGGGTGGTAGAGACATTTTAATTTATTCTTCCAATCTATGAGCATGAATATCTCTTCTGTCTTGCTCAATTTCTTTTGTAGGGGTTCAGAATGAGCCACCCCAAGATGTGCCTCAATGGTATGTAAACTACTTTGAGCTAAAAGCAAGTTTAGCTTCAAGCTCAAGAGAAACCTCTGCTCCTTCCTTTAACTACCTAGAAAACTTGAATCAGTGGCCTTGTTCATTCATAATAAGAGATTATCAGCAATCACTTCTTTTGACCTATCTACAGAACAGGGTAAACCTCTATTTACTAAACATCTATTCTTCTAATGCTTCAATGGCCCTTTGAATCTCCCAAGGTGCACTACCTCACCCCCAGCTCAGGATATCTTATATAACTTAATCCTCCTTTCTATCTTTGAACCTCTTCTATGTGTGGGGGGTCTCTGACTCTCATGTATGTGTGGTTCCATACACATATATGTGTATTAAATTTGGTTATTTTCTCTTGCTAATCTGTCTCATGTCTATTTGATTATTAGATCAACCAGAAGAACCTTGAGGATTGGAGGAAAGTTGTTTCTCTCACACACTTTTATCAATGCTCTTTCATTTAGAAAACATTCATTTGTTTCCTTATTTTTCTTGATTCTCTGTGTTTCTTTATAGCTATCTCTCACAGTATTGAAAAGTGGCCTTGTGTAGGAAGTGAAATTTATTTAACCTTGCCCTGGCTCTTGATTGTGTCTCTCACTTTTGTGATTATCTAAGCAGCCTGATTTATTTTCAGTATGTTTCAGTATGTGCTAAGACCTTTGAGTGAGAGAGGGATCTCAGTAGGTGCCTAATTTCAAGCTGTTTAGAAGCTAAATCCTTAGGTAGCAGAGTTTATACAAATATATACAAATATACAGTTTTGTAGGATTGCAATTGTAAACCCTGCTGGCCTCCAACCCAGGAGATCTAGAGGTATTTTCTTGGCAACAGTTGCAGAAATTGGAGTTTTAGATCAGAACGTATGACCTCTTTTCTGGGAGATAATGGAGAGCTGTGGAGAGACCAAGGGAGAGCACAAACATGGTGCCTCCCAGTTTATGTTTCCTGAGAGCACTTCTGTGTGGTAAACTGGAAGCCAGTCTCTAAGGGTGAAGCTCCAGGACTAGTGAAACGGCCTTTCTCACCAGAAGACTGGAGTGTGTTCCAGTCTGCTGTCTGTGCAGTGCCCTGGAGGGGTGGTATCCTGCCAAGAACTATCTCTCAGATTGTTTCAGACTTGTGGGGTCCAGAAATGCAATCCTCCTGGCTGCCAGAGCCAGGCAGTAAAAGAGCATCCTGTGTGTGGATTGCTCTCACCTGCTAATGTTGAGAGCAGCGTGGGGACAAGACACTGTCACCCTTGGCTTTGTCAGGGCTGTGGGCGTGCCCTGGAAATGGAGTCTTAAATTTTTAACTATTGTAATTTTACTATAATTTTATCAAAGTTGTTACACAGTAGTTTTGATATCTGAGGGATATTGATGAATGACCCCATATTGAAAATAAATATTTGTCAGCTGCAGTAAATATTCATATATATTTTTAATTTTTACCTGTTAAAACACTTCTCTCTGAGACTCAGTTGTAGATAGATCCTTTTATGTGTGGCAAGATGGAGTGGAAGAGAAGGGGTGTGAGTGAAGTGATAGGGTGCTAACCCCTAGCAGATACTTTAAGAGGTATTGTGTATTTTTGGCAGATTCTACTGTTTCTCTTCTGCCACAAGAGCTTCTCTTTGACCCTGGAGCTTCTCTTTGACCCTTGACTCCAGGATAGGAAGGCTTGTGGAACAGAGTAGCCCTCCTGCAGCAACTGACTTGCGATGTAAGAAAGTAATGTTTGTTGCTGTAATCCATTGAGATTTGGGGACTGGTTATGATGGCAAAGATGATTCTCACAGCCTTGATTTCTTACATTATGGCAAGAAGGTCGAGTTTAAATTATATCAATATCTCCCTCAACTTCCACTAGAAAGAGCAACAAAGACATCATTTTTTTCAAGATTTTTCTATTTCTATCCATACAAAAGTAAACAATGAAAGTTTAAAGCACTGACACTTAAATTAATAAGTAGAAATAGAACATACATAATACCAAAGGCAACACAAGATTTGCCTTCCCTTATGCACATGATATATTTTCATTATTTTTTCAAATATTATCTAATTTTCTATTTTTCCCCTAATTTTTTTCTGTGGCTTTTAAAGAAATAGATTGCTTAATTTCCAAATATTTAGGATTTTTCTATATATCTTACAAATTTTACTTTTTAATTTAATTATTGATGGTAAGAAATATTTTAAACTTTTGAAATTTGTTTTATGGCCCCAGGTAAAAATATATATTGGTGAATGAACAACATGTGCACTTGAAAAGTGTGGATTCTACAACTGTTGTGTATAAAGTCCTATAAATATAAATTAATTCAAGTGGTTGAGTGTGGTTCATATCTTTTAGATCTTTACTTCTCTTTTGTTTTTCTTACTGAGTGAAGTGTCAAGATCTCTATGATTTTTACTTTTCCCATTTCTTCTTAAGTACTTTTAATTTGTGGTTCATGTATTTGTCACAGTTGGTAATATGAGGATTCAGTGGTAGACATTTTGACCATTAATTTTTATAATTTTCTTATTTTTCTTTTCTTATGTACCTGAAAATGGCAAAAATTATGCATATGAATATATTTATATATGCATATGTATAAATAAATATATGCATATGTATTAAATAGAGTTATATAGATATTTCACTGAGTGCATTTTATTAAAATTAAATTATTTCTTAATTAATTGATATTGTAATAGCCTAAATATTTTATTTTTCTAAAAGGAAGGCTTTTTTTCTGACATTGAGTTGATTGAAAACATATTTCCAAATAATATTCATTTTTCAAAATGATGTGCTATTTCCACTTACTATTTATCTCAGTAAATGCTGCTAGATGAATATGACTTAATATAATAATTATGTTGTGAAGCTTCGTGTTATATTATGACATTGCTTTTGGAATACAGACATGCCTGTAGAATTTCTCATTTGCTGCTTTATAGTGTTATTTATTGTTGATACAGCCACAATTGAATTTAAATTTAGCTTATGTTATTTTCTTGATAAAAGCATACAATTGTTCATGTAGTTCATGCATAGTTCAAGTTAAAGATTGAATTTTCAAAATATTTTCTATGACATACTATTCAGCAATACCAGGAAACGTGTTTTCAATTGTGATGGTATATTTACGTAAGCAATTTGGATTTATCACCTCTGCATATAAGCCAAAAAATGCAAAATTTTATAGACAACTAATTATACTTGACTTTCTGATTTTCAAAAGTATAATCCAGTAGTTATTTGCTATTATTTTATTGTTTGTAGATTGACACTGTTATTATTACACTTACACAAGTTAATAAAAAGGTTTTATAAACAAATTGATTCAAAATTTTTTTATATGTGAAATCAATGTTGTGTTATATAATTCACTTTCTTAAGCATTACAAAATGATTTCTCGGTCAACACTGCATTTAAAAAAAATTTATAAGCCCAATTATTTTTTATTCTTAGATTCAAGAGACATAAAATTAATATGTCAAAATACTATAAAACTTTTAATTTCTTTATCTCTCTTTCTTCAGACATATAATTAATTAGGGAACAGCTCTTGCCCATGTGTCTTTGAGTAGCCCCATGATATAAAGGTCTGTCAAGTCTGTCTGCCAAACTCTCTGACTTAATCTAGCTTAAATCATTTCTGAATATGGGTTTTTGAATATGTTTAAACAAAAACAATATTTAAACTTCAAATTATAACTTATCATTTTTCTTATGCATTTAAAGTTTTTATTCAGAACTTTCAAAATTACAAGTGGTATTTGGAATTGAGTTATTGTTTTTTCATCATGATCCTTAATACCAAGAGCAAAGATTTTCTTCTATATTTGATTTCACTAATATTTCCTGTTAATTTTGCATCATAATATTGAATCACTTATAAACACATCCATTTGCTGAATTACTAACTGCTGACTTACCTTTCATTGATAACAATAAGTGAACAAACCTGAAAAAATGGCAAGTTTGAGGTCTGTTTTTCCAGGTGATCCACTTAGTTAATTAAAGAGAGAGGTGCCCTTCAGATCTTAGATAATAAAATTTAGCTTTTCTGGGTTAAACAATAATCAAATCACATCAAAGGACCAAATCAAAATATTTGGACCAAGAAGTACAAAGCTGCTATGAAACAAGTTAATAAAAACCAAAGAATGTTTGTCTGAGTTTGCATTAAAGGATAGAAGGTGGTGTTTGGGAAAAGTTGTTGAGTTGCTGGAGTATGTAAAGTTTATGCAGAAACGAGGGTGGAGACAATTCATGGGAGGGAGTAATTTGTTTATAGTATACCTGAAACCTTCTTTATAGGAAAGATGTTAAAAAACATTAATTTTATTTAAAAATCGACAGTCATAATTTCACTTAATGCACTCATAAGAGATGATAAATGCATATTCTGCCAAAGAAACAGTTTGTAGACTATTGATAAATTTTGTCAATCTTCAGAGAAGTCTCCTAGAAAATTTTCCAGAATTTTTTTGAAATAATATTATGCTTTTTGAGATTATTTTCAAGCTGAAATATGTTTACTTCTGAATTTAATTTTCCAATATGAATTTAAATAACAAATAATCAATCTGGAGTTTCCAGCGAAGGAGAACATTTTAAAGATTATTTATTTGCCATTTAAGCAAATAGTCCTGTGAATAATATTCAACATTTGACTTTCGATTAGCAGATCAGAAAAAAGAACTGAAAAAAAAATATTTAAGTATTTTAGCTTCATAATCAATTATTACAGCTCCAGATAGAACAAAATGTCTAAAAATATTTAATGATAGTAAAAAAAAATAACCTCAACTGGATGCCAGTTCCATAATCAAATTTACATCCAAAGTCATGATAAATCTTAGACTTACACGTAAATCTAGTTTAAAAAAACAATTTAATACAAATAGAAAAAAACTGTAATTATACATTTTAGCAACTATATTTCTTTGCTTTTGTTATTTTTTCCTGTTAAATTAAACTTAATCGACTTTAATTTGGGATCTTTCTGTAGAGTGAAGTAAGTTTTAAAATAAATTAACTTATAAAAGATAATGTGCTCTAAGTTTATCCAAAGGCATAAATATATTTATATTATTCTAATGTAATTGTGTCAACTGTGCTACAACATGATTTGCAACATGTTAATGACAATAAAGCTATTGTTAGCAATGACTATTTTATTTTCTGTAAAAATGCCTAGAAGGCCATTGATCAAAGTGATAATTACTAGCATTTCACATTAAGAGCAAGAACATTTATGACATAAAATGAAAAAAAGAAATACCCCAAATACAAACTATTTCTATCTTACAAACTAATAAAGGAAAATGACTTTCAAATCATTGTAAACCTTTAAATTACTTTTCAGTGTCCACTTCACACAAATTACATTATAAGTTCATTATCACTAAGACATATGCCCTGCTAATTGCAATATTAACATCTAGAAAATAATCTTTTAAAATTCAAGATAGAAATTTTTTTAATGAGTTACTGTGAATATTTTACTAAGAGATAATGTAAGTCTAATGGTTATAGAGAAGTGTAATTTTGGTGTAGATTAGATGATAAGTAGTAAAACTTTAAAAAGTTCTTAAAATATTTTTCATTTTTGCAAACTTAAAACTAGTCCATTTCTCTTACAATTGACAAATTTAATTTATATTTTCTAAAAACTGATTTGTACTGTTCCTAAAATGTTTAGTGATAAAATTTCTCTGTCAAACATCATTTTTAATTTTATAAAAATATTGCTTGTAAAAATAAGGTAACATTTTAAATATTAAATTAAAATATGTTACATGTGCGTCCCTAGGAAAAAAGCAAATATTTAATTTTTCCCATTTATACTTCTAAGCAAAAATGGAAAATGCCATTATCTAATATTTATCAGAACATAAAAATCTGTATATTTTGTAAAGGTAATTGGTAACATCAATGAAACAACAAAAGTTTCTTCTTATTACATTTACAGTCTGGAACATATATTAGAAGCAGAACATCACTACCTGTATCCATCTTGGTGTAATATTAAGGAAAATTTTGGAAGATTCTTCAAAATGCCTTGCTGGTTATGTTGTAGAGTATATAAAAACTCACTATAAATGGATGCATTGTCATTCAATATAACATTTTTTTCCCTAAAAGATTTTATCTGGTGCTTAGCAGCATTCTCAATGAAAGACACGTATTACTCAATTTTTAATCTTTGACCTCAAAAAACAAATACATCAAAATTAAGAATGTTTTTAAATTGGAGAATATCATGGACTAAATTGATAAACAGTTGAATAAATGTGAGAAAACATTTTCAATGTTTAAAACCAATGAAGAATTAATTTTTAGAATATTCAAGGATCTGTTGAAGATCAAGAAAAAAATGCTACTTTAAATGAAAAATTATACAGATATGAGTAGGGAATTTTCAAAAGCAAAAATGAAGATGTTGACAAGATAACCCAAGTTATTGTAATAGTAGGATGAAGAGTGGGGTCTTCCAACAGATATTTTTATGTCTTAACCCTTAAATCCTGTGAATTTCACCTTATTAAGAAAAAATAGTCTTGCAGATGTAATTGAATTAAGGATCTCCAGATGAGACTATCTGGGATTATCTGAGTGACCCCAAAATCCAATTGCAAGTATCTATATAAAAGAAGAGAAGACACAACCAGAGTAGAGGCCTTGTGAAGACAGAGATTGGAGTTATACAGTCACAAACTAAAGAATTCTTGAGCTACTGAAACTGAAAGAGGAAAAAAAGGATACTTCACTAGAGAATTCAGAGGCAGTGTGGCCCTGACAACACTTTTGATTTTGAACTTTTAGTCTCCCGAACCATAAAAGGATAAATTTGGTTTTTTAGGTAGCTCCGTTTGTGGTTGTTACAGGAACCCTAGGAAACAGACATAGTCGGTAGCCAGAAAAATAATTTTAAATTATCAATTACTTTACATATGATACACTGAAAAATAATATATACATACATATAATGTATGTATACATATACATATATATTTTTACAAACACACATACATATACTTATTTAAGCAACATACTATGCAAGAATATGTTCACATAAATATAAACAAAAAATTAAGTGGTTTTCTGTATATTAGACAAATGTGAATGGATTATGAGGAAGCAAGAAATGAATGAACCAATTTTTATAACTAAAAGAGGCCTTGGACACATCAATGAAAATAACAATCAACGAACAACTGAAGATTATGAATAATTCTAACCTGTACACCTCAGGTCTTCCCCCCTCCCAAATTATACATGAAATATATGCAATTTATGAACCCCTCAAAGATTTAAAGTGTATAGGTTATGGGTACAGATACTAAATAAATATTTTCTTGGCTTGCAAAAGCTTATAATCCAGTGGAGGAAACATACATATATAAAAATATATTAGGGAATAAATTGTGATAGGTGTGCAGGCAAGGCACCATGCAAATAAAAGAATATAGAGGTTAATTATCAACTGATGATTTGAAAGGTTTATGGAGGAGTTATAATTTGAACTTTGCCTTTGAGACAAGAACAATCTTGACAGGTGGAGGAGGATGAGATTGAACAAAACGCTGGATATAGTTAGGTATATGCTGGATTGAGGAGTACTGTAGTGGCTACCAAGAGGACTGAAGAAGCAATTAGAGCAGAACTCAGCAAGGAATAGTTTGTGAACAATAGGGATAGTTGCATTGACATCCTTTTTGAGAGGCTAGTGAATGTTGGCCAATAGCATCACCTATAATCACCTTTTTGATATTATCAGTCAGAAGGACTTGGCTGGATTGAGAGATATTTATCCAAGAAGGTCAGAGAGAAGAAGAATGTAGAAAAGGCAAAAATAGCACTGGAATACTAAGAATTAAATTTAAAATGACAAGCATTGTAAAAAGGAGAATCTAAACAAAAACTGAGGACTAAGTGGGGGTGCAATATTAGAAGTGTTTTAAGCATACTTTATGTTTTTATTTTTATTTATTTTTTTTTTTAGGACTGAAGACAAACAGAAGAGAGAGGTTTAGAGACCTACTTTCTAGATATGTAATTGAGATATGCCCTAATACCAGTAGGAGCCTGGGATATCTGAGTCTACCAAGCTCAAGAATAAAGAAAGAGGCAGAAGTGGAGAACAGTACTGTGAAAATACAAAAATCATATGCTGGTGGTCATTGGTGCAGTGTCTGCTACAGTTTATATATCATTAATTAAGTCGTGATCATAAAAAACACAGAATTCCAGTTTTTGGAGATAAACCTGGAGTAGTGAATTGCCCACTTGGCAAAATACTACTGGCAAAGATTTATAAAATGGATTTTCTATTAAAAAAACAACAACAATTTTATATCTCAGAAAATTATATTGGAACTTTAATATCTTATATCACTAAGACAAACAGGTAGAAATAAACATAATTTGGGAAAGAAAGAGTATTCATTTTAATGCAGTTCAACTTAGGAAACTAATAAAGCCTCAGATGGGTCAATATGTTTAAATTGCTTTTTATTAATCTCACTGAAGAAAGAGAATTTAAGTTGAAAAGATCAGATGTATGGATTAAAATAATGGCTTCCATGTAATTAACCAAAACCCAAAATCTATGAAAAGAGATTTATATTTTATATGTTTTAATCTCAAAGAAGTTTGATTTATTGAAAAAAGCTTGTTCAGGGAAATTTAAAAGTGAAATGTTTTCATAAGAGAAAGATCCATTTGCAAAAATAGAATGCAAAAGTAAGATTAAGGGAGGGATGAATGGGCCATATCAAGGCAGATGCAGTTTTCATTTACAGGTCATATTTCAACAGTAACAGTAAGGTTTATCTGTGAAGAGCTTCATAAAATTATCTGTCTATCTCTCTCTCTCTCTCTATCATCTATCTATCATCTATTTTCACTCTAATTTAAAAAGTGAAAACTCAAAAGGTGTATTTATCATTTCCTGAAAAATGCTTAATTTAAATCTTAATAAACATGTAATTTATTTTAATAAAATTAGTTCACAGGTGATGTAATTTTCATAATTGTTTTGATTTTTACCCTTTTATCTGTACAATTTATTTTCATTTTTATAAATTCTAGATGAATCAAACTTTGAATTTTTTATTACCTTTCAACATGGTATTTGCCAAAGAGAAGCAATCTGCCTTTGCAATCTATATAATCATGACTCCAAAATATTAAAGAAATAAATACATTGAATGTTAAATGTATATTAACCAGATTGAGTGAAAATATATAACTATTTTCCAGATTCTCTATTGCACTGATTTAGCAAAAATATCAATCAAGGTTGATATATGATATATATATATCATATATATGTATATATATGTATATATGTGATATATGTATATATATGTATATATATGTATATGTATATATGTATATATGTATATATATGTATATATATGTATATATATGATATACGTATGGATCATGTGCTTGAGCACACATATATATCCAGAAAAATTAAAATTCATTAGCTAATTATGTGCTTATATGTTTGTAAATAACATATATATTTCTATATGTTTAAAGTATGTGAATACATGTATATATATTTGTATCTGCATTATATCATTATGTTTTATATCTAGATAATAGACATTTATATCTCTAATGAGAAAGAAAGAGTGCCTATACTTATCTAGTCAGATATTTTTCATTGTCATTACATTTATAATGGTAATAGTAATTTCTAGAAGTATCTAAATTTTAAACATCCCCTAATCTTTTTTAGACTAAATAATTAAATAGTTATTAGCATTTAATACTTTTCATGATCAGATGTATAACTCATATGTGAGATCAGATGTATAACTCATACTATGAGAAAGATGTTTTCATAATATATTTGTAATAATAAAATACATATTTCTTTTTAATATGGTGCTCCAGTGGCTTATAGCACTAGTAAGTAAGCATTGCAGTACAAATGAGATCCATATGTTTTTCCATATTTTGTTCTATATTAGTTACACATTTTTATGCCTAATGCATTAAAAATGTATGCCTGAGCAAAAATATTTGTCTGACTGGCTGTCATGCAGCCACCAGAAAATAGATATCTAAGTAGAGATCCTTCTTTAATTAAAGGAACACAGATCTACCTTTGCTAGTGTTTTCTATTATTTTTTAAAATAGACTAACTAGAGAGTATGATACATGACCTAGAATTCCAAAAATTCTGCCCTATTTTTATACCATATTTGGAAATGTTTATATTATTTAGGCTCAGCATTTTGCTCCAGAAATGTGTGTCTATGCAGTGCACATGTGCAATATGGACATTGAGTGTGAGTCTACACTGTGTGTCTGAGAAAATATGTTTGTGTTTATATTGCTTATTTATTAACTATGTACCAGTTTTCTTATATAATATACAATTTAGGAATTTAAATATTTCATGTCATTGGATATTTTAATGTTTTAAAAAATCACTTTAATGTGTTAATACTATAACATAAGTATTTTGTCAAATATTGAGTTATAAAAGAAATTATATGATTGATGACTAAAGTGAAATAATAATATTAATAAAATTTAAGGGTTGGAAAGAAACTCAACTATTCATCTCTTATTTTATTAGTCTCTAAATTCTCTGAGTACTCAAAGATTCTACTGAAAGGAAGCATATCATCCTCCAAAGTAGTTTGCTCCTTCTTTCTTTTGTTCTCTTCAAAATGTCACCTTATTTTGACCCTAAATTTATATCAGAGATAATTCCAAGCAATAGAAATTATATGTAATTTTTGTTTTCCTTTTTTCATATGATAATCTTGCAATTATCTGCAGAGGGTTGCCCATGAACCCTCGGAATCCAGAATGGCTAAGCACTATGTCCCATGAAAAATAGATCTGACTTGCTCAATCATTTCTCTTTTTTCTTAATATTCCTCTTTTCCTATAGGATTATTAATGTGTGTTGTGTTGTTAAGAAAGGAATCAAAACTCAAGGAGTAACTTAGTCAGTATGAATTAGAGCAATTTAAAAAAAGAATTTTAATCAGATGTAATATATTGACAAAGAATAAAGATACCCTAACGTGGACAAAGTAAATATATATTTCAAGACAGCAGGTAATATGACAGCCAATCAACACCAAGAGGATAAACTTAATATCAAGGTCTTGTGGACACCAGAGCTAGAGGTTTTGTTTTTATGTTTTTATTCTTATCCCAATTCGGATCATCAGCTCTTTTCAGTCTTTTCTCTCATTCAATCCTTTTTTTTTTTTTTTTTTTTTTTTGACTCATCACTTATCATGTGTTTCCAAATGGCACTTTAGCACCTGAGTCTAAATGACCTTACAGCTTTGGCTTCTTATAGATAAGTTAATTGGTCCCTTAGTGTTCCAATTTTAGTTTTCAGGAAGGATCATCTGATTTGTGGCTTCCAAATTTAGTCCAACAACCTGGAGCCTACTGGGGTGTTGGGTGGCTCATGCTCACATTGTTAGAAGAGATACAGTTGATGCAATTCTCAATAATGGGAATGGAGTAAACAAGCAATGAAACAGTACTGAAAGATTGTCACATTTCACAATCTAGACAATATAATTCTTCATTATAATTATATTTATGTAATTTAACATTACTTACTTTGGCATACACATTAGTCTATTGAATTACATTGGAATATACATGATCTTACCAATCATAAATTTTCTTCCTCAAATAAAAGTTTCTGTATTAATCTCTAAAATAATGTTTAAATGTAAGTATGTAAGTTATGTATATTTTAAGAAAAAGGGACCTAATTCAAAAAAAGATTAGGTGAGACTATTAAAGCTGCAGGAACAATACATGCAAGAGTTGAACAGCATTTCTTGACAATTTATTATTGCCTTTTTCAGAAAGGAGTTATGCATTTTATACAGAGAAAAAATCCAATTAACACACACACTTACACACACACACTTTTACATAATTCTTTATACTCATTATTCATTGGGTTTATCTGCTCATTCTCAAACTTTATCTCACAGCTTTTATGTAAAAAGTTTCCCCCACTATAACCAATAGCATAACCATTAGTCTCAGTCTTTTTCTCTCTTCTCAGAGGGCACTTAAAAATGTATAATAGGCACTTATACTTTAATTCTGGATGAGATTGGCATTCCTTTAGTCTATTTTGTGCTGAATATATCTCATTTCATTTTTTATCCCATGTCGACAAAATTAATTCATGATTTTATATAAGTATGTGTGATACACACACACACACACACACACACACACACACACATACTAGATAGAAAAGAGAAAAGGATACTAAATACAAAGAGAAAGGGATATATCAATAAAAGGCAAGATTTTTATGAATTAGCTATAACCAATTTTTTGCATTTACTCTATTGTGCTCTTGTCAGAACTGGACACTTTGTATTCGAAAAGCAGAAAATGAGAGTTATTAACTGATACATGGTTAGTTGACATATGATTTGATCTAAACAATTTATTTCCTGGAAACATATTTGGAAGCAAAGGCAAAATATATAATGTTACAAAAAGAAGAGAGACCTTTACATTTTAGCCTTTCCAGAGATCTCAGCTGTTGCCCTAGAGGTGTGAGTGAGGCCATAAAGTACAGACAGTACCACAGTTGACCCACTAACTGATTTTATATTCATGAGACAGCCAAGCCATCATCACATGAGCAGAGGTAAGCCATTCAAGCTGAGTTCTTCCCACATTGTCAAAATTGGAACAAAAAATAAATGGTTGAGGTCTTTAGCGACTAAATTTGTTTTGATGTAGAAAGATACTACTAATATATAGGAGATATATTGATAAATTACTTTGTTTATATAAAAACAATTAATAAATAATTTTTCTGTATTTTTTTCCAGAGAAAAATTGGATGGACCAATAAGTAGAAACCAGTGAGATATTATTTATCAAGTCATTCAAAGAAATTTTACTAGGAAATTGAGCACAAGCAGTAGAAATACAAATAAGCTAAGGTCCCTTTAAATCAAAAATTTTATATGCAAATGCAATTTAAATTATCTAAATTTAATGGGCTCTCTTTAAGTTAGTCTACTTCTCTAGAGGTCTACTTGCACTTCTTGGAAATATACAATGTTAGATAATGTAGTAGACAATCAATTTATGTTTTTTTGACCTGACAGATTAATATAAGCTAAGATTTATTGAATTTTTATTTAGACTAAGGTAAGTAATATATATTAATTATGCCAATGCTTTGAAAGTTAAGTATGCTTATTAGGATCATTTAATCATGATAAATAGATGTTGCAGTTGAATTTTAGAAGCATAAGTAACATCTTATAAATGATAAACTCAGGATTCCAGAGATGAAACTTTAACCATGAAGCTATTCTGTAAGCTTGTCTTTGACAATAAATCAAATTTAGAAACAGATATGATTTGATTTACATACTATAGTTTGAAATACATCTTAAAAACAAATTATGGATTTCACATATTTTCAAAACTTCCTAAATTATAATAAAGACATACTTGTCCAAATTCATACTTATATATGCAATATAATAAAAATCTATAGAAGTAAAACTAATTAAATAAGATATATCAATGAGAAGTTAGTGTTTTCACATTGTAATATTAAATAAATAATCTCATTTGAACTTTATTTGCAAAATGTCTTCAAATATCATCAGTGACACCTAAAAATGTTAACCTTGCAAATTATTTATTCTACTCTATTTTTCATAATGCTATTTTGATTTTAAATAAATTTTCAAACTTTATGTCAAATAAGCACATCTTGATCTTGCAATGTTAAATGTGATCAACATATTCTTGATAAATATTTTTTGAGTTCCATCAGAAGAAATAATATCTAACTTTTTATTCTTGAGGATAAGAGTTATATTCTATCCCTTTTTACAATATTTGTCAATTAGAATTGAAATAACAATTGTTGTTACAAAATTTTATTCATATTATTTTATTTTACACATTAAAACTCATAAATTTTGAGTAATTTCTCATTGAGTTAAAATATTATTTTTTCCTTATATCTCATACATATACTACTGGCTCTGGTGAATATCACAACTGAAGCTATTTTTGTGTAATATGTTATTGGTTTGTAAATTTACTTCTAGTGTGGTGGCTGAAAAATTGACTCTTACTGGAAATTACTGTTTGACTATTGCTATGGGCACGTAGGCCTTTGATTATAGGAACATAACATTCTAAACAAGCTTTCTGCTTCTGTAACCCGCTTATGCACCTGACCTGTGAGTTGACAGGTAATGAATAGAAGAAGGATAGACCTTTGTGTTTAGACAGAATGAAGAATGGGATTTGGGGCTTAAAACCCCTGTACCTCTACATTTCGGGGCTGCTTAATTTGCGTTCTGCGTACCCCTGGCAGACCCAGCTGGCTGAATAAAGAGTGTTTCCTATAACTCACTCACTGAGTTCCGGTGGTCCGTGTGTCTTTTGGGGCTGGCGACCACAACACTAGTAGCAGAGGAAATGATTTACGAAAGTACAAAATTAAAGCGAGAGCCATTAACATGCCAACATACAACATTTTGTTATTTCTTTTTAAAAATTATATATTTCCTAAATATTCAGAATGATTCCATAGATAAAACATTGATTTGTATATTAGTGATAATCACATCAAATTCATAAATAGGTTTAATCACTACAATTTTTTGTCCAATGTCACCTTAGTTAATCATAACTAATTGCTGTATCCAAATAAGGAGAGCATTTGGTAATAATATTAGTTGCCTATCTAGCAATCCTTAATTTTTTAATCTTAATGACTAAATAGCATACTATTTATGATCAGTATTTCATTTGAGAAACAATGCCTTCTATGTATAAAAATAACCAAGACCAATTTTAAGCAAAACATTGTCTGAGTGAAAAGGACAATGACTTCAACTATATATTTGTGTTTCCTGTGTAACATCTCTTTCCAGTGAATATTAACTCCATTTTTAAAATTCTGTGCAATTAAAAGACTGTATTTCTGGTCAAGATGTGGAGTACGTAAACACTGTGCTTGCCTCTTCCCATGACCACATTAACACTACAACTAAATTACAGATTAATCAACTTAGAGAATCATCTGAAGACTAACTAAATAGAACTCCTATAACAAAGGATATAGAAGAGAGGCCACATAGAGACTGAGAAGAGGAGCAAAGATGTGAAATGGGCTGGCCCCATACCCACTTATAGTGGTTGAGCAGCAGGAGGGATATCTTTGTATATTTGTAGAGCTCTACCCAGAGGAGAGAGGGTTCCCAGCCTCATACCAGGGCTCCTCAGCCCAGGATTCCAGTGCTGGGAAGAGGAGCCCTTACAAAATCTGGCTGTGAAAATCAGCAGGAATTCCAATCATTTGGGTGAGACAGAAGGCAGCCGAAAACTCAGATAGTCCCTTAAAGAGCCTACACATAGACTCACACACTCACAGGCAATCATCCTGGTCTCTGGCAGAGAAATAGCAGCTAAGAAGGCACCAGAGACATATGAGGAAACTAAGTTATATGGCTTCAGGGCAGAAGCTGGAGGAATAACTGCCATTGTCTCTTTGTTGAGCCCTCTGCTGGTGCAGCCTACAGGGTGGCACCCACCATCCTGCCTATATTGAGGCCTCCCCCAACATGGCCAAATTTATACCTGCAGTGGCCTGGTGAAGGTCACTCGCTCCACACTGGTGACTCCCTGAGACCCTGCCCCACCCAACTCGTGCCTTCCAATCTTGTGGATAGGAACCCAGCCCCACCACAAGCTATCAGCAGGAGGCTCCTTTAGCAACAATCAACAAGCCTCAGCTCACATATACCCAGAGTCATTTTTAGTGTCTGGCAACAAGCCGCACACCAAGGTTTGGTATTTCTTCAACAAATCTCACAGAAATACAAAGTTTATAAGAATATACTATGATAAATTTCTAAAAACATACAGTCTTCCAAGACCGAGTCAGAGAAATGAGGAATTCTGAACTGACCCATCACTACTAACAAAATCAAATTGGTAAGCAAAAATTTTCCCACAAACAAAAGTCCTGGACCAGTTGGCTTCACAGATGAATTTTATCAAATGGTCAAAGAAGAATTAACACCCATTCTTCTCAAACTATTCCAAAAAATTCAAGAGGAAGGAAGTTTCCCAAGTTCATTTATATGGCCACATTACCCTGATTCCAAATCCACACAAAGACATTATAAAAAAAGAAAATTATAGGGTTATTCCTGATGAACATAGACAGAAAAATCCTAAACAAGATATTAACAAACCAAATTCAGAAACACATGTTAAAAAGATCATACACCCTAATCAAGTTGAATTTACTCTTGGGATTCAAGATTGATTCAAAATCGGCAAATCAATTAATGTGATACCCACATTACAATTGAAAGACAAAAATCATGATCATATTAATAGATGCCAAATAAGCATTTGACAAAATCCAGCATCCATTTATGATAAAAACTCACAATAAAGTAGTAATAGAGGGAACATACTTCACGTAATAAAGGTCAGATATCATAAATCCACAGCTATAGCATACTCAGTGGGGACAAGTTAAAGCCTTTTTAAAGATCAGAAATAAACAAGGACATGCACTTTTACTACTTTTATTTAACATAGTATTAGAAGTCTTAGCCACAATAATCAGACTAGAAAATAAATAAATAAATAAATAAATAAATAAATAAATAAATAAATAAATAAAGGTACCAGATTGGAAAAAAAGAAAGAAAACTGTCATTATTACAAATTGCATGATACTATATAGAGAACCCTAAAGATTTTACCAAAAACTGTTACAACTGATAAATTAATTAAAGTATCAGAATGAAAATTCATTTTCAGAAATTGGTAGCATTTTGATACAGCAACAATGAACTAATGAAAAAAGAAATTAAGGAAACAATTTCACTTACAATGAAATAGAAAACAATAAAATACTTAGGAATAAATTTAACCAAGGAAGTAAAAGATCTGTATTTAGAAAATTATTAGTTGAAGATACAAGTTTGTATTTTAAATATGTAATTTGTATCTTAAAAATATAATTTAAGATACAAATAAATGGAAGTATATACCATGCTCATGGATGGAAGAACTAATATTGTTACAATGTCAACAGCCCAAACTGATCTATAGATTCA
The DNA here is from genome assembly GCA_003508835.1 of Eonycteris spelaea. Classification (NCBI taxonomy): domain Eukaryota; kingdom Metazoa; phylum Chordata; class Mammalia; order Chiroptera; family Pteropodidae; genus Eonycteris; species Eonycteris spelaea. The sequence continues at coordinate 1,669,256 of PUFA01000153.1, forward strand.
ATACAATCCCTATCAAAATACCATGGCCTTTTTCACAGAATTAAAACAAAACAAATAATCCTAAAATTTATGTGGAACCATAAAAGACTCCAAATAGCCATGGCAGTTGTGAGAAAGAATAAAGTTGGATGTATCAAGCTACCTGATATCAAACTATACTACAAGGCTACAGTAATCAAAACTGGCATAAAAACAGACACAGAGCTCAATGGAACAGAATAAAGAGCCCAGAAATAAACCCATGCCTAGAGGGTATTACCTAAAGTGAAATAAAACAGAAAATACCATATGTTTTAACATATCTGGAATCTAAAGGACAGAATAAATGAACAAATAATATGGAAACAGACTCATTTAACCTATGACAAAGGTGCAAGACTGTACAATAGAGTAATGTCAGTTCATTCAATAAATAATGTTAAAAAACAAAACTGGACAGATACATGAGAAAAAAAATGAAACTGGACCACTTTCTTATACTATATACAAGAATAAACTCAAAATGGATTAAAGACTTGAATGTAAGACCAAACACCATAAAACTCTTAGAAAAAAAAATTTAGCAGTAAACTCTCTGACATTGTTATTAGCAATATTTTTTATGCTGTATCTCCTTGGGCAAGGGAAACAAAAGAAAAAATAAAACAAATGGGATTACATCTAACTAAAAAATTTTTGTACTGCAAAGGAAACCATTAACAAAATGAAAAGGCAATCTACTGAGAGGGAGAAGCTATTTCTCTATGTTATATCGGATAAGGGGTTAACACAACAAATGTATAAGAATTTATACAACTCAACATCAAAAACAAACAATTATATTTTAAAAAATGGTCAGAAAACCTGAATAGGCATTTCTTCATAGAATACATACATATGACCAATAGATATGAGACGATGTTCAATGTCACTAATTATCAGAGAAATGCAAATTTAAACACCCAAAAATATCACCTCACACCTGTCAGAATGACTGCCATCAACATATCAACAAACGTTGGTGAAGATGTGGAGAAAAGAGAACCCTTGTGCACTGTTACTGGGATTGCAAATTAGTACAGCTACTAATGAAAAATAGTTTGGAAAATAGTTTAGAGTCTCCTCAAAAAGTTAAAAGAGAACTACATTATGACCTAGCAATTACACTTTTGGGTATTTATTCAAGAAAACAAAAACACTAATTCAAAAAGCTATATGCACTCCCATGTTCACTCCACTGTTAATTATAATAGCCAAGATATAGAAGCAACCTAAGTGCCCATCAATAGACAATTAGATAAAGAATATGTGGTAATATATACCATAGAAGATCACTCATTCACTAAAAAAAAAAAAAGAAAGAAATCTTACCATTTATAATGAAATTGATGGGACTACGTATATTATTTTAAGTGAAGTTGTCAGACAAAGACTAATACCATATGTTTTCGATTATACGAGGAAACTAAAGAACAAAATAAATGAACGAACAAAATGGAAATAGACTTATAGATACAAAGAACCAATTAATAATTGCCAGATGGGAAGAGGTTGGGTGGCTGGGTAAAAAAGGTGAAGAAATTAAGTACAAATTGCTAGTTACAAAATAGTCATGGGAATGTGAGGTACAGCATAATAAATATAGCTAATAATATTATAATAGCTATGTATAGTGCTAAGTGGATGCTAGACTAATTGGGGGATCACTTTGAAAATTATATAAATGTCTAACTACTACATTGTACATCTAATATAAAATAATATTGAATGTCAAACATAATTGAAAAATAAAAATATCAAAAATAATTTTAAAATATTTAAAGAGCACCTTTTTGAAAATAATTTATCAGAGTAAATATGAAATTACCCTCAACTTTGGTTAGTGACCTTATGGAAAGAAATGATATTAAAATGTGGTACCACATTCCAAAGTGTGGTGACATTATTTAGAATCCACATTTTAATATTTTATATATGTCATCTCTTACTAATTACTATCAATTCACCTTAATTACATATTAAAAATGGGCTTCTTTTAAAAAGTTTCTCCCATTTTAAAGCACATTAGAATCACCTTGGTTACTTTTAAAAATAATTATGATCAGGCTCTACCTGAGATTTTTAAAATTAAAGTCTACAAAGAAGTTGAACTAGATCACTTTAACTTTATTTATCCCTTAATAACCTTATTGAATTTGAGAGTGCTGGCTTCTTTCAGTAAAATATTTTTCCACATATCACACAATTTAAAATGAATAAGTATATTTTGTTTAAATTTTATTGTTCCTATAATGAACACTTTTATAATATATGCAGTGAGATATTTTTAATAAAAATGTTTATATATTTTGATTTTACATCAAAAATGCAATTTCTCATTGCAGCTCTAAATTTCTAGACAAACAGGGTAACTTCACACAGCTATGGCAACCAGAACAATTGTTTCAAAACAGTAATAAAAGGCTCATGAAATTGTTAGTTACTGACTACTTCTAAAGATAGTGAATTAAGCAGATTTATGCATGAACAAGTTTTTTTTTTTTTTGGTTTATAAAATAGAACCCTTTTGAATACTTTATAAATTTGAACCGAAGAACTTATAACCATCTGAGTTTATGTAATCTGCAGTATTTGTCTTGTTTTTTTCAAGATCTTACTTAGGAAAATTATTTATAAATGATTTTATCTTTTAGTAATAAAATATTTATATTCTTTTTATTTTAAACTGTATTCAAGTTGATGAAATTTCAATTAAAATTAAAACTGAATTTGTAGAAGGAAATAAAATACATCTATCTCTGATGTGAAGAACTTCCTCAGCATAATTATGAAAACAATATGATATACGGTTTTGCAGAAGTGTCCACCCAACTATTGCCTCTTACAGCAAAGTAATTCAGAGAGAGAGAGATATTTAGACTGTTCCTACAGATTCTGTTTCTGCCATTCACCTTGGATGTGTATATTCTTGGGTGTATGTATCAATTTATCATCTCTAATGTAAGGATAATAAAAGTATTTACCTCTTAATGTAGCTCTGAGAGAAGAAAACAAGATATTTCATGCCTGGAACACCTTAAATGCCCTGTAAATATTACTATTCTTATCTAATCACACTAGGATTCACTGAATTTATCCAAAAGATAAACCTCTGAATTCTCTTCCAGCTATTTATGAGCCATCCTTTGACTAAATGCAAGATTTTGATCATAACCTATATAAAACATTTTATAATCATTTTCCTCTTTTGAAACTTAGAATTGACATCTCCTTTCATCTGGGCCTTTCAAAGTGTCAGCAAAAATCAGTTCATAGAGAAAAAGACTATCCGAATGTTTTATAGTAAATTAATATAGTGTGGATTGCAACACCCTGTCCCTTTTCATTGTGTTTAGATAATTAAGCAGTGAGACATAACAGAGTGTGAATCATGTGGCATTTATTTACACATGGTAAGTTATTACTCATGAGGCTGAAAGCCAAATGCTCTCAAATGAGTGAAGTGTGAATTAGGTTTAGCATGCCTGGGCTGATATGTCTAAGCACATTATGAAATGCGACTCATAAATCAAATTAACACATGTAGAAATGCTTCAAAATAATAAGGTGAAATGATGTCAGAAAAATCCATAGCCAAAGATTGTGTGACTTCAACAGTGTTAATTAAAGTGAAAGTTCAGAGTTCTTTTTGAAAACACAAACAGTTAGCTTTTTGTTCATGTGTTTTTGCTGGAATTTATGACTTGTTTGGCTTTTATGTGAGATTTGTTAATATTGATGTTAACGTGTCAAATAGTGAGACAAATTTTAACAAATAGAGAGTCCACAGTACTGCTATATTTATGGTCTTAGGCTACATGGTTTAATTTTCTATAAGCTCCTTTTGAAATTCTGATACCAGTGCCTACCCTGAGTCAACATCATTCCATTATTCACCAATCATTCTTAGATACCTAGCTAATAATAACTTCATACATACTATCATGCATTAGTATTACTAGTACATATGTACCAATGCTATATGTATAATTTATAAATTTTCTACCCTTCAGCTAAGGTTACCTTCAGCTAGCCTATTTTCTCATTCAATCCAAAACTCATAATTATATTATCATAAATAAAAAAATATATATATAAAAAGACATTTACATAAGATTTTCTGTTAATTTTTAGCATTTAAAATGATATGAATAAATGTAAATTACATTCTTCAAATAGATTAATACCATTCTTGCATGATTTCAAAAACAAAAATCATACACATAGACATATACAAATTGTTTTCATCTATCTTCATAATATATGTGAATCAGATCACTGTGGCTCAACAGTTCTACAAATACACTTTACTCACTTCCCTATATATTAACATATTATAGACAAAGATCTTTCATTAAAACAATATCGTTATTAATACAATATTGCTAACTAAAGTTTACAAGTTATTTGGTTTTCAGCAATTGTTCCACTGATATCTTTTTTCTTTTCTTGGATTCAATGCAGGATTCTACACTGCATTTAATTATGTCTTCTTAGTCTCCTCCAGTCTGTGACAGTTCTTCAGTCTTTTTTGTCGTATAGTACTTTGACACTTTCAAGATTATTGGCTAGGTATTTTGTAAAATGTCCTTCACTTTGGATTTGTCTGGTGTTTTCTTGTGCCTAGATTGAGGTTATTTGTTACTGGGAAATATAACAGAGGTGATGATTCCTCTTGGTGCATCATATAAGTGGATACATGATGTGGACACATATTTTTTATGATATTAATCTTGATTCCTTGGATAAGGTGATGTCTGGCTGGATTCTCCATTGTAAATTAACTATCGCTCCTTTATAATTACTAAATATTTGAGGGGTGTGTTTGAGTCTACATGTATATCCTATTTCTGCTTAAATTTCTATCCACTAACTTTAACATCTTGACACATTTATTAATTGCAATTATTTTTTAAGGAAGAGTTGTTGCTTCCCCTTCATTTATTGATTCTGCTGTTCATTTATATCAGTATGGATTCAGATATTTATTTTTTCATTGAATTATTATATTATACTATTGTTATTTAGTTGCTCATATTGTCCTAATTTTGGTCATTGGAGACTTTCAGATTGGCTCCTCTGCCCTTAAAATAGGCTAACAAGCTCCTATCCTTTTGTTTTGTTTTGTTTTGTTTTGTTTTAAAGTACCTCCTGATTTTTTTGGCACCAAACGATTATCCAGACTCATGTTGTATTTTCCATGTTCCACCCTTGGAATCACCCAGTTTCCAAGGAGTCCTGATTCGTTTTACCAGAGAATGATGTTAATGGATGCTAAATGTGTTCATTAATATTAGAGTATCTATTTCAATGGATAAAGCCAGAAAAATTATATATGTACATTAATTCATGCATATACATTTATGTATATTTTTATAAATTTATTTATATATGCTTTAAAAAATGAGTCAATATTGATATTAACTCCAATCTAACCTCACAAGAATCATTCTAATTTTCTCTTATTTGTAACACCTTTATTTGATTCTCATTATTTACAATACATTTACAAATTCTTTCAAAAATAGTATAATAATTAAGTAGTTTCAGAATTTCTAAGCCAAACATCTGTGAAAAGCAAATTTACCAACTAGAGTACAATGTCTGCGTACAAATGTTTTTATCTTTAGCCTGGTAGTACCCAGCAAATTTTTTTTTTCAAAAATATTGAGGAAAGCTTTTTCCTTCCTATTGTGTTCACTAAAGTTATTTATTCATTTGTAATACAATTAGATACATTAGTCACAATCTGCTTTCCATCCTCTCCATTGGAGAGGAAATTTCCACTCAAATGGCTCACCTTGAAATCAGCTCTTTGTTCTGCTTCTGTAGACATGCTTGCTGCATAGGCCAAAGGGCAGAGTGATCTCGAAATCAACTAAAGACTCAATCCCCCATTTGATTGTTTTCTACATAACAGATATATTGCCTTGCTTGTTAAGAACAGATGTATTGACTTTGCTTGTTAAGCCCTAGAAAAGAAAGGTTACCCCTGAGCTTCGGGCCCAGATCTTCAGAGTGCTAGCTCTTCTGGGGCTGCTGGCATAATAAACCTGAGTTCTTCAAGTCTCTGAGTGGTGCTTGGTCTTGTTTCTGCAACGTTTCTGGAGGCCCTAGTGAGATTCCAAATATGCCGGCCTTTTGAGCTTGGCCAGGCTGGCAGAGAGGGGCTCCAAGATGAATGAGAAGCGCACCGGGTTCTCTTTTGGACCAATGCCCTGACTCCCAGAACAGCCGAGCCCCTGACCGGACTCATAAGAGGGACAGACCGACTCACCAGGAATGGCCATCAGGAGGCAGATGAAGCCTTTACTAGGAGACCCCAGGGCCATGCCCCTGGAACAGAAGTAGTACCATTAGCTGATCCTGATTGGAATTATAATACCCAAGAAAGAATGGCTAGATGCACCAAATTCTAGAGACTCTCATTGGGGTAAAGAAAGAAAAGAAAAGAAAAGAAAAAAGGAATAAAAAAGCCACAAACTATGAGAAGCTTAGCACCATTACTCAAGAAAAATATGAGATCCCAGCCAGCTTTTTAGCAAGTTGGAAGATACTAGATACTAATGTAGACCTCGCTTCCCCTGCAGGGTTAGATTTGTTAGGCCATCAATTTATTAGCTTATCAGCCCCTAATATCAGACACAAGCTTCAAAAGCTGCAAATGGAGCCACAGACTAACCAAATACTATGTATGGCCTTCACAGTCTATAACATTCAAGATCTTTAAGAGGGAAAAAGAGAACAGATTTAAAAAAAAAGGACAAGCCAGGATTATGGCTGTCACAATTGTCCAGGCCCTTGGTACCTGACAAGCATTCCTTAAGAGACCGGGGAATAAGGAGACATTGAGTTCTTGCTTCAAATGCAAGAAAGTAGGACATTGGGCAAAAGTCTGTACCAAAAAGCCCCCAAGCCTCTACCACACATGCAAAGTAACCGGTACTAATACCTGGCATTGTAGAGTTGACTGTCCACACTCCCAGAGAGGAGGGTGGCTAGTCAACACCCTAGTAGCCCAAGTCTGGGAACTGTGTGAATGAAGAAGCCTGGGCCATCTTTGCTGCCCCTGTCTAGAAATGGGGTCATCACTACCAAGGAGCCGTGGATAACTCTGGACTTAATGAATAAGCAAATTCAATTTCTTTGAGATACAGGGGCAACCTATTCTGTTTTCCCTGCAATTGCAGGAAAATCCTCCTCATGAACTACGATTATCATAGGAGCAGGAGAAGGCAAGATCAACCGTTTTACTCTACCACTGACCTGCCAATTTGAAGATTAGATCTTTCAGTGGGAGTTACTAACAAGTTAATCTAGCGGCTTGTTATAATAGCAATCCTGGGCAAGCCTGCTCCGCCAGTAAAAGTTCAGCTTCTATGCTCCTTCACCAAGATCCAGACTTATCAGCTGACCTAATGATAGGAGCACCTTCCCAGAAATCCTGGTAATCAGGAATATTCTCTCTCTTCTCCCTTGGACTCCAAGCGGGAAATGAGTTCTCTTGGGACTCCACCCATTTCATCGCTTCCTGAGGAAACTAGATATGTACCCTCGGGAAAATTACAAATGATGGGGAAATATGAGTAGTGCATGACCTCCTCTGATCTATATTTGTCTGTGTTATATGTAATATAGTGGTTCAGTTAAGAATTCTAATTATGATGGAAAGGAAAATATTTTTGGAAACAGAAGGTATAAAGTATGGAGACTTATTCTGAAGGGAATTGAAGAAAAGGTGTTTGTCTTAAAGTTGGTTATTTCTGAATAAATGGGAAGAGGCAAACTGAAGGAATGAGGAAAGTAGTAGAAGGTTTGTGAAAAGAAATCCTGAGAGGAAATTTTATGTGATAAAGCTAAACAAGATTAGAAATTTAAGTGCCAAAAGTAAGCTAATGCAAAATTAGATTTGTGTTTTAATATTTCTTAGACTATTGGTCTGCTACTGATGTTATGAAAAAGTTTTCTGAGTAGAAAACAAGGATTCTGTACTTCATCAAAATAATTTATGTGTTTTATGTTGTCTTGACCAGTTTTCTGAGACTTTTAGAGAATACTAACATTGACCCAAAGTCTGATGGCCAGACACTCCTGGCTATACATTTCAAAACTTGGTCTGTGCCCAATATTCAAAGGAAGCTCCAAAAGTTGGGGCCTAGACACGAACCCTAGATGCTGCCTTGGTGCCAACAGAATAGCCTGCTCCATGGCAAAAGCCTTCTCAGACCATCCACGCCATGGGAGACAAATTAGGACAGGTCAGAGAAGCCATTTTTGAAAATAGGTCTACTATAGACAACCTTTTACTCACATATAACCATGAATGTGACAAAGTTAAAAGACTATGTTGTTTTAATCTCTCTGACAACTTATTGAAGAAAAAAGAAGTGAAACAAATTCATGAGGTTATGTACAGGTTATGATCTCTCTTCATCACTTCCTGGCTGTCCAGTTTCGCTGCAGTAAGGAAGTATTTCTTATTTTCATTTTTTTAAATCTCTTGTTACTGCATCCAGTGTGCTCCCGAGTGTAGGTCCGTTGCCAGTTGGATACCTAGATAAAAACCTAAGCCGAAGGGAAGAATTTTCTTATAGCAGCAAAGGGATCAATCTTCTTTTCCTTGTCTAGGGACTGAGAGGGCACTTCAGCAGGAAACCCAAGAACCCACCCTGTTTAAGACAGAAAGAGAAAGAGCTCCATGAAACCCCAATAGGCAGGAATCAGGACTCTTCTCAGCAGGAAGCAGATACAGAAGAAACCTTCCATCTCTCAACATCATACTAATAATAAGGGTTTTTTTGGCTCTTAGAAAGGAGTTAGACAGGAAAATTAGTTAGGGAGTTTCTAGGTCTGCCTGCAAAGACACTGAGCTCATCCTATCCTAGAAGAGGTACACCCTAATCTGCCAATAATTGAATGAGTCATGGGGGTCCTGGTCCAGATTATGGAGTTGGGGATCCTGGCTTCTCCTACTTACAGGTCCTCTCCTCATGCTCCTCAGAGTGCTCTTATTCCCCTCGCTTTATCCTGAACTGTCTTGTCAATTTTGTCTCCTCACTCCTAGAGTCCATAAAGTTATAGATTGTTGTGATATCCAGACCACTCTTATACCAGCCCTTAGGCCAGCAGATCAGGAGGTTGATGCCCTATAAGGGCATGAAAAGGGGGGAATGAAGAAGAACTTTCCACTCAAATGACTAATCTTGTAATCAGCTCTTTGTTCTGCTTCTGTAGACATGCTTGCTACTTACGCCAAAGGGCAGAGTGATCTCGAAATCAACTAAAGACTCAATCTCCCATTTGATTGTTTTCTAGATAACAGATATATTGCCTTGCTTGTTAAGAACAGATGTATTGACTTTGCTTGTTAAGCCCTAGAAAAGAAAGGTTACCCCTGAGCTTGGGGCCCAGATCTTCAGAATGCTCTTCTGGGGCTGCTGGAGTAATAAACCTGAGTTCTCCAACTCTCTGAGTGGTGCTTGGTTTCTCGCTGGTCTTGTTTCTGCAACATCTTAACATAGCTGACTATAAAAAAAAAATAGACACGATAAAATTCACTTTTTGTTTTGTATACTTTGAGAGTTTTTTGACAAATGTATAGTCTATATCCAACACTATAGTTCTATGCAGAACAATTTCTTAAACCATGTTAGCCTTTTAGAGTCAAATCCTTTTTCCAATTTTAAGAAACCATGATCTGATTTCTTGTCTGCTGTTTTGCCTCTTTCAAGAGGCATATAAATGAACTCATGTAATATGTAGCCTGTGAATTTGGCTCTTTTCATTTAGAAAATACATTAAAATTTATTCATGTTGTTAAGTGAATGAAGAGTTTATTCCATAATTTGTTTACCTATTGACTAGGTTTTTTCCCATTTTTGGTGATCAAGACTTAGCTGCTATCCATATTTTCATAAAGTTTTCGTGTGAAAAAATATTATATATAATATATTTCCCCTCTAGGGTAGGTATATCAGTATCACCGGGTCATAGGTAGGTATATATTTAACTTTATAACATGCTGGCTGGAAAATTACTGCTTGGCTATCACCCATGTGAACATAACATTCTAACAATAAGCTTTCTGCTTCTGTACTCCTGCTTGCACAACCAACCTGTGAGATGAGTTAGTAAATAGAAGAAAAATAGACTTTTATGTTCAGACAGAATGAAGAATGGTGTTTAGGGCTTAAAAACCCTGTACCTCTACATTTCTGGGCTGCCTAATTTGGGGTCTGTGTACCCCTGACAGACCCAGCTGGCTGAATAAAGAGCGTGTTTCCTATAACTCACTGATTTCCGGTGGTCCATGTGTCTATCGGGGCCTGGCAGCTACAACAATAAGAAACTACCAAATTGTTTTCCAAAGTAACTGTACCATTTTACACTGTCAACAACATTTTAAGAGTCTCATTTTCTCTGTATCTTCCCAGTATGTGGTATTGCTAGTTTTGTCTGATTTTAGACATTCTGACAGTTGTATCTTAAAATGTGTCTTAAAATGTCACTTTTGTAAGAATTAATTATATTAAATACACTTTTATAAACTTATTTGCTATTTGTATTTTTTTAGTAAAAGTATCTAATATCTGTCTAGATCTTTTGCCCACTTTTTATTTATTATTATTATTGTTTTGAGAATTCTTATAGTTTCTGGACACAAGTTTTTTGTCACAAATAAAATGAAAGAAATATTTTATCTCAGTCTGTGACTTGCTTTTTTATTCTCTTGATACTGTCTTTCACATAACCCAAGTTTAAAAAAAAACATTTTCATGAAGTCCAATATATAGATTTTTTTTAATGAACCAATGCATTTGGTGTCTTATCTTCACTTTTCTATTAGAATCTTTAACACATGTGTCATATATGAGACTAATTTTGATGTTCATTTTATATCTTCTGAGTGTATATTTTTTTATCTTTTTTATATATCTTGTAATGCTTGTTGGCTTTTTTTTTTAGTTTGGTTTTTTTTTTTGTTTGTTTTTTTTTTTTTGGAAGTTAAAAGTCAGACATTTTGTATAGAGCTGTAATACTGAAGTCAATGGTTGTGTTCCCTGGAAATGGACATTATGTTTTGTTTTGCAGGCCTTTAGACAGAGCTTTTGAATTTATCCACCTAGAAGTTGTGGTGGTTTTGATTTTGTTATTGATATGGTAAACTTCATTGCTCCTCAGGCTTCGATGGATGAAAGAAGGACACTGTAATAAATCTAACTAAAAATACTTCACAGGGTGAACTGATCATAAATTTCTAACTAGGCGAGTCATAGTTGATAGTCATGCCCCAGGTATATAGCTTCTATAGTAAAAGGTTTATCTTTGCCTCAAGCAAGCCCTGTCCCTGGTTCTCCTGCATCTAGGATAACACACCTTTGAAATGCAGAGTAATACTCTTGTTAAGAGCGCTAGGAGTTGTAAACACCCTCAAGGGAGCACATAATGTTGTTAACTATCCTGTAATCCAATCCCCACATTGTTTTCTCCCACTTTCATTAAATCTTCCATGCTTTCCCTTCCTAATTCCAAATACATAAAAGACCAGCAAACTGTCATTCTCTGGGAGCATTTTAGAACTTTCCTCCTGGCAATTGTTTTTATAAATTCTTATAAAAATTCTCTACAGGTCTGAGTATTTCTTAAATTGACACTATAAAAGTACTGTAGAAATAACTTATTTTAGGGCAGGGATTGATTTAGCAGAGCAATGTCTGCTCCTTTGAAGTTTTAGGTATTTCCTTCCCTCTGTGCCTCAGAATGGTTTTCTCTGTGTGCCCTTTTCCTCCTGGTTCCTGTTGTCTACCTAAGAATGCCTGAACCTATAGAAAAATTTGAGCCAAACAGAGGACATACTGGAAGCCAGATCTAAAATGCTCCAGAAAATGGCAATTTTGCAGGGTTATCTCTATCTCTATCTATATCATCTATATCTACATCTATCTATCTATCTATCTATCTAGCTAGCTAGCTAGCTAGCTACACACACACACACACACACATTTAGAATTTAAGGAGAGAACATAGGAAGATTACATGAAGGTAAAATAAAGCAAGGTGGAGGAAATCTCTATAATTGGATTACCAGTTAAGATTTCGTGCTCCCTTGAGGGTGGTTACTACCCCCAGGGGTATGAAAAAGAGAATTACTCCTGATATATTAAAGGTGCCTTAACCTAGAAGGATGAGAACAATAGACAGGATTTGCTTAAGGCAAAAATAAGCCTTTCGTAGGCCTGGGACATGACTACCCACCACATTTACCCAGTTAGGAATTTGTGATCAGATCACACTGTGAGGATACTTTCTGTCACTGAACTAGTTGAATTTATTACAGAGCCCTTTTTTTTCATTCACACTCTCCCAGTAATGTTCTGCTATTACTTATTATTCAATGTTTGTTAGCTTGGTATGGAAATGGTGGTGGTAGGTGCACAGTCTCAGCTGTGTTGATTACGCCTCAGCCTTAAGCATGCACCCTGTCTGTTTCTCATGGAATATGGCCTTCTCTATTCATCTGCACTGATTATACAGCTCAGCGTATAATCCTTACACCAAACCCCTAATAGCCTTTAATATTCTCATATAGTTCCCATTTCCCCAATAGATGAGTTTCATTAATACCTTAAAGGCAGGAATGCTTATCTGGTCTCCCATTTCCCATTCCTCAAAGGAGAGACAAAAGGTGATAGATTTGGGTCAAGTGTTATTTTGTTACCATGGGCACAGTGTTGTTCTTTTAATTAAGATTGACAACACACACATTTCAGGGCTTTCCCATTCTTTTCCGTGAGCATCCAATGAAGTTTACAGAGAAAGAGTCTGACCTGTAGCACATTTGGCCTTTATCAAATGTCAGCTCTTCCACTGAACTCTTCTGAGAAACATCAGGTGATATAGCCAGGTGAGTACATGCTTACTTTTTCTTTCTCTCTGCACATCTTTTGTCCTTGGGATATTTGGTGGCTCTAAAATATTAGGTTTCCAATAGGTTTAAATAAAATTGTGATTTTAAAGTTGGTTCACATCTGATGGGAAAGGCAAATCAAGCTAGTCAGTTGAGCCTTCTGCTGGTTGCATAAGAATGGGTTCGGGCTTAGAACATTCTAACTGGAAGATAAAGAGCCTTCACAGACGTTTATGGGTTTATGTCCTAGTTTGAGATACTTGCCAGGTTTCAGACTGTGTTCTCCTTTGTCTTGCTTACGTGCTTATCAGTGGTCCTTAGACACTCCCCCAGCTCTCTGTATTTCAGAATTCATGGGGAAGGGTTCAGGGTCTTTCCACTGCAGCAGGAAGTGAGGTGCTGAGCTACAGAGGGGATCCACTGGCCTAGGAAGAGGACTTTCTGTTTTCATACAGAAAGAATTTGTCCACCCAGCACCAGCAGGGCCAAATACTAAACACTGAGAATTACAGTGGAGAAAGATTGGCTATTTTATTATGAATGGTGCCACCTAGGAGAAAGGGAAGCTAATTCTAAAAAGCCCAAACTTCCCCAGTGACAAGTAAGTTACAGATTATATTGAGCAAAATTATAAGACACTGTGGGTTAGGGGTTTGTGGTAATGCTGGAAACTGATTGATTGGAGGTGAGGTAAGGATAATGAATTATTTCTTCGGGTCTTGAGGATAGTTCTGAAATCTGTTTCATCATCTCTCTATGTGGTTTCACGAGAAACCACCTTAGAGTTCAGGAGCTGAAACATGACTTATTTCGAGGTGCAATCTTTAGCCTGACAGAGGTTGGGAACTTGAGTCAGGCACTGGCTATGGTCTTCAGCTGCCTCAGGAGTAGTTGATTATCGGGGAGGAAAGGTTAGGTCTCCGAGGCCTGTATACATATAAAGAGATATAATTTCTTGAACTAAGATTTGAAGCTATATTTAAGCAAAGTTATAGGGACCCCAGGTTTTAGGACCTATACAATGCCAGGGGCTGAATCTTGTGCACAATCTCTCCCCTTGCTGTAAGTAAACCTTGTACCTCTTGAGCCTGATATGCATGTTTCATGTTCTCAACATCTCAAATCATGCACTGATTTTGTCCTTAGGTGGCACTTATCTGCCTCTGAACTATGGCTACATTCATATTATATTTTATCTGACTGGTTAACGAACAGTGGAACACCTTTTTTTATTATGAGCTGGAACAACACATTCCCAGCTTGTCAGATTCAGGTATTGTTAGGTAGTTAGTCAGACATAAGCAACAAGAGCCAATGTCCAGCTCTTTAACAATAGAAACTTCCCTTGAAGACCTTCCTTGAGCACCTCTCAGAAATACTTCTCTCTTAGAGTTATAAATTACCCCAAATCCTAGAGCACAAAGGTTATAAAAGCCGCTGGCTAAACTAGCTACAAACACATGGGCAAAAATTACTACCCCTAACTTCAGAGTCATTATACCATCATTATAATCAATGCCTGGAAGATCATAAATCTAATAATAACAGACGGCATTCTGGGTAAGCACATGCATAGTAGGCAAAGAATTATATAGCAGTCAACTGTTAGTCAAGGTGACCTCACATATGGATCTTCTAGGACCTCCCATCACGGCCCAAATATAAACAGATCTTCCTATCTGGTCTCTGCATTGTTACAGTGTTACTGGCTAGAAACAAGCTCCTCTCTTTGGGTATATTACTTATCTCTTCACCTCCTAAATCCCACAAGGCTTCAGCCTTCCTAGTATGACTCATCTCCTTCTAAAATGTACTTAAAATAAATCTTAACTTTTTCTAAATCTCACAGACCTGTAATGCTTTGCTGTGTCAGTGGGAAAGGACCGAGGGACGATATACAATTCCACCGTCCACATTTCAACTCCTCCTTCTCCCCTATGCCATGGTGAAACCAGGTTTCATCTCACCCCAGCAGTAACAGTACTAATGGTGCAAATTTTTTTCTTCAATATAGCAAATTAAACTTTCTTTATTATAAAATTGATAATTAAAAAAATTAATAGAACTCTAATTAATATGGATGTCAACTTAAGGTCTGAAATAGCACCGAATCCATACAAGGATTTAATTTTTAAATAGGATTGTTATTTTTTATGGTTTTTAAACTTAAAAATTTAAATGCAATGTTACAGAAGTGAACTAAGTTGGCTCAATTATATAAATTAAATCAATTATGTAGAAGTGTTAAGAACGTGATTCATTTTGAAGTGCATGCTTGATTATATTCTTCATGTTGTTCTCGAACACTGTTAATCTAAAAAAAAAAAAAAAAAAAAAAAACAAAGTGAAAGGCAACAAATGTTTATTGGAGATCAAAGAATACCTAGCTATTGGGGAACTGATTCAGGCAGAAATCCAAAAGTGTTTTTTTAAAAAAGATGAAAGGGACCAATGTTTTGCTACTCTAAAGTTACCTTTTGGTATATTGATTTTAAGCTGGTTATTAAGAAACAAAATATTAAAAAAAAAAAAAACTTTTGATCTTCACTCTTTCCTATCAAAGAGATTCAGATGGCAAAGCCTGCTCCAGGAAAGAAATCTGAACACAGTTAGCCTAATTTGAATTAAGTGTGTGGGATAGGAAAGTGTTAAGCTGAGGGGCCCGTGTCCCACTGAAGCAAAAATTTACCTACCTTGAGTGTTCTACTCTTTCTCAGTTACCTGAAAATCATCTATTTTCACTTCTAATATCTAAAACTCCATTCCCCACTTATCTCTATAGTTCAAAATGTTGTATATATCCAATTTTACCTCACTATCATCGAATTTTTATGCTTATGTAAATTCCCCATGCACATATATTAAAATTTGATTTTCTCCTGTAAACTATCTCTATTTCTTTGATTATTCGCTCAGCTAGAGAAACTTAGAATATTATTTTTTTGCTCCCACAAAGGGAAGGTAATTCTTACATGAATAGTAAGATTTCTGTTAGTGCTAACAAGAGGAAAAAGGAATTTCTGTTGGTTCTAATAAGCTGTTATTATTTAGCTATACATGGTGATGCTAATATTAAGGAATATCCTCAGTTTTCAGTCCTTGTAGTCAGGATGTCTGCTTTTTTATTAGCTTTAAAAGCAATTGTCCATTCATTATTGCACATTCACTAAAATTTCTAGAGAAAATGTGTACATCAAATTACCATATTTGTCTGTATATTACAAAGCTGAAGAAGAAAAACAAGAATGAGTGTATTTTAAAAGCCAATAATCAGGGAAGAAATTTGTATTAAAATATAAATAAGTGATAGGACATTAAACTAATATATAATGAATTGGATTTGATAGCATTTAGAAAGCTACGTACACCAATATGGAGTTAATTTATAATTTAATATTGATTGAAAACATTTTTGTAGTAAAATATGTATGAGAAGGGAGGAAAGCCTATTAAAGATGTATGTAAAAAGAAAAAAAAGTTGATGACATTTGGAAAACAACATGTCAGCTATGATTATATTAGGAAGCTTTTCTTTTTAAACTTGAAAATTAGAGTAAGAAAATCAGATTACAAGAAAAACCATTATTTATTTTCTGACATTTTAAATTGTTTTGATGGCTTTAAAGAGGAGAAACTATGTTGGACATATATACGGTGTTTTAAATAATGAATGAAAGAACCAAAAGAAATGTGCCATAAAGAATTGAAAAAGTGCCATAAATTATAAATTACTGCTCTGGACATTATTGGAAAAAATATTTCTTCAAAGTTAGTGACTATACTGGTTTAAAAAATACAAAGAATAATTACAATATGTCTTATTTGGGGGGGTATATTTTATAATAAAATGAGTACTTGTAAAAATTAAAACAGATTCATTAAAAGGTGGAAAGTTCCTGAAGAAAAGATGAAGGTCTCAAAGCTCAAAAACAGAATTTTCAGATTTTTGTATGCCTCCTCAAAATAATTTTCATCTCCTTGCACAATTTTATGCTTATGTTTAACATTAATTACAATAATTTTTTTCATTTACACAGTCACAAAGCTCATAATATCTGGTGTGTTGTATAAATATTTTAAAGTAAAACTCTTATGTAATTATTTAAAATGTATTTTTTGAAATATAAATATAATAGAGATTTGATACTAACCATAATCAACATAATCATGTGTTTTGGATATGCATGAATAGTATTGCTTTTGAAAGTCAAACTTTTACTTCATTACATTTTTACATTGAACTCATAATTTCACTCTTTCTCCACAGAATTTTTTTCTAATCATTTTTATGTTTCAAATTCTTTTATTGATCTCCTATCTTTTTCCTTGAAACAACTACCAACAAGGGCTCTAAAAGGTTTTTTCTTCTGTGTTGGCTTATTTTCAGAATTATTTAGCACACAATTTACCAAAATAGCTTAATGTATTACACATTTTAATGAATAATTATGAAGTACAAAAAGGAAATTCTGATTAGACATGCATTTCTAAATAATACGGAGATAGCTTAAATTTTTATATTAAAATGCATAAAACCAAAGAGATTCCCAAGCTTGTCGGATTTAGTATGTGATTCCTTTTTTGTCCACAGAGTTTCTGATATTTAGCTTTTTTAAAACTTAAAAATAACATTCAATGCTTTGAATTCTTTCTGAGCAATATGCCAAGAAACATAGTGACCTATCGTGAAAATTATTTATAACAATGTTACCTAACAACTCAAATCACTCTCTTCTTTAACTTTGTTGCTCACAACAAAGTAAAATAAATGAAATAAAAATGAAAAGGAAATCATCTGAACTGCTGATGGATTTATTACCTAGTCATTAGAGTCATTATTTTTTCAACATTTTAAATAATTTTTAATTTTTCAACAATTTTTCAACATTTTAAATTAATATTTAATTTTAATAATTAATTTTAATTTTTAATTAATTTTTAATTTTGCCCTGGACTTTTTGCTTGTTCGTCTGTTTTTGTTGCAGGTTGTTTTTTTAATTTGTTTTCAAGAGTTTTATTGAGTTTTAGCTTACATATAACAAAGTTGACCTATTTAAACTATACAATTCAACAGCTGTTAGTGTATATACAGAGTCAAACAACCATAATCATGATCTAATTTTAGAATGCTTTCATAATCTAGGGTAATGAAAAAAAAAATTTGTGTTCCCTTTAGTAGACCATCATAGCAGAGTCCAGCATAGTCACATTTAGTTTTGATGTAAGGATATATCTGATTTAGTTGTAATTTGTCAAGGGGTGGAGGAAAACTGTGTTTTTTTCAGGCCCTTCAAGGCAGATATTGTTAAGAACAGAGTAAACATGAAAATTGAAGGTATGGGGAAGGATTCCTATAAAAATCATACTCTGGTACCTTTTAGACAGTGTTTTTATACACCTAGGAGTGTGCTTGCACAGAAGAATGCCAAGATATTTAAGGGATTTTTGTCTTTTAAAATCTTTTCCTCTATTTCAGAATAAATAATAAAGTCAGCATATAGAATTTCAGTAGAAAAATGCATAGGTGGAATACATAAATTACAATAAATAGGTTATTATGGACATATAAACCAGCAATTTGAAATTCTTTATGAAATTATTTATTTCTAAATACTTTGAGCCAATGCATGGCTGTCCCTTTCTCAATGGCTTGGATAGTTTGTGGAAAATGAGATTTTCTTGCATGTGTTGCCACTGATAGGCAAATGTTTAAAGTTCATGTATTCCAGTTATTTAGAAAGGTATTTTACCCTCATAAAAAATTTTATAGTACCCTTGAGTCCATACCTTAGCAGTTTCTGAAGCACTTGATGCCATGGTTTGATATCTTAAGACCATGTTTATGCTTCATTATTGAAGGCAACTTATTACATCTCAATTGACCTATTAGGGTCACTGTGGCCTGAAAAATGATAACTAATCATTTTGGTGCATTAGGTGAATAGCTAGCTTAAGTTTATGTTCAGTATTTATCCAAAATATATGTTAGCATCAAATTTATTATTGACAAGACATTGGCACAGTCATCTGAGAAAAAGGCAAATCTACAATTCTTACTCCATGTTTACTTTGGAATTGTTTAATCAATGAAATGATAGTAAAAATACCTATTTAATTTTTTATCTTTTGCTTTATATCTTTCACTCCAATATATGCTTGCTCTCTTCAAAATCATGTAACACAAGGATAGTCTCAAAAGGGAATAAATACCTTTCTGTAGAGTTTCATGATGCCCATACATATAATCATTTTAGTGAATTTGGTGAAATATTTAATCCATAGTCAATATTGAAAATCCCCTATGTACATCTAGTTCAATCTCCTACTCAATGTTGGATTAAAAGATAAAACATATACATATATATATATGTATATATACATATCTCTTATGAATTGAGGGGTTAAAAATAAAACATACATGATAAAATGACTACAAATCCAAATATATGAAGAATAGGCTAAGTGGAATTTAAGGAAAATGTATAATGTGAAGAAAAGAGGAAAATAATGAATAATTTTATAAATGATTTTAATACTTTCTAAAGGAATATGTTAGAAACTATAAAAGTATTAGTGAAAAGATGGATAAATTGTTAGCAATAAAGTAAGAAATTAAGCAAACAAAAAATATTCTTTGCTATAATGGTTGAATGAGACAAACTGTGGCAAACTACAAAATATCTTAAATAAGCAATAGTGAGAGTTAATATGAGGAGACAATTTTTTGTTTGCCTGAGATGGGAGTAGCTGATATAACATGGTTATTATCTTGGTGCTTTGAAGAGCTTCTGGTAGTGTCAGCACTTCAGCAGGCTTTTTACATTTTGTAGTATTACAGTAAGCCATCTGGGGACCAAAAAAGTTAACTACTGGAAGATGATTATACTTTTACTTTAGAAACAGATTAATTGCATTTCATGAGGTGCATTTATAAATCAGAATGCAAACATAGCTGAAACAAGAAGTAGAAAGACCATGTTACATTAATAATAATTGAATATATAATAATTTATCACAGATCCAGTAATGTTATATCTTAGTAACAATTTAAAGGCTATTTTAAATTCAAAGCTTCTAAAATATAAAATAGAAAATAGAATTTAATAGAAATGTTAATTATAAAATTATATTTTTCATAACTATTAATGAATGTCTTCAAGGATTGTGGAAAGAGAAGAAATTTTGGAAGAAACAAATATTGATTTTATAAAATAAACATCAAAATCAGAAAATTTAGGTTTACAAAAATAATATAAGTGAATATAGATTGACAAAATATATATCTGCATTATATGTAGCAGTTAATAAACTATGCAGGTAGGTGAATACATATTCTAATAAATGAATAGATAAATACTGTGATTTGTTACATGAACTGCATAAGGACAAAGACATTATTTGCTGTTGTATGCTAACATCTAATAAAAGGACATGACCATAGGTAAGCACTCATTGACAGTTGCTGAGTAGATAATTGGTGGATCATTGAGTGGATAGATATTGAGACTTAGTTCCCTCCCAATCTCTGGTAAAATTAGATGAGGAAAAGTCAAGTTTCTTAATCTTTTAAGGTAAGGCAGAATCATGGTGAGTTACTCCATTTATGAAACTATCGATTGCTTGGCAAATTACTTGAATGTGTTTTGAAAATTTGACAATAACCCATCAGTGCAAAATGTATGTATAAAAAATAAATAACAGAAGTTTTAAGAACAAAATAGACTTAACATAGAGATACACACTGATATTTTGTGTTCTTTTTTATTTTATTCAAATATATTTGATTGCAAGTTACCAAACATATTTCACGCCTGGTAATGTGACACAACCCAATTTAGAGCAATCTCCAGATTTTGTTGTTGCAATCAGAGTACATTAATTTACCATAGTTTATTCAGTTCAGTAATAAATCATAACTCTTTTTTTGATACCTATCAGACTACTTTTTCATGACTATATTCAAAGTCAGTATTTATAGCTAGACTTCCAATATTCAAATAAAGCTGTAACTGAAAAGTAGAAATTAACACTTGTTGCAAACTCTTAAACTTAAATACTTCATAAGTAATACTAAATGTGTTTAAATGACTTATTTACTAAACATAATAGGTTATTATGACTGAAGAAAATATTTGAAAAGCCTTTTATATTTGTTCACACTTTGAGCAAGTTTGATAAATATTGTTCTATGTGGCAATGGAGCTGAATTACAAGCAGATTTTTTAAAGGGGAATTTACTTCTCTTTTTTTTTCTCTTTTCATTTTCCTTTCTCTCAGAAACACATTCATCATCTCTCTTTTCTGCATCCATCCCTATGACCACACAAAGCTCCATCAAAAATGTCAAATGATTATTTAAATTTAAAAATCACAAATTTCTATTATGAAATTCTGATGAAGTCAAAATTTTACATTCTCTTATTTATGTTTATTTATAAACATGTAGGTCTCAATGTGATAAACAGAATTTCAAAACATTTGGATTAATACATTCATTTAATAAAACACAACATTTGCAAAAATGTTTATCCACTTGTATTTCTACTTATTCATCCACTTATTTATGTCCATCTTCTTTTGAAAGTAATTAAACCAGTAGGCACTTTATTAGTATTTAATTAGTTTCATTCCTTCAAAAGTTTTTTATTATATTTGGTAAAAATAATTCTAAAGTATATAAGCATATTAATGCATCTAAATAAATATAGTAAAGTATAATAACATTTTTTAAAATGAAGTTTATTGAATTTATTTACTTAAAATTTTTAAATATGAGAGATTCAATCAAACTTCTAATTTTATTTTTATAAACCTATAACACAGTAACCAGAGAACAGGTCTGTGGTTTTACTGTTCAAAAGATTCATTTACTGTCAACCATTTATTATCAACATGCATTAAATTAGGTTACGTTAGGTTTCAATTCCTGACAAATCTCTAAAACCTAACAGCAGCTCTGTTACAAAAAATTTTTAAGTAGAAAATGAGACAATTTTATTACTTCACTAGTAAAATGAAAGGGAATCTAATTAAAAGGGAAGAATAAAAATTAATTGCAATATTAGACATCATATATTATTTTATAATATATAAAATAATTGTATTCATTATTTTATTATGTTCGGAACAATGCCATATATAAAATATCTGTAATTTAGATATTTAAAGTATTATAAAATTATTTCAACTAAAGCTTAAAGCATTTAATGGCTTATTTATCAATGTAAAATGTTGCTTTTTCTTTGTATTTTTCAAAAAGAAAAAGCTGCTGAGCTGGTTTCAAATAATTTGTTTATATTTCTATGACTACACTTTCAATAAACACTCTTTAGTAATTTTCATTTAATTTAACAGTAATGGCTACAAGACACAAAATTTATACAGATACTAATTAGATATACATTTTAAAATGCTTAAAATTTAGATTTGTTGCTCTCAAAAAACTTGTTGGAAATAATTGAATTTTATAATGATAATTAATGTGTCATGAGAATATTTTATCTTTTTGGAAAATGTATTTTCTCTTTCTCCCATAATTTTAACAAAAGAGGCTTGTTTATTCAGGAAATAAAAGAAGACTGGCTATATTATAGATATCCATTTCACATCTTGCTTTTTATCATTAAGTAAAAACAAAAAATAAGAAATGTGTTCAGACCACATATACATAGGAAATTATTTTTGTAAAGATGTAGTGTAAAACTCTTTTCTTTTTGATGATTATTATACAAAAAGCATATATATTCACACATTCACATTACGCACTTCACAAAACAGACAAGAATCTTGGAACTGATAAAGGTAAACACGATTATTTGACAGTATTTTCTATCTCCAAGACCAGTGTTCTTTCTGCACTTTGTTGATGGAAAATCTCCTGGGATTAAATATTTAGTGTGTGATTGTTACACATTCTGTTCTACAAGTTCATCTGTCTAAAAAGATAGCAAACTACAAAGAATTGAGAAATTGATTTTGCCAGGTTTTAACTTAATGAAAACAACTTAGTTTCAATCACACTGCAAGGTGAGCGATAGAGTTGCTTATTAAGATCTAGATCATTGGAAGTCAAGATAAGATGTAACTGAAGAGAGTGGTCTCTAATAAAACAGTAAAAGGATAGACACTTTTCTGCCAAATATGTTTTGATATTTGTCAATAATAAAGTCACATGAGAAGCCTCATATTATGTTTATTCTTTAAGTTAGGAGAACAAAGACAATAAGTTTATTTGGATCTTTTTTTTGGGGGGGGGTGGTAAGCAAGAAGAGATTTCTGGATATCCAGAATTATTTATTTTTCTTTCTAAATATTCTCATTTCCTCTCTCCCTCTCCCTCTCTTTCTCCCCTCCTCCCCAGAAAATTTAGCTTCTCAAACCTGGTCATTGAATATGTCTGAATGATATACAGACTGTAGAATTTTTGTGTCTCCTCAGTAAACGAAAGGAAGCCAATTTATCACCATTGAATCCAAGTCTGTTTCTCCTGAGGAAACATATTTTTCTTTCTCTCTTTTTTTAATGATTCTGCCTAAGAAGTTTAAAATACCTTAACTTATTTCATTTACATACAAATAGATTTTTAGTCACTAAGTTATATGCCCAAATAAATAGATAGTTGGTAGTTGTATATCTAGTAAAAACAATTCCACATGAAATCTTTGAAACAAATTCTTTGTTACTTATGAAAACTCAATGCCTTTGCCTTTGGGCTTCTGCTGACCCTTAATGAAAGACTTTCAACCTAAGGAGCAAAGGATTCTGCATAATAAAATTCTTAACCTGAGATTGCATTGTTGTATGAGATAGCATCAACCATATTTTTCTCAAATATTTTGTCTTTTGTCAAATCAACATTTTATTAAATTATTACCCTTTGTTAAATAATTTATTATGTTTTCAATTATTGTATCCTTAGGACTTTTTCTGAACCATTATCAATTATTTATTACTTTAAATTTCAGAATTACTTTGTTAATCAGGAGAATGATTTAAAATGTCCCAAATTAATTTATCAATCTGGACATATAAAGTAACATCCAATAATACTAAATATTCCTATTTATCCACATATTATTATTTTTAGTTTTGCTTTTCAATATTGATGAAATATTTGTACACTCTGATCTGTCATTATGGCATTTGCAATGTAGGAAAAAAAATGTTTATGGAATTATGACTGGAGAAATTATGAAGTTAAAAATGAAGTTTCTGGGATCATAAAATGTGTGTATATGAGGGTAGGGTAAACTTTATTTTTATGGGTGTCCTGGGAATGACTTTCTTACATAATTCAAGGAAAACCTGAACTTGCACTATGATTGTCAATGTAATGAAAAGAGCTGATGTTACAGAATCCCAGGCAGAGAGAACAGCCTATGAAAAAACTTGAAGGTAAAAAACAGCTTTTCAAAGAAAAGAAAAAGTGGCCAGTGCATCTGAAATTTAGTAGGAAAAGGGAGCCAGCTCAAACTGACATTAGAAACATATAAAGATACCAGATAATAAAGGATCTAGATAACACAGTAAAGTCTTCATATTTTGTTTTTCAAAACATTCAATGAAGATTCATAGGTGAATTTCATGTGTTTTTTTGGATGCCCTTTGAAAAATAACATTTTTCCACTGCATTTTACAATGTTAATGCTGGTATAAAAGATACTTTTATAACATATATTTGTGCAATGTATATAGCATTGTATATTTTACAATGTTAATGCTAGTATAATAAGATCTTACTGATTTTTGTGATTTAATTGTGTAATGGGCCAATATCATTATTAATAGCTTTGAAAATGATTATATGTAGTTATTTTGTTCTGCATTTTAACAGAAGTGCCTTTGTGTTTGATTATTATATTAATGTTTAATGTTGGTTTAAGATGCATTATCTTTACCATGTTAAGGATATAGATATTTTTTCTTCCCTAATTAGAGTTTAATGATGAATTTTACTGTTTTTTTTATTCTCCAAATGATGAATTTTACAATATGCATTTTTAACATCTATTGAAATAATTGTTTCGCCTTTGATTTATTGATGTCCTTAGTACATTTCAAGTAATGAACAATTATACTTTTCCTGAAATAAAAGCACTTACTCACATTTTATTATTCTTTAACTATCTTCATGAATTTAAACTTGTTATTTCTTGTTTCTTTTTCCTATAGTACTTGTTCCAGCTCTTGTTTATTTCTCTGCCAAGAATAACATTAATTTATCTGTTGTCTAATTTTATTCTTACTATCTTGTGGTTCATGTTTAATTTTTTAGCCTTTCATTTACATTTTGGAGCATCTGTCCTTGGCCTTTCTCCTCTCTGATACTAATTTTAAAGAAATAATTTCAATCTTCAGCATCTCAGTTATGGCTCTCAGTTCTATTTGAGTTCTGGTTCCACAGCTTATCAATTGTGATGTTTTCTTTCATGTTATAATATTTTGATCCCACTAACTCTTTTATTGGAGTTTCTACTTCTGTTTCACAAAGCACATGTCTTTTTACACTCCACTGGAGCTATAAAACAATTACTAGCTTTGTATCTTGTAAGCAATGAGGGTTATTTTTTTATTATTTAGCAAATGAATTAAGCAATAAAACAGTGGATTATGGTTAGTAGTGTGCTCTTCTGGTCTTCAGGTGTCTTTTTTTCTCTCTAGCTTTTCAACATATATTTTCCGAGTTCCAACTTGTTGTTTTCTCCTTACTTACCCTAGATCCAAATAAGATATGTCCAGACTAGAGTGTGATTAGCGACTTGCCAGTGCAATCTCCTTAATCACAAATTTTCCATTTGATGGTTAAATTCCTTTACCAAAGTTGATGCTGGATCTCAGTGTTCAGTAGTTAGTAATGCATGAATGACAGAAGCCAAGGACTAGCTCTGTAACCATAGAAACTTCCCTTGAAGACTTTCCTTAAGCATCTCCCAGAAATATTTCTCTTTTAGGTTTATAAATTATCCCAAATCCTAGAGCACAAAGGCCATAAAAGCTACTGGCTAAACCAGCTACAAACGCTTGAGCAGAAAGTACTGCCCCTATTTTAACTTTATTGTACCATCATTAGAATATCATGACTATGCCTACATGTTTATGAATCTAATTATAACAGACTAAATTCGGGGTAAGCACATGCACAGTAGGCAAAGTGTTATATATTAGCCAACTATCAGTCACCTATGGATCATCTAGGCCTTCCCATCACCGCCCAGCAGTAAACAGACCTTCCCATTTCTGCATTGTTACACCATGCCTGGCTGGAAACCTGCCCCTCCCTTTAGAGTGTACTACCCTATCTCTTTACCTCCCAAATTCCACAGGGCTTCAGCCTTCCTTAGTGCGACTTCTCTCTTTCTAAAATGTACTTTCAATAAACCTTACTTTTTCTCAGTCTTTCTGACCTGTAATTCTTTATTGTGTAGGCGGGGAAGAAC
Organism: Eonycteris spelaea; assembly: GCA_003508835.1. Classification (NCBI taxonomy): domain Eukaryota; kingdom Metazoa; phylum Chordata; class Mammalia; order Chiroptera; family Pteropodidae; genus Eonycteris; species Eonycteris spelaea. The sequence continues at coordinate 1,695,617 of PUFA01000153.1, forward strand.
CAAAGAACAACAACACACACACCACAACCATCCACAGTCCTCCTTCTCCGTCACGCTGTTAGAGCAACACTGATTTCACCTTATCTCAGTGGTGACATCAGGATGCTGTGCAGCTCTCAAAACTTTTAGAAGCCCCACTTATTAACAATTTTAGACTTAGTACGGATCTTTTAGTACGGATACTCTTTTAGATAACATTTTCTTATAAACCAATACACTGACTCCAGATGTTATGAGTAAATGATATATGATAAATGCAAATTTCCACATGTAAAACTATTCAAAAGATCTACTGCCACTGACCTGTTTACTTTGGAAATAACAATTCTAAAATACTGAAATTTTATCAGTAGGCTTTCTTCTTGCCCATTTATTTATTTATTTATTCATTCATTCATTCATTCATTCATTCATTCATTGTTATTTTTGTAAGATTTTTCTATTCTTTCCTCTGGGTATTAGATAAGAGTTAGCGGTGGGGAAATTCAATAATATTTCACATAGTATTTTGCAAGTTATAGAGAGGAACTCCAGTAATCCAGTTTTCCTAATGATACAGTTCATGAAACTATATTAGGTAAATAGATTTTTTGTTTCATGGCACAATGGGTTTTCCTTTATATGCATAGGATTGCCATAAATTTAACTTTGGGGTGATTTTTCTTAATGCAATGCTATCTGTTTTAGAATACTGTTTGTTCCCCTAGATTCTAATATTGTGTTCATCAATCTTTGTTTTTAGTATTTTTCTTTTTTTAATCTGTATAAGTTTAGTTATTAGAGAAAGTTGGAAAAGTTTGTATTAGTGCTGCTGGCCAAAATCCAGCAGCTGTTTTTCTCGGTAATTGGACTTCTGAAATAATTGCTAGTATGTTTCTCTATAGGATAAAGATGGCAATTTACATTAATTAATGTTCAAAATATTGTTTGAATTTAAATGGCTTCAGAATATTATCTGAAAAAAAAAAAGCAGTAAATGTTTCATTACTAGAAGAACTAAGACACAACCCAAATCAGAGACCTCAAGTTCCCAAAAGCACCTGTGTTATTGTAACTGAAGGTAAAAGTTCCAGAGAATTTAGGTTAGTGAGGCCAAATATTATAGCGCCAGAGGAAAGTAATGAATACTTCTTATTATCATTTAGAGTTTGTTTAACACTATGAGATTTCTAAAATGCAAAAAAGAGAAGTGTTTAAGTTCCTAGATAGTATGTAACTGGGAAAATAGCACTAATTATGAAATGAAATTATGCTCTGCAACTAGTTTTAGATAACTCTTCTGATTCAATAATGTAAAGGAGCTGTCACTCTCAAAACATTCTTCAAACTTCATGTAAGTGCAAACAGAATAATTGCTATCAAATTAATCAATACTTGCCATAGGGAGAGTTTCTCTTTTTTTAAATTCTGTGTGTTTTGAGTGGAATTTGTTTTCTTTTTCTATGTTTCTTTTCCTATCAACATCTCTCCCCCCAATTTATAAACCACTTGTTATTATTATTTGGTCATTTTTCTATTAAGATGATTTATAAGAACTATATAACAAAAATAAACAAATAGACAAAAGATTTAACTAGTTCCTATCAAATATACTACACATACCTTTTTTATTTCTTTGTCTTTTGATTTTGGCTATGGTTTATTATACAGAAATGTTTATTTGGTTTATTCATACAGAAATGTTTATGCAGAAAGATTACAGAATCTTTACCTTTGTGTTTCTAGAGTTTTGTGATCATACTTAGAAAACTTTTCCTTATTCTAAGATAATAAACTGCAGCCTATATATCTTTTAGTTATTACATGGCTTCAGTTTTATAACATTCAAATATTTATCCATCTGAAATGGAAAACTAGTGCAGATGAAGAAGAAGGCTATTCTGATTTTATCATTTGGTGTGGGCAATTTGAATTTTTGTATCGTACTTCTGGTACCTTTCGTTGGTTTGTTTTCAGTATTTTTCTTTGTTCACTTGCAAATATTTTTTATCTGAATTTTATTACCTAAGTTAAAACTCCACAGTAAATGAAAAAATTCTTTGCCTTATTCTTCCATTCCTAAAACATCTGTATTAAAGAATTGTAGTGAAATACATACCAACCAGATATGAGAAAATCTAGATTCTATTTCTAAACCTGCTATTTGCTAATTGTTGGAATTTTGGCCAATTGCTTATTCTGTCCAATTTAGAGCTTGTGCACATTATTAGAAATGAGCTTCCCCCAAATCCAGACAAGACAATGGCTCTTTAAAACTGTTTTATTGTACGTTAAAAAGCACCAGTAAGTAGAAAACTGGCTTCAAGCCTAGGTCTATTGTTCGAGTGCAACTTCTCAGAGAAATTGACCTTGTGCTGCTACATCTGATAACAGGAACTCATTTGTTTCAAACTCCAGAAAATATCAGCCGCTCAATCCTTGTATTATTGGTTTTGGTCTGCTCTCATGAAGCACTCTGTCTCTGGCTTCTGGCATTCGCAATTGCTTTAAGTTACCAAGTTCACTTTTACTAATCCCTTCATTGCATGCTGAACTTGCCCAGAATTCTGAAACTCCTAAGCAGCTAAAAAAGATCCCGGTCCTCAGGTATCAGCATTTGCTTTGACCACAGACATCTGCATTCCACTTTCTTAAGCTAATGAAGTAAAATTTGTTTTGAAAAATAAGACTGTTATGTTTCTTTTCTCTTTAAGCTTTCCTTGTGTTTATGTATTTTTTTTTTAAGGGGAGCTTGGATTAGATAACTTTTCAAGCTCCCTTTGGTTCTGTAGTGTATAATTTTATAAATCTATATTTGAATCAGTATCTCTAATTTTTTAAAAGATTCATAAACCTTTTCCTTAATGCAATTATGATTTAATTTTATCTTTAAGGAACATAGCCCATCTTGGGCATTTCTCTTTCACAGAACCAAAAGGATGATTGTTTTTAAACCACAGGACTTGCAGTCTTCTAAATTTCATCATTCTTATTAGTAATTTTACCCATTCCATGTTAACTACATTAAGCCTACAGGAGTTCATCAAGTGAAAAAGCCCACTGCTAGTATCCTTGGATATAGAACATAATTGAGATACTATGACCTTTTATGGAGGTTATAATATTTTAATAATAAAAAAATTAAATGACTTTACTGTTTTATTTCACATATTTTCCCAATTTTTTCTATCTTAATCTAAACCTCATATTTTTTCATCATACCATTTATCATTTTGCACAAGATTCACATCACTCTATCTCTTTTTTATAACAATCTAGTTAAATATAAACTTCCTATAATTCAAAAATAAAAAAAATATTAATTTGAAATGAACCTAACTATTTCAAGTGCGCTGTTTTTTTTCATCAAATTCTTCTAAAGCTGCTGTTATTTGTTTTGCGACTCATCTTAGCCAAGACACAGCATCAGTCCATAGCAAAAAATAGGACCCTAATAAGTAAGAAGCTAAAGAAACAGAAGAAGAAGTTAAAAGAGAAGGTGTAGAAGAAGAAGAGAAAGAAGGAGAAAACAATCTTGGGATATATTGTCAAATTCTTGAGTAGAAAACTTGAGTTGTCATTCTGTCTCTTTAAAATGTTTTGTTCCTTAACTAAAGTTACCATAGAATGTATTTTATATACATAATGACCTTGACAATGTGTCACAAGGTTTTTCCTCCTCTTTATAACAGCAGAACTGCAAAGCTCCTTAAACTTGGTAAGAAATTTAATTATATTTTGTCATCAATAATTTATGGTTCTAAATTATACTAAATTGACAGCTGCTAATGTAAAGTGCAAATGAAATCAGGCCAATTCTAACCAAATCAGGCATAAAATTATATTTTAATAAACTTTGATTTCACTTCCTATTACCCTTTCTCTTTATCATGCATGCCTGAGCTCCATGTGTAATTTGTGTGCAGAGATGCTGTGTTTTATTGCTTTGGTAATTTAGAAAATTCACTGTTGAAAAGAAGACATTAGTATATACAGGCAGAAACTAATGAAGGTTAAAACACACACACAGACACACACACACACTCAAAAATGGTGATTGATATCTATAGCTTAAGAAATAGCTAAAGAAACATGATACAAGACAATGTATGCCTTTTCAATTTCTCTGTATTTCTCTTGAATGATTTAAAATCTGACTAGTCTGCTATATTTTGCACTAAATATTTATATAACAAGAAGAATTAAGGAGACATAGTGGAGAAAGTAGACTTTAGGACAAAGAAAGATAATAAAGTAAATTCAGCATACCTATTTTTATATGAAATGGGGATCTGAAGCTTAGTAGCAGAGAATGCTGATACCATCTATTACAAATGAACATACTGGCTAGGAATTATGAACAGCAAAGTTAATGGTGAATAAATAAAATAAAAAGTCTCACCATTTCCTCAAAAAGTAACAAAAATTACAAATAAAACTATATAAAATTCATGTTAGTTAACTAGAAGGTAATGAGCAAATTTCAATCACCTGAAAATATAGAACAATAAATATCAACTCAACAGTTATTTTTCAGCCTTCTGTTCACACTTTTGATTCTTAGAATTCAAAAGCAGTCCTGGAAAACCTCAGATGGGTGAGATAAGAGGAGAGTAAGTTGCAGGATTAAAATCGACCTTTATTTACATGTAAAAATAGTGAAAAACATTTCTGGTAGATCAAAAGAGCCAACATAGCAGGGACTGCTTAGTGTGTGTGTTTCTTGAGAAAGCCACCTTTTAGGGGCAAGTTTCAGGAAACTGAAGGGTGTAAAGGAAGGGAGAATATTTATTTGAAAAAAATTGGTAACATGAAAATCATGAAGTAACATTAAGAATATCTAAAATTTAAAAGGCTACAACCTTGTTACTCCATTATTTCCCTCTTCAAAACCATCTATAAAGAAGCCATAATTTTGGACTAAAAATAATTTATTAATTTTTTAAACTAACCCAATTATTTCAAATAAAAATGCCATTGTAAAATGTTTAGAGAGTGTGCAAAGAAATTTTTGAGAAACCTATTAGAATCAGTACTAGTATAACAACTAATTTGAATAAAGTCATTAGAAAGTAAAATTAAAAATAAATTTAGGGCAAATAGTTTATTTTTAACATTTTAATTTAGGGCAATTGTTTATTTTTAACATATTAAGAAATAAATGCAAGGTTTTTTTTTTTCCTAAAAAAATACAGGAAGCCATGTTTTGTCAAAGTGGAATGCTTTTATGAATATGCTGCTTTGTAAGCCACCCCAAATCATAGCCACACTAATGCAGAGAAACAAATAGTTTTCATCTATATAAACTGCTATAAAAAATAGGGAGATACAGAAGAAAATTTAATTTACAGATTAAAACTACACACCAATGTATGCTTGTACATGTGTAGATGAAAAGAGGGGTCCCTAGCCTGTTCCCTTATCTGTCTTCTACCTCCTTTTTATTTAATAAAGGCTGAAGCTTTTTACACTGAAAAAAAAAAAAAAAAAGCACAGTTAATGGTGGGTGAATATAAATTTTTCACCATTTTCTAAAAAAAATAGCAACAAGATTTTTAAAAAATTATATAAATTTTATGCTTTTAGCATAGCTCCATATACATTTAACATATACTTCACCAAATATTTAGAGACTAGTAAAAGAATTATAAATATAAATTGGGGAAAAAACAGGAAAAAATGAGAGCTAGCTCAGTTCAGAAAAATAAATAGAAGAGAGTAAAATAAATCTAAAATGATAAATAAACTTAAGTTTTTAAGAAATAAGTACATCTGAATAAAACATAATATAGACTATAAATAAAAACAAAAATAATGAAGAGAATAATAAAAGAAAATAAAAAATGGTCATAGATTATAAAATGAAAGACAGACAAAAAAGATCTAGCATATGTTTAACCAGATTCTCTGAAAAAGACAATAAAAATAATAGAATAGAACAAATATTGAAAACTATAATTCCATTTTTTCTGTAAAAAAGAGATATGTAAATCTACATATTGAATGTGCTAAGGAAGTACCCGGGGAAATTGACCTGCCAAAATCAATTTACAGCTATTTTATAGAAATTCTATTAAACTTCATAGTTAAAAAATATATATTGTCAAAGTATCCTGGCCAGAATAACAAATAATTAAAAAGGGAAAGGGAATTAGAATGATTTAAGATTTCACCAATAATGAAGCGTTTTATAAGCTTTTTTTAATAGAAAATTTTTATCATCGATGCAAATCTAATTTAGCTATCTTGCAAGTAATCAAGGCAATAAAATAACATTTTCTTCACTCACGGGATAGAGGAATTCTTTACCTGTGAGTCATTCTCAAGTAATCTAGTAAAGAATAGTTCTATCTAACTAAGAAATGTCTGGTGAAACTTTAGGAAAAAGATTGATTGTGAGCATTCATTTTAATTGAGGATGAAAACAAGAGTGGGAAAAAGTAAAAAAAAAAACTTTTAAATTGCATGTTATTCAGTATGTCATATTTTTGTGTTATGTGTTAGGACAAAGCATAAGTATTATTAAAAATAAAAATTAATTCAAAATTAATGAATAATTTCAATATTTAGTATTATAAACAATATTTTAAATTAAAAATAAAAATAAGAGAAGAAAGAAGGAAAGAGAACTGTTGAATAAACTTATTACTTGCTATATAGATAAAACATTGGAGTTAAATATAGTATTTTAAATTGACAAATTGGATTCTAAAATGTTAAATTAAGGAACAAAAATTGTATTTAAAATGGTATACATATAAGGTAATTATTAGAACAAAACATTAAGCCATCTTAAATACAAGAAATTTCAATAAATTTCAATAAATGAAATAGAAAAAAGTTGCATAGACAAATGCAGAAAATATGTTATAATATACTTAATAACGATATCATAAAATATGAAAAAATTGAGACTGACCAAAAAAAAAACCCCAGAACTTGCATATCAACTAATCAAAATGGATGTAACACTATATAAAGAAAAAAAAATAGCTAATAAATTAAAATCCAACTGTAGGATACATAATTATAAAAAATAATTCTAAAAGGGTAAATAGAAACAAAAAATGGACAAATATATTTTGAGATTTGGAAATAAAAGGGAATCTGGGGTTGTTAGACAGTAATAAAAAATTAGAATTTAAAAAAACATTAAAAGTAACAAAAACAATTTTAATGTTGAAAGACACAATTTACTAAAAATATCATTTCCAGCAATCACCTTTTTAAAGCAAGAAATGCAAATGTCAAAGAAAAATTAAAAGTATTCTCATTAAGAGAGAAAAAGTGAAGGGAAATGATTAAGCCTGTATAAGAACTAAATGAAAAAATTGACAAAATACAGGTAAATAATATAATTATTATATATTATAATTTCACCAGCAAAATAAAGAATAGACCTTCTTCTCAAGGGATCATGGAACTTTATGTATTGTCACAAAGAAAATGCTGCTATGTTTCTTAAGGTGGAAGTATTACAAACAAAAGTCTGATAACAGTGAAATAAAACTAGAGTTATTAACAGCGCAAAAGATCATTCCATCTTGAAGTTGTAAAGCTTTCTATTAAATAATTATTGGGCTAAACTGGAACTACACACTAAAATCAATAAATTTTAAAAATATATTATGGATGAATAATCTATATGTCAAAATATATGGGATTCATTTAAAGCAGCAATCAGAGCATGTAGTCATAGACTTAAATATTTGTATCAATAACAATGAGCAAAATGAAAATAAATAAACTAGATTCTTAGGTAAAAAAAGACAAGAGGGAAGAACCAAATAAAATAATAAGCAAGATGAGGTATTTATACAGGTAAAAACAGGAATGAACAACATGAAAGAAAAACAATTATGTGAAAAAAATTTACGAAATAGTATTAGTTAAGAAAAGGGAAAAATCCCCCAAAAATTACTATATAGAAATTACAATGCGAAAATAGCTATTGAAACAAGAGAAAATGGGGAAATTATAAGAATATGCTCGTACCTTTCTGCAAATAAACACATTTCTAGAGAAATACAATTTACAAAAACTGTTCTCTCAGAGATAAAAAGTTGATATCTATTGGTTTGTGAATTTTCAACAATAGTAAAAATGAAAAAAGAATAAAAGGAAGTACCTCCACTCCCTTATCAAAATCAATTCAAAGGGAAAAGTCTAAAAAATCTTCAAAAAGCAAGGAATTGTAATTTTTCATAAATTGCTTCAGAACATTGAAAATAAAGAAAAGCTTTATAATTTTCATGAAGTGTTACATTGATAAGTAAATCTAATTAAAAAAAACAGTACTAGAAAAATAATATATATTATAAAATATCAATGGAAATTATTAAATTAAATGTAAACTAATAAATCCAATAATATTATTATGAAAATGATAGATCATGACCAATTAGAATTTATTTCAGAAAGGCAAGATTTGTTTAATATTAGAAAATCATGAATATAATGCACCATATTCTTAGAGATAAAGCTTTTGACAAAATTCTATTCCTGAGGGAAAAATATTCAAGAAAATAGAAATGTATGTGTGCATAGTGATAAAATACATTTTCTAAATCTATTCTAATAGAATATATTACGTAAATATATTCTAAATTTTAAAGTCATGATTTATATAACATGCAAATATTAACTGTGCTTCCACTAAAGATGAGGAACAAGGCAATGATGTTCACTATTGCCTATAAGAATCACCAATTTCTGGAAGCATTAGCCAATACAATTAGACAAAGAATATAAAACAGAATAAAAAGAATTGTAAAACAAGAAATAAGCAGTCTACTTCCATGAGAAAAGTTCATATATTTTATAAATTTATGTTATATCCTAGAAAATCAATATAAAAAACTAAGACTAAAAAAATAATTTAAAAAGGTAGCATATTATAAAATTAACAAATCAATAGGTTTTTTTACATTCAATCAAACTAGAGAATATAATATTAGAAGAAATATTTATAACAGCAAAAAAGTAATTTTTAAAAAAATTAACATTGCAAGAAAAATAAGAAAATCTATATGTAGGTATACTTCAAAATTACTGAAAAATTCTCAGTGAGATGTGACAAAAAATATATAGCTTTTGTTCTTGGATATGAAGAATGAAGATTGTAAAAATGTCAATTTCCTCAATTTATTATATAAAATTAACAAATATGATAAATATGCAAACTTTTAAAAATTTAGATAAGTTAATGCTAAACTTCATGTGAAAAAAAGGGAAAAACAACTTACAAATGGATTTACCATACTATCAAGCCCTAATATTTTACACTGGGCCATGATTGTAAGACTGGTGGAATAGACTACAGAGATCCAGGAAGATACCTAAGTATATACAGAAATTTGGGACATGATTAAGGTTTTATCTCAAATCATGACGATAAACTGGTTAGCTTGGCATCTATTTACCTTTTTGAAAAAGTAGATACATATCTCACATCATGCATAAGAATAAACTGCAAATAATCAAGGATATAGGAAACAATGAGAGAATATAAAGGCAGAAGAGAGATACAGGAGGGAGAGAAGGAGAAGAAGAGGAAGAAGGCCATACACCTTTTTAAAGAAAGCAGGAAAGGATTCATTTAAAATTGAAATACAGGGAAATACTTTCTAAAAGTGACAAAATAAAGATGTGATAAAGAAATGATTGATAATTATGAGCACATAAAATAATTTTAAAAGCTATTGCATGACAAAACAACATAATAAAATGTCAAAAAATAACTGACAAACTATTTGCAATATATACCACAGATGAAGGGCTAATATCTCTAATATATAAATGTCCTAAAACTTTTAGGAGAAAAATTGTACAACCCTCTTGGAAGAGAGTTTGTGAATTTGTAGTAAAACTACAAACATATTTATGTTTTGAGTATCATTCCAATTCCAGGAATTTGTCCCGAAAACATGCCTAAAATGATATAAAAATAGGTATTCCCAAAATTATTCATCACAACATTAATTGTAATCACAATATTGCAAACTACCTAATCATCATATATAGGATAATGGTAGAATGAGCTATGGTATATCCATATATTGTAGAAGTATTCAGCTACAAAAGATCTATTTGAACTCATAGAGGTTAATTCTAGAATATATTATTATAAAAAAAAGCAAAGTACAAAAGGGAAGCTATGGAATGTTAGCTTCTTCTTAGAAGAAAGATATGAAAATACCACATTTTCTCAATTGTGTAAAACAAATACAGGTCAAATAAACTAGATAATAAGTTTAGTTTATAACAAGGATAGGTTGAAATGGATAGAAAAGGTGGATGGTTGAGTTCATATAGAATGTCCGGGAAAATGACACATTTACGAATATAAATTTTTGCTTAGTTTTGACTTTTAGAATATAGTTTTTCACATGTTTACAAAATAAAATCAAGAAAAATAAGAAAAAAGTATTAAAAAAAAAAAAGAAGGAAGTCAGCCTAGGTAATTTCAAATGACAATGTAGACACACTATGCCTATAGACACACTAATTCTGGTAACTCTTGAACATACTATTTTGACTATATACCCTCAAGCTAAAGACAAAAGAGCTATAAAATAACAGTTGAACTCTAAATATTAGTTTTGTGTTTGACACTAATATCAGTTAATATATCCCAAGTTACTTATAGTGTTTTCAGAGAAGGAGCAATAATAAACACATTGTGGGTATAGTGTTACTGATGAGAATACTTTACAGAACTTGGAATTAAGGCTGATGATTTTAATTTAATCTTGAGGATTGATTGGCCTTTGGGCATAAATTTCTTCTTAGCTAGTGAAAATTGTTATCATTTTTATCCACATATAATAGCACTGCCCTAACGAATATCCATAGAGAGCGGATCTACCTTTGGGAGCAGAAGTATATATGATCTTGGAAGCAAATGATCAATTTATGTTTAATCATGCAATGATAATGCTTATTAAATGCTATCTGTTTCTAGTTTCAGAAGAATGACTAAATTTGTAAATTGCATCTCACAGCATTTTTACATTTACTTTTCAAAACATGATAGTTTAATCTATGCAAAAATAAATTAAGTAAAATTAATTTTAGTGATATACATCAGGGTTTTCCAAAGTTCATTACAATCAATTGGCAAATTTACTTTGCAAATTAAAGTGCTTGTGCTACTTTTCAAAAAATGATATATCACAAGAAGTAACTGAATAAATTAAGCTTAATGAAACTGAAACATTATACTAATTATATTCATTTAAATAAATGTCTATATAGTGGTACTTTTATAAAATATTTATGAGATTTAAATAATCACCAAAATGCTATGGTTGTTGATGAACTTCGAATTCACTTTATCCAGTGTGTGTATTTGCAAAGGCATGAAAAAGTAAGTCTTGGAACACTTTACTGGGAAGACTTAGTGAATAAGTTAAAATATATATATAACAGTGTATTGCCAGGGGTTGATGAGTATAGTTAGAATACTAGTTATGCTACATGTACTTTCATACAAAGTTTTAAAGCCATACTTTGACATATGCCATAACATTTTCTTGCAGAAAACTTATAGATATTACTGATACTCTAAGTTCTATGCTTAAAAATTAGTCTTTTTTAAAAGGTATATTTTTTTGGTAGACTGCTACCTCAAATAAATGTTGAATACCTCAGTCATACTTAGAATTAATTTGTTGTAGGGTGATGAATTTTCTAGAAATCTCTTTGGGAAGCACAGATTCTATAGTTTGTTTATTAGAAGTGATGGTAAGTAGGGCTATTCCTTCTTCAGGCTTTGGTTTTCAGACCTATATGTTGTGTCTCTAAGGGGTAAAGGTGATCATAGTAACTTTATTGTTATTTTTAATATTAATAAATCATAGTTTTGAAATAGCAAAAACGAGATTTGTGGCAACACTTATAGTCAGCCAAGTACTACTCTAATTGCTTTAACTACAAAATATTTTAATATTCAAAGCTACTTTTTGAGTATCCACACCTTATCTGTTGGCTAAATAATGTCTAAATTTACATGACTAGTAAATAGTTAAAGGTGACATTTAAACAGTCTAGCTCCTGAGATCATGAACCAAATCACTATATCACGTGGTTTCTTAAAAAAAGTGTTTTTCACATTATTACATTAACTAAGAATGTTATACTGGCATTATATAAACATCAAATATAACCATATGGAATTAGTGCTATTTTAAATAATTTAAGCATGTATTTTGGAATGTCAGTTAATAGTATTACCATTTTATAAAAGTATAGAACACTATATATACCTATATAAATATATAGAAAGAGCATACTGTAAGCTTATTATTTTGCTGGAATATAGAAGTGATTTTATGTGTTCATAGATTTTGAATATTCATCAAATATGTAGAAGAAAGAAACTAAATAAGACATTGTTTAGAAATTTCTTTTATAAACTTTAATATACAAAGACAGAATGGTGGAATTAATTTAAAAGAAAACTCTATTATCTATTTTAATGTAAAGTTAATTTATGACATTTCTAGTTTTCAAATCTCAATGTTCTTAGAAACATCTGTAAAGATATCCATATTGTGGGTTGGGCTTTATCACCAGAGATTCTGAATCAATTGTTCTGGGGTGAGAGTAGGAATCAAAATCTTTAAATGGTCGCAGATCATTCTAATGTGCAATTAGAGTTGAGAATCCCAGGTATATGACAAAGCCTAGACATTCAAATTTTTAACATATCTCATGTGATTATATAATAAGCTTTTCATTGTATTAATGAATAAAATATCGAGTTAAATATTGAATATCAAAAGGTACATTGTTACTAACTCAAATGTTTTGACAGAGGAGCAAAAGCTGTGTAATTCTACACTAGTTGAGGCTTTGAATTACTAAACACTACCCAGGTAGCACTCCTTTCAGATAAAAATGGAAAACCAAGATACTACTGAAAGAAACATGAAGCAATCATAAAATGCTAAATACACTTGTGAAGTTAAAGATGGTTAAATGATATTAGAAAATTACAAGAAATTATTCCCAAAATGAATACAATAATTAGAGATACTGATTAAGTAAAAAAAAAAAAAAAAAAAAAAAAAAAAAGTCTGAATTTGGTGAGAATTGTGACATAATAATTATGAGAACCACACTCCTAGGAATATACATTTATGTTAACAATTTACTGGTTGCATATTCCATTGGAAAATTAACAGGAGGCTCTAAATTTGGTAAACTTACCATTGCCCATATCTACCGACCTTTTTATTTAGCTCCATCAAATACTCTTAATTCTTTGGGTTGACTGGAATCACAAGAAATTAAGGACTGTAGTTGAATTTGGTTTAAAGTTGCAAATACCAATTAGGTGAAGTTCAGAAACCATCTATTTTGCCCATTTAAAACTCAGAAGACAGTGGTTTAGTCTGAATATAAATGACCTGATAATTGAGAAAACAGTAACTAAGCAGGATTTGGAGAATTAAATTCTATTAGATTAACACTAGTGGTGTTTATCCTAAATTTTAAATAATTTTTTATTGAGTCTTTTAATTTTCTTCTCTTAGGACATTTCTACCTAAGGCCGAAACTTTAATGTTTTCTCCTTCACATCATATCCCTCAGTCATAGAAAACTTTTCCTAAAACTGTAAAACCTAAATATAAAGACCCATGATCATATTTTTAAAAGATCAAAATCAAATAAGGTTAAGTAATGTTTAATCTTTCTAATGTTTAATCTAATCTTGTTTCCTAATTTTGAAACCAAAATATTTACCTCATATGATTATGAGATTTTAATTAGGCAATATATTTTAAGCATCTAGTATAGCATTGAAACATTTATTTATATTTAATAGATATTAACTATTCTTAATTTTGTTATTATTGATAACAATTATTCACCAGGTAGATATTTGGTTGGCATAAAAGGATTTAAGCATTAACACATCTAAATTTTTCTATCTATAAAATAGAAGCTTTGGCAGCTACCCAAGCTACCCAAGCTACCAAGCTTTGGCAGCTACCCAGCTATCTAAACTGATAAGTTTAGAACTTTAAACATTTCAAATGCCTTTAAAATTAACTTTATATTTGTAATTCAGATACTACTATAAATTGTTCAATTTGGTTCAACTTTTGCTCGTAAATCTAAAACAACTTTAGGAAAAGCTACTTTAAAAGAGTTGGCAACTTAATATTCCTTAAGAGTAAGGCTAGTTTTAAAGTATTAACGCTAGTTTTCACTTCTTAAAACATAATTATTTCTAGATAGTTACTGTAGATTCAGATTATAACACTGCACTGTAATTATGGTTCAGATGGTATTGCTATTCTTAGCTCATATTTTCATTTGTATATAACTTCATGACAAGTACCTTTTCAGGCTAGAATTTCTCACACTTTTCAGACAAGAAATAGAATTTTTTTTTCCTGTAGACTGAATAAGCAACAATTCACCAACTGCTAGCAGAAAAAGGGCGTTTTAAAAATGCTGTGAAAAAAGTTTTCTTTTATTTATTTTTTTATAACTTTTATCAGTTCTTTTTAACTTACAGTGGTTTTAAACTTTTACTTTTATATGTCCTTTAAACTTTCCATAATGCACTATGTAAGTAATGTGCCGAATTTAGAAAAATTAAAAAAAGGAAATTCAGTGATTTTTAAATTTAATAAGGCTTTTATATGATGTCCACATCTTTAAACAAGAAGAATAAAGCAATTTATAGATTTTTTTTTGCAAATCTATGAAATTATATCCTTGATTGAATTTTATGGTTATAAATATGTCACAGGGACCACTATTCTCTGGAGAGTCAATTTATACATGGCAAAACTCCATGAATAATTCAGAATGGTGACGAGCCAACAAAAGCCCAGAACTACGGCATATGGATAAAAGCAGACGTTTTCGTTTACAAACTATAAGCACAGACTTGAGAGACAGAAAGTTGTGTCTCAGAATCTCCATAGTCATTCTATGGGCACAAGGATCCGGACCTGGTCGGCAGCCACTTGGCACCCAGTATTCCTTACGCCGAGCACACAATGTTGTTTTGGAGTGGTGGGAAAAACCATGCCAAACAGTGAAGTTGAGTCTGCTGATGTGCTTTCTTCCTCTATTGCTATGGCATCTGTGAAGGGACCTTCTGGGCTTTCTCACACAAAACTGCCCTGTATTTAGCAATTGCTATTGGAAAATTCTGCTTGTATTTACTGTTCTACATGTTTGTCTGCAGTGAAGTAGTTTTTCAAAAACTCAGACCATCCTTGATTTTGTACAAGCGGTGTCAGTCCAAATGCTGCTTTTTCTGTTTCACATAGCCATGTACCAGACTGGAAATAGTGATGACTCCATCCTGACCATCTGATTAACTTCTGACCACCTTGCCAAATCTCCACTACCCGGTACTTATCAACCTCACAAGATAATAATGATAATAATAGTAATAATGATAACAATGATAGTCCCCAATTATTAAGCACTTACTTTTTACTTACAGTGTTTAACGTGTCTCTATTCAGGATCTGTAGTAAAGACAATCCAGAGTTCATAGCCTATAGTAAATAGAATGATCCACACCCTTACTCACCAACATGTACATGTCCTAATCTCCAGAACCTGTAAGTATGTTACATTACATGATAAAGAAAAATTGAAGTAGCAAGTAGAAGTATGGTTGCTAATCATTGACTTTGAGATGTAGAGATTATCCTGAATTATCTGGGTTGGTCCAATGTGTTCCCAAGAGGGAGGTAGTAGTGACAATGTCAGAGTGATGAAGCATGAGAAAGACTCAAAAGGCCATTGCTGGCCTTGAAGATGCAAGGGGAACCAAGCAGCTTCTGGAAGCTAGAAAAGGCAAGGACATGAATTCTCCCGTATATACTACAGAAGAGACATAGCATTGCTGACACCTTGATTTAAGCTCAGTGTAACTTTGTGCTGCTGACTTCAAGAACTGTAAGATAATTTTCTTTTTTTATTTTCAATCACAAAGTTTATGAAAATTGGTTATAAATTGTTATAGCAGCCACAGGAAACTTATACAACCCATTTCCATTGTGCCCATTAGTGTGCATAATGGGAGCTAAAACAAATCCTGTAGGAGAACATACAATTTCCTTAAAATGATAATTTGATAGATTGTCAATGACTTGATAGGGTTTGAATATAGAGTGAGAAGGAATTGATGGCTGTTTTTTGGAAAGGAAGGCAAAGTACAAATTAACTCTGAATTTAGGGAATCAAAAAATAAATGAAACAGTTGAGGTTGTGAAGAAGTACAAGAAAATTTGTTTCTACAATTGAGCATTTTCTACTGATAACATGCATCTTATATTATTTAACCACTTGATCCCTAAAGAACAATACTTCCCCAAAAGGCTGCATATTATGAGATGACACCATTTTTTTGAGGCTAAGAAAGCATATGTATGACATGTATTAACTGTCAAATTGTTTGACTAACACTTCATCAACACGGCTTCATTGCAAGAGTGTGTCTGGGTACCACAATTGTGATAATCAGATAAAAGTATTTCCTCCATTGCAGGCTTAGCTTAAAGTTATTAAGGTCACTTCAAACTTGCCCTTTAGCATGTCGTTTTTATTCTGTGGTAGCGAATTTGATGGTGAAAGTAAAACCCAGGTTTTATGGGCTGAATTGTGTCAACCCCCAAATTCATATATTGAGGTGCTAAACCTTAGTACAGAATGTAACTGTACTTGGACACAGAGTCTTTAAAGAAGTAAATAAGTTAAAATGATATCATCGGGTAAGCCCTAATCCAGTGTGACTTGTGTTCTTTTAAGGAAAAGAAATTTAGACACAGAAACATACAGAGAGAAGACACAGAGAGAAGACAGCCATCCACAAGCCAAAGAGAGTTGCTTGAAACAAATACTTCCTTTGTGACTTTAAGAAGAAAGCAACCTTGCTGACACCTTGCTCTAGAATTTCTAGCCTCCAGAACTATGAGAAAATAAATTTCTTCTGTTTAAGCCACCTAATTTGTGGTACTTTGTACAGTAAACCTACCAAACTAATACACCGTGTCAAACTGATCACATTTAGATATCAGTTGCTATCTTTATTTTCTTCAAAGCATCTTTTTAATGTTTATTGTTTACAAAGTGACCAAAAATAAATTGGGTCTTTAATGGACTTTATTATAATTAATATCTAAGCAAATTAACTAAGCAAACCATAAGATCTAGAGTATATAAACAAGTTACAACAGTGCCAGATCAATAATAAACATTTATTAAACACACACCACACACACACACACACACACACACACACAACAAAAACTGGGGAACAGCAACTATGTATTTCTATGAAATCACCTAGAAATGAGAATGTTATAACCCTAGGAAGAAATTATTTCTTTTGGAACTTTCTGGACAACTTATTTGGAGGAAGAGTATAATTTGGAAATCAGGAAGAAAGGCAAGTGCAGACTGCCAGCCTGAAATAAGAAGCCATAAATCTGGAACTGATGGAAAAGTGAGAATCAGCCTAGAAAAAAAATTAGTGGCAGAAGCAAAACCTCCTCATAGAAGGAAATTTCTGTTAAATACTCAGTTTTTAAAAACAATTTTATTCTGGGTAGTCCTAAAGGGCAGTAACTTCACAACTGTGAAAGCGAAAAATGTGGTATATTTATTGTGTGTAGTAGTACACCTGGTTCTTTACATTATGGACAAGAAAACCAAATAATGATTGACTTTATTTTACCTTTGCTCCTGATTATTATTTTCAGTCTATTTTTTAGTATTAACACTTATAATATCTTTATTTTACATGCTACCATTTAAAGTTTTTGTTTACTGAAATGAAGGCTCATTTTTGGCATGATTCTTGATCTCCTACTTACTATTATGAATTTAATTTGCAAGGTGAAATCAAAGATTCTTATACCGGGAGAAAACTTAAACTTTATTTCTTCAAAAAATAGTACATTTAATAATAAGCATTGTTAACATATTAACACATAGTAGTTTATAAAAGTCAAAGTGTAGCAAAAGAAACAGAAACAAAACCTTTTCTCAATTTCCTGTTTAATTTTATACCCTCATGTTAACTAGTTTAAGAAATTTGTAACTACATACAATCTATATTTTTATAAAGTCTTTTTCAATTTTAAGCAAATCATTATGTACATCTGTTCTATAATTTACATTTTTAATTTATGAAGATGCCTTGTGCATCTTTTTATGTTAGCACCTATAGTCCTACCTTAACTTTTTAAATGACTGTTGAATTTTATTTTATTGATCTAGCATAATTTTATTTTAAATAGACATCTTTTGGTATGCTATTTCCAGTTTTCTATTACTAAACATTAGTGCATATCTTTCTACGAACATCTTTATTCACTCTGCAAGTCTATTTCTAGAAAAATGTGGAGGAAAAAAACTCACTATTGCTTGAAAATATAGAGAGACTATATTCCTTTTTAAAAATTTAAATAGAGTTGATATGCAATAGATTACATTTCTTTTGAACACCTATACTTCTTCCAACTCTCCAGACTACAGCCTTCTGTCACTGAGGTCAGTGCCACAGCCTCCTGAATTGTCTCTTGGCTTTCACTCTTGCTCCCTACAATCAAGCTACAATCCGATAACCAAGCTATTACCCCTCTGCTCAAAATCTTTCAAAGTCATACCACTTTACTCAGAAAAATTCATCCCATGTTAATCTCCTCTCATTCAAGCCACTTCCTCCATAGGCTCTTTCTCACTGCTTCTCAAGAATGTCAGCCCCCAGGGCCTTTGTATGACCTGTTTCTTCTGCGACAAGTGTGTTTCTCTGAAATACACTCATTGTGGAAGGTCAATTTCTCATAAACTTCTCAGTCCTACTTTGACCACACTAAAAATGTCTAAACTGTCAGTCTATACTCCTTATTCTTTTTTTTCTTTCTTTTTCTTTTCTTTCTTTTTTTTTTTACAGTAGAAAAGAAAAGTTTTATTAGAAAGGAAAGTGCACTTCCAAAAGTGGAAGCGAGACTGAGCAAGACAAGTATGACTCAAAAGACCTCTTTTTATTTTTTAAAAATGTTCACACAGTGCTTGTCACCTTCTAACCACATACCTTTTCATTAATTTTTTGTTATATTTTTGCCTTCCTCCTCCCACTACATTGTAATATACATCATGACAGGAACTTTGTTGTGGTTATCAATATTCCAAAATTCAAAAACAGCTTAGTAATTTAACCATTCAATACATATACAATGACTAATACGTGAACCAAGTCTTGTGTTTATTTAAAAGATTTTTTTTTGCACATTTGTGCCCTAAAAGGCTCTAAAGGTACAGTTTTCTCCATGTAATCCCAATATATATATATAAAACAATTAAAAATTGTATATAACAATATTTTCATCTTTTCAACTAGAAAAAAATGAGAGTAAGACCACATTCATTATGGAGTTCAGTTATGATGTCCTGTCTTGTCTACGTTTAAAATGAGTTTGCTACCTCAAAAAATGTCTTTCTATAAAGTGTGACAAAACCAGCACTTTGGAAACTTACTGTATTAGTTTGTTAGGGCTACCATAACATAACAACATACCACAGCCTAAATGACTTAGACAATAGAAGTTTATTTTCTTATAATTCTGTAGGCTAATAGTCTAAAAAAAAAAAAATTACTGTCTGGGTTCATGTCTTTTAAGGCCTATTTGACTTGTAGATGGCCATCTTTTCTCTGTGTCTTCACACGATCTTCTGTCTGTACATGCATGCCTGTTTCTAAATTTTCTTTTTTTCAAAAACACAGTCTTATTGGATTAAGGCCCACCCTAATGACCTCACTTTAATTTAATTAGGTCCTTAAAGACCCTATCTCCACATATAGCCACCTTCTGAGGTACCAGGGGTTAAGACTTCAACATTTAAATTTTGGGGAAAACCTATTCTGTCAACACATGTCAACACATGAAATTCTTTTTTTCTTAAGGGTGGTGATTGTATATTTTTCTCGAGTGATGTAACTTTGGTAGTAAATTGAATTCTGAGATGAATAATCATAGACATCCCTATATAGTCCCCTCCCTTGAAATATGGGGGAATTTGTAGTTTGCTTCTAGACAGTAGAATATGATGAAAGTAATGACATAGTCACCCCTTGATCAGGTTACATTGTATGACAAAGGTAATGGGGGAGTCACTTCCATAATTATATTGCATTGTATAAGACTAAGACTGTCTTTTACATACGCAAGCAGCAGATTCTCCTGATAACCTTGAAGAGGAAAATTACCATGAATCCTACAGCCAGAAGAAAAACTACTTCCCACAACCTGAAGGAGCTTGGAAGCAGATCTTTTCCTAGCTGAATTTCAATATGAGAACGCCATTCTGTTGACACCTTGAGTTTTGCCTTATGTAGCTAGGAACAGAGAAACCAGGAAAGCTGTGCCTGGACTTCTGACTTCAGGACCAGTAAAATAATAAATGAGTATTATTTTAAGCCACTAGTTTTACGGTAATTTTTTGTACAGGATAGAAAAAAACACACACAAACACACACACTTCGTGAGAAATAAAGGTAGAAATGAAGACTTAATAAGCTTCAGAAACATAGATTACTTTTGGCTATCTTTCAGTGGATCACCAAGTCCATTTTTATTCTGATAAATTATCTTTCAAATTAGTCTGATCTAGTCCTTCCCCAGAGCTTACATGAAATGCTACACCCTAAAAAATTATTTGTTTGTTTGTTTGTTTTTGTTTGTTTGTTTGTTTGTTTATGCCTATGGCACCTGGTATTCCTAGGTGGTCTCCCATCCAAGCACTAACCATGTCCAACCCGCTTAGCTTCTGAGGTCAGACGAGAGTGGGCACGTTACAGGGTGGCAGGGCCATAGACTTATATATTTTTAAAAAATAGTTTTCTAATTAGTGTCACTGTCTCAAGCTCACTACTTTATGATTCCTTTTGTCAATCTTTCTCACCTAAACCTCCTTTTGTGCATTATTTAGTATGTTTAAAGTTTAAGGTCTATCATTACTTTGAATTAGAATTTACATATTCTTTTTCTTTCTCTAAAATTCCAGACTAATACCATTTAAATCTCACTTTCTTGTTACTCATTCATATATAAAGAAAAAGTAAAAAAAAAAAATGTTAGAAAAACTTCAACCTTGGAAGAGTTGAAGATACTTTGTTTTCTTAAAAATCCGTAAATTTTTTTCATTGTTTTAACTTGAAACTCCAATATTTGATATATTATTGACAAGTGTTTTCTCTTTCTGGAATTTTATTTTAAAATTCATTTACTTTGTGAAAGGAAGTTAATTATTAATGGACTATTAAAGTTATAGGTAAGGTCAGACTTAGAACTGGGGTAATGTTAGGACATGAAAATTGCAAACAGACTTACCTAAAGAGTGGAATGTGAAAGTGTAAAAGGTGAGAAAGAAAGAGCAGAAGGAGGAAATTTGCATAGTTTACAATTTTTAAACTATTTCACAATATTTATTAAGAAGACTCAATTAGCGTCAGTTTTATAAGTTCTATTGAATCAGAGATTGCGACCTTAATTTCTCACTCTTCTGTGGGTTCTACATCACCAAAATCATGTCAAGTTCTTGGAGCTGCTCTGTCACTGTATGAATACTTAATCATTCATTCATTCATCTATTTATCTATCTATCTATTTATTTATTTATTTAATGGTGACATTGGTTAACGAAATCCAATAAGTTTCAGGTGTACCCTTTAACAGTAAGGCATACATATATTTACACTGTGTTCACCTCTCATAGTTTTATTTCTTTCTGTCACTACATATTTGACCCTTTTTAACCCATCTATCTCCCCTCTCCCACCTCTGTCCTACCCTCTGTAACTACTGCTCTATTGTCCATGACCATGAGTCTCTGTTTGTCCTGTTCATTTGTTACTTTTAGGTTTATATCTCACATATAAGTAATGTCATGCTATTTTCAACTTTTTCTGTCTGGCTTATTTCACTTAGGAGTGATTATCTCGATGTCCATCCATGTTGTCGCAAATGGCAGTATTTCATCTCTTCTATGGCTGAGTAATATTCCATTGTATATATGTACCACAGCTTCTTTAGCCAATCATCTATTATAGGACACTTTGGTTGCTTCCATGTCCTGGCCACTGTGAATAATGCTGCTATGAACATCAGTGTGCAAGTATCTTTTCAGATCTCTTTAGCTCAAGGAATTACTTCGTCATGGTAGACTTTTAATGAACACCAATTTAAAAAGCCAGATGAGAGTCCCAATAGAATTATTTGTAAAAGCTTACTTATTTGTTGTGGGGAAGGTGAGATTTCATAGTCTTCATGACATTCATTAACTACAGGCTGTGTTACTCACTTAGATGACTATGGATGGTGGTTCTTAATTAAATCTTTGCAAATTATTTTTGCATAAAATGTAATATGATATAAAAAGTATTGATTGATGTATTATTCATAATATTACCCCAATCCCTGTAAAGTTCTGTTATGTTAGTGTATGCGTTTCTTCCATAGATGATTACAAGTTGCTCAGGGGTTGCAAACTTTTAAACTATCACCTTTTTAATATTCTTTTGGATTTCATATGCTGAAGATATTATGATCTAATGTTTTTCTTTTACTTATCTACATCAAATCACCCATCTTGTTTATTGACTAGAACATGAAAGTTTGTACTTATATTTTCAATGCAGTGCTAATAATTTGATGAACATTGGTAAATTATTTCTTTATAAATTACCTACTTTCAATTTCCATAACATTTGCTAATTTCCTCAAGATTATTGGATATTTGGTCAAATATTGTTTTGCAATTTCAACAGTCTTTATTTAATTTCTTTGATGAATATATAAATTAATATTACATATTTACGACATTTATATCTTTGAGCAACAATGGTGACTCAACTTATTTTAATTTTAAAGATATAAGATTGTAAAAAAATGCAGCTACATAAACAACATGTTAAATTTATACCATATATAAGTAATTCCTATGTGATGTCTTTGACTTTAGAAATATTACAAGTTAAAAATAAACGATACCCCTAAACAAATATAAACATTTAATGTTAATACCTTTTTTAAAAAAAATTCCTAATAGAAAGCAGTACATTTCTTAAAAGAAAAACAAGTCTATTATGAGCCATAACGGATCACAAAAATATGTAAACAAAGTTGAACTCTAAGTAGGTATGTTCATTATAAAAAAATATTTTAAAAATTTATGTTCATTTAAGAGACCAAAATATTAAAATACCACAGAGTCAATTAGAAAATGTATATTTTGCTGATCATATTAAGCTTTTATTTAGTTTTATTATGTGACTTATTTTGTATTTGATCAATCATGTAGTATTTTGACAAAAATTTTTAATTATAAATGATTTGCCTTTTATTTATCATACTAACAAAACGTTACGGAAGTGTCATTAGGTAACAGAGCTAAATCTTTAGATTAAGATTATACTTTCAAAACTAATTATTATGTAACCAATTCTATGATTTAACATTCTATGAAAATGGCCTGGAAATACTTAATAATAATATAAAAAAGCTCAAAAGTGGATCATGATTCACCAAAAGGAAAAAATATATATGAATAAATGTAGTGCTATTAAAACACAGGATTCTGATATTAATGTCTGTAGGTTTTGGGATACCAGAATTTTTCTTTAAGTATTTACGAGAACACTTTATGTATATATTATCAGATTATCTGATTTGAGGTAATACAATCCTTGCTGTCTAGCTTTATGTCCAGTTATAGACAAAAATGACTCAGTATTAGACCAAAGCTAACCTAATTCAATTAAATAAACCTTAAACAAAAATATTCATCCATATAACATCATGTCATCTGAAGAAGGAAGGAAGACAAAATTTCAAAAATAAAAAGTTTTATAAGATTATCTTAGATTTGATTTTTATAGTCTTTTGGTAAATTGTTTAATCATTTATACTTTGAAATGGATTTTTAACCATTAGAACTTCTTCAGTTTCTATCGAACCCATCTCTTGGAATGCCTAAGCTTTGTTACTATTTTAGGTGTATCTCTGCAGTTATCTTTTATTATTGGAATTTCTAAATTCGAAGGCAAAACTCTTTATTCTCTTTGAATTTTATAAGTTTTTGCACACAACATATTCATAAAAAGCCTTAGATTTATTATTTTTTCTTGTAGCAGAAAAATGTAAAGTCATATTTCTAGTGCATATTTTCTCTTAGGATCATCACATTATTTATTTATTTATTTTTATTTTTTGTTAAATTTATTGTGGTGACATCAGTTAAGAAAATAATCTAGGTTTCAAGAATACAATTAAATAATACATCATATGTATATTGTATTGTTTTTCAAAGTTTCCTTCATCACCATATATTTGACTCCCTTTACCACTATCTACCTCCCTTATCCCCACTTCCCTTTGGTAACCATCAACTATTGTCCCTGTCCATGAGTCTCTGTTTGTCATGTTCATTAATTAATTTCAATTTTATATCCCACATGTAGGTGAAATCATATGGTTTTTCTGCTCAATTTATTTTGCTTAGATTGCAAATCTCAAGAACCATCTAAGTTGTTGCAAATCACAGTATTTTTTATGGAGAGTGATATTGCATTGTATATATGTACTACATCTTTTTTATCCAATCTATTGAAGGGCACTTTGATTGTTTCCTTGTCTTGGCCACCATGAATAATGCTGCAATGAACACCCGGTGCATATAGGTTTAGGTAATGTTTTTAAATTTATGGGTAAATACCTAGAAGAGGGATTGTGCAGTCATATGGTAATTCTATTTTTAATTTTTTTGAGGCTCTTCCATACTGTTTTTCATAGTGGCTGTACCAATTTACATTCCCACCAGCAGTGCTTTTTTCCCCACAAAGTCTCCAACACTTGACTCATCCTTTTAATGATTAGCTATTCTAACCAGGTGTGAGATGGTATCTCATTGTTGTTTTGTTTTGCATTTTCTCTAATAGCTAGTGAAGTTGAACATCTTTTCATATGCTTATTGGTCATTTGTATCTCTTGTAAGAAGTGTCTGTTCAGCTCTTTTGATCATTTTTTAATTTGTTTTTTTTTTTATGTTGAGTTGTATGAGTTCTTTGTATATTTTGGATGTTAACACCTTGTTGGAGGTGTTGTTTGCAAATATCTTCACACTTTAGAATAATCACCTCTTTGACTTGATGGTTTCTTTTACTGTGCAGAAGCTTTTTAGTTTGCTATAGTGTCATTTATTTTTGCTTTTGTTTCTCTTGCATTTGAGGTCAAATTCATGAAATCCTCTATAAAGTCAACATCCATGGGTATAGTATCTATGTTTTCTTCTATGCAACTTATTGTTTCCGCTATTATATTTAGGTCTCTGATTCATTTCAAGTTAATTTTGATGTATGGTGACAGATAGTAGACTAGTTTTATTCTTTGCATGTGGCTTTCCAATTTTCCTAGCACCACTTATTGAAGAGCCTTTTTCTTTGTTTCTCTATGATGTTTTTGGCTTCTTTGTCGAAAATTATTTGCCCATATGTATGCGGGTTTGTTTCTGGGCTCTCAATTCTGTTCCAATGGTCTATGTACGTGTGTGTGTGTTTCCCCTAGTATCATGTTGTTTTGAGAATTGTTGCTATGTAGTATAATTTGAAGACAGAGTGATACCCCTGGCCTTGTTCATTTTCTCAAGATTGCTTTGTCTATTAGTCTTTTGTGCTTCCAAATAAATCTAATGATATTTTTGTTCTGTTTCTTTAAAAAGAGCTGTTGGGATTTTGGTGGGGATTGTGTTAATATGTACATTGCTTTGGGTTATAAGGTCATTTTATCTATGTTGATTCTTCTATGAACATATATCTTTCCAGTTCTTTGTGTTTTCTGCAATTTCTTTTAATAACACCTGATAGTTTTCAGTGTATAGGTTTTTTGCGTGCTTCATTGAGCTTATTTCTAGTTATTTTATTCTTTTTGTTGCAGTTGCAAAAGAATTATTTTTTCTATTTCTCTTTCTGAAATTTCATTGTTAAGATATAAGAACATTATGGATTTTTGTATCCTGAAACTCTTATATTGTTTCCTAATAGTTTTTTAGTGGAGACTTTACGGTTTTCTATATAGAGATTTGTGTCATCTGCAGGAAGTGACGATTTGACTTTTTCATTCCCTAATTGGATGCCTTCTTTATCTTTCTCTTGCCTGATTTCTCTAGCTAGGACTTCCAACACTAGATTGAATGGCAGCAAAGAATGTAATGTTAGGTTTTTCGTTTGGGATTTTTCTTGTTTCTTGAGATAGGCCTGTAATAAAATGAACTTTTTTTTTTTTTAATTATAGCTTTTGCTATATCTTGATCGTTTTTTTATGTTGTATTTTATTTTCATTTGTTTCTGTGCATCTCTTGAAGTCTCCTTTTATTTTTCTAGGACTCAGTCATTCTTTAGTAGCATGTTGTTTGAACTCCACATATTTATATTTTTTCTCATTTTCTTTTTTGCAATTGATCTCCAGTTTCAAAGCATTATAATCAGAGAATTTGCTTGGTATGTATCTTAAATTTGTTGAGGCTAGTTTTGTGTCCCAACATATGGTCTATCTTTGAGAATTTTCCATGTGCCTTGAGAAGAATTTATAATCTGGTGTTTTGGGATAAAAAGCTCTGTAAATGTCAATTGTGTCTAATTGGTGTAACATGTCATTTAAGGCTATTTCTTTATTGATTTTCTGTTTGGATTATCTATCCATACCTGACTCGGGTATTTAGGTCCCCTACTATGATATATTTGTGTTTCTCCCTTTAGTTTTATTAGTAGTTGCTTTATATATTTTGGTGTTCCTTGATTGGGTGCATATATATCGATGTGTTATGTCTTCTTGGTATATTTTGCTTTTAAATCATGACATTATTTAGATGTTTATCCCCAAACCTTAGTTTGTAAGCCATTGTAGAATCTCAGTTTTTGCCCCAGTCAACATAAAGTAGGTCTCTGATTTCCTTCATGTTATAATAATTATTTATTGGCTTTCATATCTAACAAACATTATAAAGAACAAAGAAAACCACCGTAGCAATTTGCCATTAAACTTTATCCTTTTATCTTGCTGCCCTGGTCACAATTCTTCTTGATCTAAAGGACTTTCAGGAATCTATACTAGAGCCTGTAGCTAAAGAGTTATAGTAATGGAGTTGTAAGTAAAAAAATAATTTGTAAATACTGTGAGTAGAGACCTCATTATCCTATCAGCATTGTCTGTTGATCTTAGCCAGGTCAAAGAAGCTTGTACAGTTCAGACCTGATGACTACAGCCACTGTTAGGACATACATTTCATGAGATGATTATATGAACACAGAGAGACATGGCAGCCTAGTGTTTAAAAATTAAACATGAGTTTCTTAAATTAAATACCTGAAATTAAAAAAATAAAACTTTTAATATATTTTTTATAAAACAGTTTACAAATACAATGCAATGTTTCATGAAAAAAGAGTATTTATTTTATGTCTCTAAACCCTGATAGTATTAAAGTTAAATCGATCTTCACATTTATTCCTATTTTTAAAAATGTATTCTTAGGTGGTCCACCCTAAGACCTCTGGAATAGGGTTAGGATTATCTTGCTTACTGTATCCCAAATTCCCAAGTTTCAAATAATATAATACATTCTCTTATATCTTCAGTAGCTCATTAATTTATCAAAATTTTCTTCAGTCAATGTTTAGTAAACATTTACCATCCACAAAACAGTGTTATTGTTCTCAGAGTAAAAAAATTTGTTCAAACCGTAAGAGTAAATATCTAGTATCTAATTAATACTTAGATATTATTTTTATATTTATAACTTTAAAAAAGAGTTTCCACAAGCCAATTTGAGTAGTTGTAGCTTTAGAAAGCAATGTTTAAGTTAATCAAATATATTTGGGGATGTTTTGTTTTATTTGTTTTTGAGTTCAAATTAATATTTTTTATGGGCTATATCTACACAAGGGCAATGTAGGTTTTCTCATTCTACTAAACTCTTTTTAAAATGGGAAATGTTAATTAAATATTGTCATTTATTAAAATTTACAGGTCATAAAAGAGATAGTGCCAAATATCTTATTTGTTTAATGTTATAAGTTTATTAGGAATTTTGCCACTACTAATTTGATTCATATGCAAACTGCTTCAAAGTAAAATTAACCTGTCACTGCTATAATTATTAATTATTCAATTATTTTATAGGCAAACAAAAAAGAAAAATAGGTATATGTAATGCCAGAAAATACTTATAATATTATTTACTATGCAAATAATTATGGTTTTGCTCTCCATTTATTTTACTATAATACTATATTATAAAAAATACAATTAATTTTATGAATCATTTATTATATAAAGGAGAGTTGCTTAGAACAGCTAAATTAAGAGAACCACAGATCATGACAATGTCAATTCTGTAATATGGTAGTAACATCCAATGTGAAAAGCATGGTCTCTTTCTTCTTGCTAAGGTCATTTATGTTTATGATTCACTAATTTAGGACATCTCTATAACAAAAATTCCTATTTGTTTAAAAAAATATATTTAAAGGTCACTAATAATACACTTTAAGGCACACTTCCTCTCCTTTAAAGTAGTTGCTATCATTATGATTTCAATGAATTAGAAATATTTAGAAATATTTTTGATGACTTTTATCAGTCGTATCTTGCACTATTGCTTTAGTTGAAGCAGTATAGCAGATATTTATTATTTTATTGAAAATTATAAAGCATCAATGTGTTAGTTTAAAAAATGTTTCCATGATGCTTGGGCTATTCAAATAGCCCTGGTTTTAACACAGGAATCTTTCAATTACTAGATGGATGTGACTTAATCTGAGCCTCAATTTTCTCAAAATTTAAAATTAATTTTTTTGTAAAAATTAAAGTATGAAAATCGTAGGGAATTATTTGTATTTAGAGACTAAAAGCTAGTAGCTACCCAATATGTTCGAATAAGAGACATCAAGTGTGCAAATACTAAAATTTAGCTGAGTCTCTATTTGAATATACTACTTGTAATCCAACTGTTTATATGTAACAATTATATTTAAGTTGCTTTTGTAATAAAATGTAAACATAGAACATGTAAATAAAACAAATATAATAAAGGAAGTAAATTTTAATTAACTCTAAAATTGAAGATATGTTGTCTAAATTAGTTTACACTAATAGATTCTGAATATATTTGAGGTGTATGTATTTTTTAAAAAAAATTAAATCTGTTTAATTTCCTGTTATATTTATCATGTGTATATGTTGCCTAATTTGTTTTAATACAATTATTTTAAATTAGAATTTCATTATTTATATACTAACATGAAAATGAATGAGGATCTTAATGTGAAAAATTTTCTTTAAAGATTTATTGACAAATCAATAAGTAAAACTTACACTTTAAATAATTTAGCTTATCAAATTCTATGTTTGTGGTTTGAAAGAGTAATTCAAGAAATATAATATTAAACTTTCAAAGTGATACAACAAGGTTTACTTAAACTTTAATTTTCTGAGATTAATTCTAAGTATATTACACAATTTATAGACATTGTTGTACACATCATTATTATGTGGTTTAATTTTCCTGATCTACTTCTGTGGTTGGTGTTACCAACAGAGACTTTGGACCATACCTAAAATAAAATAATTTCCCTTATTATGTCAATAAAGAAAGTATAACATGTTGCAAGATAATGTTGTCTATTCCAGAGGAATACAGAAACTTTCATTCCCAGAAAACTATTACTTAAACTTTTTATTTTATTATTTTTGATTACTTACCCTGAAAGAAGGAGCCCTGCACCAACTGAGTAGCTCAGCATGTCTTCCTGGAAAAATTGTTGGCCTCCTCGGAAGAATTAAAAATATTTTGTGATTCAAGATCAATTTTTCAGTTCATTCACTAATTAAAGATTATAAGCAAAGAGAAATACGTTATTTCTCCTTTAAATTTCAGATATTTATAATTGAAGACTTTATGCTTAAGAAATACTCCAGGTTTAAATATAATGGTCCAAAAGGATTTTAGAGTAGCTAAATAACAAATTAACTTTAAAAACTTGGAGTTTCTTTTATTTCATGGTACTTTTTGCCGGAGCCAGCCGCCTAAAGTCGAACAGCACCTAAAAGAGGAGGGTGAAGCCTAAGGAGAAAAGAAGACAGGAAAGTGCTTCGGAGGGCATACAGTCAATGCTGCAGCCTCGAGTTTATTTAGCTCAGCCCTTGTGTATTTCTTTTTGAACACAATAGCAATGCACAGAGTACATTACCATAGGAATGCTGACATTTACATAAGTTCCTATACTTCCTTCCCTCAGGGTGCAAACATCCTTGCTTTTTGTAAAACATTCCACTATCTCAAAAGGATTTCTTTAGGAGGCAATCCTCCCTTACAGGGTCAGTAATGTTTAACTTAAATCCCTGCTTCCTAGAACCATTTTTTAAGCAGTCTCAGTAACTGCTTTATGGCTGTAAGCTACGTGACTTCTTCAGTGTCTCAAAATGGCTCCCGACAACTTTTCAAGTCAATGAGTAGATTAGTGCTGGCTGCAAGAAAAAATTATTATATACTTTAAGTTAATACAGAATATAATGATACCAGCAGTTTATATTTCCTTATCAAACTAATCACCTTCATGTAGAAATGAAAACATAATTTCCAAATTTAAAAAATTTTAAGAATAAACACTATTTACTTGAATAAATATATAGAATCAATTGTGAACATACCATAGATCATTATTTTTGTATTCGAATGAAGCAATGAGATAGATTAGTTTATTACATTAAAAAAATCTAAACAATACATAATCACAATAAGAATGAAAATTTTTCTTTTGCACATCTAATGTAAAATTTTCTGTGTAATCAAAATTTAATTTATATTATTGTAATAATAATAATAATTAATGTGTTTTTATTTACTCTATAAGTATCTAATTAAAGATAAGCATCTAATAAATAATACTAAAAAATAGTATTATTTAGAGCTCAGGTCTATGAATGTAAAAGAAATAATCATCTTAGTACACAAATGGAAATAAAATTTCTTATTTTTTTGCTGAAAACAGAAGATAATTACATTATAAGAGAGGCATAATTGAATAGTAGATAGAGTCTGGGAATGGCAGTTTTAGAGATTAATTCTTTGACTCTATCCCACATTATTCAGGTTACCTGTAAATAGTAGCACTGAACAAAATAATTTTAAAAGTAGTCTCTGGTTCTTGATTTTTATGATTTTTAATGTTTATTCACTCAAAAAGAACCACAGATTACTTGTTATAAACATATTAAAATATGAAAAACAGATTATTTTAAGTAAATAATGGTTTAGACTAGGTGCCATATCTCTCAGGCATAGGTGCTGATAGTGGCTTGGCAATTAAAAGAATGTTTTAATATAAAATTAGCTTCCTGCTTGTGTTTATCTGCCTGTTTCTTTTTAAATGCTTTTATGAAGTACAGATATTAATGTACACTTATAAATAATTTAGTTTTTCAAATTTTTCTATGCTAATATCTGTAGTGTAGTAGCATCTAAGGTCAATTTTATATCAATTATGAACAGAGGTATCAGATTGGCTACTAAATATTTATACTGCAATTATCTTGCATTGATGGATACCTTGTGATTAGTTAAAAATTTACTGTCAGAAGTTAATTATGCTTATATGTGAAACATAGAACCTAAAACCTTATTTAAATAATATGGAATCTTGAAAATAGTTGTAATTATATTAAACAGATTCACTATAAATGTCTGTGATAGATGATTCCTTGCCATATAATTATATCTATGTATATCAGAGATCCTAACTTAATTTCAAACTTTTAGACAAATCTGGACATAGTAAGGGGCCCTATAAGGTAAGTGTCAAGTAAAAATAAAACAATGACAAGAACAACACAAAAACAAAAACTTTCAGATGAAAAGTACTGATACAAAAGGCTAGAAGTGTTTGAAATGGGAGTTGCTTATATTGAATCTAGAAAGAGATCTGTCCATAAACATCATACTCCAGACAATTTTCATCAAATTTGTATCTGAGATTTTGGATAAAAGTGGTGACAATATTTTTTTTTTATCAAAAAAATCTTCCAGGAAAAGTGAATGACAGCTTTGTGTGTTTGTAATTATGGTTGAAATGTAGAAAGAACTCCACAATTCTTAAAGGAAAAGCTGGCTTACATGAGAGAACTGGAGGCTACTCCAGAAATACAATTCTGTGAATATAGTGAAAATATTTTTAAACCTAAACTAATATGAATTTTTTTTTGGCGGTGGGGGGTGGGTGTTGAAGGGACAACTAATTAAGTCTTGCAGCAGACCAGGATTAGACGAAATAGAAATTATTTGTAAAGTTAACTTAAAAATGTTTTACTCAAATAGTAAAGAAATTTGGGAAAGTATATGTGTATATGCGTGTGTATATCTGTTTAAAAACATATGAATATAATTACTATATTCTTTCTAATAGCGGATTTTCACATTTAGGTTTTATGAAGTCCTTTGGAGGAGTTAAATTCTTATTTCATTAAACAAGAATGTATATGAAATTTTATTAGATCAACATGTTCATGTTCAATGACATTTTCAAACACAGTTATCACAATTCACTTTATTAGAGCATTGGAATAAAACTTCACCTTTATTGTTCACTAATATCATGAAGGAAAGTCTTCTTTGCAGAGTAGAATCTATTCTCATGGAGTAAGCACAGGTGGCTGAGTTGCCAGGATGGCAGATACTTAATGTTTTCTCCACACTAGCCCAATAAATCAAAAACAGCAAAATAAGTGCTTGTATGTATCTTCAGATGATATAGTACTATTTAATCCTGAGAGATAAGATACAAATAAATGTAATGTAACTTTGCATTTTCTGATGAACTATTTGAAAATATTAACTGATTTAATCAAAGAATTCCTTTTTCTTTGAGTTTGGTTTATTTTTTTTCTAAAAATGTACAGTTAGGAAAAAAACATACTCTTTAGGTTTTCCTGAGGGAAGATTAAATGTAAGATTGAATTATGTACTCTCTGATATGTTTGCTTATCTTAATAGTATAATTGAATAGTCCTTGGTTCATTTCATTTCTCAATAATATCTCCTGAGGAATTTAAGCATAGATTAAATAAAGAATTTTTAAGAGAAAACAGACCTCTCAGCTTTCTATACTTGCCTTATATTTTGCTTTGCTTTTAGCTCTAATATGTTTACCTGTTTCTGTGTATCTTATTTTATTTATATTTTTAAATAAAATAAAATATAAAAAGTTTATTATGAGCAAGACTGTACCAAATTCATATTATCCAGCATAGGTGGATATTGGTGGTAACCTCACCAATGTAGGTGAGAAAAATATTCAGGATCTGGATATTTTGTTTGTCTGTTTTAAGAAACTATGCATTGTCTTTTCTGTATTTTTAGTCCAGGCAATTAAAGATCTTCATTTTTTTTTATTCAACAAATATTTATTAAAAACTAGCTATATACCAGGAAGATCAGTGAAACAAACAGACCAAACTCTACCCTCATGGTACTTACATTCTGTTTGGAGAAGAGAGATCATATATCATTATTATGAACTAATTAACATATTAGAAAGTGGTAAGTGCTGAGTTGACATATAAAGTAAGGAAAAAGAGAGAGTGTGCAATGTATGGAAAATTTAAATAGATCAGGGAAGGAATCTCCTGCTTTCTAGGAGCAGTTGTGATGAGATTTCCAGGAACATTTCCTGTCAGGGAAGACTAAGGAGATAAGCAAATTCTAATTTGAAGTTACTTTCGAGACAAGTTTTACAAGATTTTCTTGTACCATCCTACGTGCAGTAATGTTTCCACACTTTAGAGTTGATTTAAGTTTTTAAAATCAACTTTATTGGTGTATACTTAACTTGTAATAAAATTTATTCATTTTAAGTATATAGATTTATGACTTTCTCTCATTTTATTATTGTTATACTTTACATTTTTATTTTTTAAAACAATTGACTTATAATGTTATATCAGTTTCAGGTGTACAATATAGTGATTAGACATTTATATAACTTCCAGAGTGATCACACCCGATAAATCTAGTACCCATCTGATACATTCATAATTATTACAATAGAATTGACTATATTCCTTATGCTATACTTTACATTCCTGTGACTATTTTGTAACTACCTCTTTGTACTTTTTAATACCTTCATATTCTTTACCTATCCCTCTAACACCCCTTCCATCTGACATCCATCAAAATGTTCTCTATATCTATGAGTTTGTTTCTGTTTTGTTGCTCTTTTATTGTGCTCTTCAAACTCCACACATAAGGGAAATCAAATAGCATTTGACTTCTTTACTTGGTACAATACACTCTAGGTCCATCCATGTTGTTGCAGACTGCAAGATTTCAATCTGAGTATTGTTATGATTGAGTATTGTTTTGTTGTCTATCTATCTATCTATCTATCTATCTATCTATCTATCTATCTATCATCTATCTATCTATCTATCTATCTATCTATCTA
Source organism: Eonycteris spelaea (assembly GCA_003508835.1). Taxonomy (NCBI): domain Eukaryota; kingdom Metazoa; phylum Chordata; class Mammalia; order Chiroptera; family Pteropodidae; genus Eonycteris; species Eonycteris spelaea. The sequence goes on from PUFA01000153.1 coordinate 1,730,133, forward strand.
TCTATCTATCTATCATCTATCATCTATCTATATAATACATAGTATATATGTACCCATTTTTCTTTATCCATTCATCCATTGAGGGACACCCAGGATACCACCATATCTTGGCTATTGAAAATAATGCTGCGGTGAATATAAGAATGCATGTGTTCCTACAATGTAGTGTTTTGAGTTTCTTCAGATAAATACCCAGAAGTAGGATTATTGAGTCTTTCTTTATCTCTTGTTATAGCCTTTGTTTTAAAGTCTATTTTGTGTGGTATAAGTATTGCTACTCAACTTGTGTTTTTCATTTTCATGAAATATCTTTGCCATCCATTTACTTTCAGTCTGTGTGTGTCTTTTGATCTGAAGTGAATCTCTTATAGACAACATATGTAAGGGTTTTGTTTTCTTATTCATTCAGCCATCCTTCGTCTTGATTGGAACATTTAATCCATTTATGTTTAAAGTAATTATTGATAGATATGTAGTGATTGCCATTTTTTACTCATATTTTTAATCTTCTTTTCTTCCTCCTTCTCTTCTTCCTCTTCCTTCCTCTTCTCCTCCTCCTTCTGCAAGATTCCTTTAACATTTCTTGTAATATTGATTTGGTAGTGATGAACTTCTTTAGCTTTTTTTTATATAAGAAGCTCTTTATCTTTCCTTTAATTTTAAATGATAGCCTTGCTTGGTAGAGTTGTCTTGGTTGTATGTCCTTGCTTTTCATAATTTTGAATATTTTGTGCTAATCCTTTCTGGCCTACAATATTTCTGCTGAGGAATCAGCTGACAGTCTTATGGAATCTCTCTCGTAGTTAACTAACTACTTTTCTCTTGATGCTTTTAAGATTATCTTTTCTTATAACCTCTGATATTTTAATTATAATGTGTCTTGGTGTGGCCTGTTTGGATTTATTTTTTCTGAGACTTTCTGCACTTCCTAGGTTTGTATGACTACTTTCTTCTCCAGGTTTGGAAAGTTTTCAGTCATTATTTCTTCAAATAGGTTCTCAATTTCTTGCTCTCTCTCTTCTTATTCTGGTACTCATATAACATGAATATTGGTACACTTGATGTAACAGAAACCCCTTAAACTCTTTAAAAATTCTTTTTGCTATTTTTATTGGGTGTTTTCTGCTACTTTTTCTTCCAAATCACTGATTTGATCCTCTGCTTCACCTAATCTACTGTTGATTCTCTCTAAAGTATTCTTTATTTTAGTTATTGTATTCTTCATTTCTGACTGTTTTTGTAAATGTTTTCTATCTTCGTTTTTATATTTTCTATTTCTTTATTGAATTTTTAATTTTATTATTGCCTTTGTATTCCAGAAAGTTTAAAGTGGGAATGTTTTTGAAAGAGCCAAAACATTAAATTCTTTTCCCAAATGTCAATTTAAGTCAGATAACTAGTATAAATGAAAAGGTACAAAGAAATTTACAAACATTTGTGAAACAATAAAATGACTAAAATTTAGTTAGGTAGCATTAAAAAGATTAGATATGAGTTTTTATATAAAATTTCTTAGAACATTTATTTTATTTTTTAATTCTCTACAAGCAAATTTAATTTTTGATGTTTCTGGGAGGCCCTTACTGAAACCAGATCAACACCACCACTTCAAATCAACATTTTAATGGCTCAGTCAATAAATGTAAATTTAGAGACATCAGGAATTTGGGGTTATTTTGGGAATATCAATTGTATCTTTGATTTGGGAGGAAGACTAGGGATGAGGGCAAACAATAATCACCTAAAATTTGACTGAAATATTTTAATAGTATATAAAATTATTTATTGTAGGAAAATTGAAATACAATTTTATGTAGCCAACAAAAATAATTTGTGCTCAGTAAGTTAAGAAATATGTTTTTAAAGAGTCATTTACTTAAAAAAAATATGTTATATTTATATATACAGAAATTCTTTGTAATTTTGTAATCACTTCAGTGTTTTATATATATAACTATATAACTATAACTATATAACTATATAAGTATTTATAAAACTATATATTTATGTATTCCATAAAAACCATTTTCTTATCTTTGAAGTCTTGAAGAAATATTCCATTAAACATAATGTTACCTTGGTTCAAAACATAGGCCTTTTGTATGTAGGTATATGTATTTGTGTATGTATGTGTGTGCAAATAGAAATGTCACTGCCACATATAATTTATTTCCTTGAGCTAAGTTGTATACATATTTTTAAATGGTATTTCTTTTTAAATAGTAAAATGCATAATATTAATTTAGAAAGTCACACTTAAAAAGTATTTTGAAGAGAATAATTTTATGTATAAAAATTCAAATGTTTAACTTCATGTACATATTAACTTTTTTTTTTAATTTCAAGTTTGTGATATCTTGCACCAGGCTTAAAAAAATAACTATTTAGGTAACGGTTTAATGGTATACAAAATTAAACAACAGATTCTATATAAAAATGTATAATTTCATCAATCTAAAGACTGTATTTTAGTTTAAAACATATAAGAAAAAATGCTTAGATCCTACATTTCCTGTTGCCTTTTTTATCAGGATGAAAGACAAGATGCTGACAAATATGTTATGCGAATTGTTATATTGTTGAAATAACCATGGCCCTACAATGTAAAATAAGATTAGTTTTAATAATGTATTGAATTTATTCGAATCACTGTTTTACTTTTGCCAACCTTTTGCTACTTAGATACACAAGTTATTCTGTTGAAAATTCAGTGTTTGGGTTCCCACTTGGAAAAGCACAAAGTCCTCATATCATTTTAAGTAAGTAATCATGCATCCTAAAAAATAGATCTATTTAGATCTCATATTTGAATAATCTTGCAGATGACTCAAGTTAATAGAACTCTCAATAGCTGAAATATAAAATAAGAATGTAAATTGATTTTTAAAATCAAACTATAAAACCAAGAAAGTCTGATTTTCATATCATTTGACAATCATATTGTTTCTTAGTGAGTGAACTATATGGAATTTGAACATTGCTTGGTGATAAATCAAAATATGGAGAATAATATATGATTTAGATTAGTTGGTTTCAAATCAGAACCTGGAGACTTGTTAGGAAATCAGCTTCTCAGATTTCACTAATCCAGAAGAATCAGAATGAATTAGAAACTGAACCAGAAACTCTGGTTAGGTCCGAGGAACTTGTATGTTAACAACTGCTGCAGATTATTCTAATACATGCTAAGATTTGAACTACAAATTAGATAGTAAACACCACCAGATCAATATCAGTCTAAGAATTTATCTTCACTGTGGTGGTGGGCTTGGTTCTGTCTTATCTCTGGCCTGGTACTGTAGGTGTTTGAATATTAAGCAAAGGCAGACTTTATGTTTTGTCACCAATGTAATAATAGATTCACTCTTTTTGCAATGATGATTTGATATTATAACATTTATTTTACACATTTAGGTGATTAAATGTCTCTGCTTATACCAATTATATCCTGATTTATAGATAATTCCGAGGTAAATTTATTTTCTCTGTATCTAATAGTTTATGCGTGCACCACATTGGTAATCTCTTTGTTCTCTTTAGCTCTCATTTCCTACAATTTTGGGTTATCGAGAGTCTGAAGATCAATAGTTAATGAATTCTCTATTTTGCAAAAATATTAATGGAAAAATATCTTTTTAATCAAAAATATTAATGGAAAAATATCTTTTTAATCAAAAATATTTTTTAATCAAAAGGACTTTTACTGTGCCAAAGGGTAGAAAGGCACTCTATAAATATTATAGCCTTATATAGGAGATTTTAAAAAACCCATATTATGAATAATTACAACCAGTGGCCCTGACCTTTAATACATGTTAAGTAAACTTTTAATGCTAATTAGTACTTTTAATGCTAACTAGTATGTGTGAGGGTGATGAGCCAGTGGAATAGTGAAGTTTAGCCACTCAAGACCAAGACATAAAAAAGAAAAAAGCCACTTCAAAAGAAGTTAATAATATTCATTCTGATGAGGTTCTAACAAAATTAGCTCCTTTAAATAGATATTTCTGTTGAGTTTCACCTTTGTAAAGTGTGGGTGGGTCCCAGGTCTGGCTGTGATCCAGGCTTGTGGCTAGAGATGGAACTCTGGATATAAAATGTTACATTAATGTAGTAAGGCGCCTGAGCCTAACTTGTGCAAGTATGACGCAGCTTATTGTTTATCACGCATGTGTGGCAGAATGCCACTATTGTTCTTGGACATATGTAAAGCCCATGCGGTCTCCTAGTGCAGAAGCCCGCGCTCCCCGCAATAAAGTTGGTGCCTGCCGTTTCATTCTCACGTTGGCTCCTCGTGCATTTTTTTCCAACTGGGCGTCTCACCACCGAAGCCTTCCCTTCTGGATCAGCTCAGTGCTGACACTAGAGTAAACCACACAATCCATCCTTCCTCTTCCATGAGTAATTAGATGCATTAACATTTTATATGTGATTATTTTATATTCATTAAAATGATGGGAATGTTTTCCATATATCATACTTTAAATCTTTATCTATAAAATAATAAATGGTGTTTTATTCAAAATGTTTAAAAACATTGTATAGTGTTCCTAATGCCTCATCTAGAGTCTCTTCTTATTAGAGAAGAAACTTTTCATTGTTCATCAGAGTTGAACATTTATCAAATATATTTTACTAATGTATCAAGTTGTTGATATGTAAGTAAAAAAAAAAAAGAGATGGTTTGACAGTCTAATTTTATCATCTGATATGACCTGTTTTCACAGTTCTTATATTGGCACTTGTATTATAGTAAAATTTTTGAAAAAAATAATTACTAAATATCTATAATTAGAAAGTAAAATATTATCAAGTAGGTTTTATATAATTACAAAGACCAATTACATTTTAACGTTCAGTAAAGGCTTTTTTTAAAACCATTTTCTTGGTGAAATTAAACTGGACCTGTTAATCAGCTTAGACAACACACAACTCCCTGCATATGTAATTATGAGGCCACAGATTTGGGTTTTTGACTCTTAAAAAAAAAAGTCAGTGAAGTATTTAAATGGATGTTCAGGAAAATAAAGGGTTTATTCTTGAGGGATAATTGAGGGTTTTCCCTTTGACGAAAAGTAGATTGCACTTTCAGCCTATCCTTTGGGATGTTTGTTTGAAATGTTAATTAGAATAACTGGTTTAGCAAGGATTAGGACAAGAGCTAAACATCACTGACTTTTAGAAAGATATCTTCTCCTGGGAATCTCTGTCTCAGTGACTGCTGTGGTTTTTAAAGTGAATGAAATGTTGCAAGACCACACCACTTGTGAATGTGCCTTAATATTCATTGCTGAACCTGAAATATTTTATTTTAAATTATTCGTTTTGAAAGGTTCAAAAACTCAATAAGTGAAAGAAGACATTACACTAATGTCTTAATTCCTGATGTTTGTGTATCTTGCATTTTTTAAAAAATATGAGTAGTGTCATTATTTTAGAATAATTTTTTCTAAAATATATCTGCAGAGACAATTATTCCTTAGCTGCTGAAATTAAAGTGAATGGATTCTAAAAACAATTTCAAATATTTAATTATTCATTAATTCATTTATAATTATTGAGCTTTTAACGTAGGACATGCATTAAAAAGTACAGACATAGATTTAGTAACTGTGATATGTGCTTGAGTGGAAGTAAGGAGAGTGGTGCTCTATATGTACGTAGAGGCATTTCTAACATTAATTGAGAAGCATCAGAAAAGTTTTTCGGAAAGAAGAGACTGTGAGTGAAATACAGAATCTGAGTAAGAATTAGTTAAGCAAAGAGTGAAGAAGCTGTGGGATGGAAATCATCTTCAAAAGGCTCAACTTTGTCAAGTGTATGTTAAGAGAATGTGTATTACCTTTTAGGAGCTGCCAGAGCTCAATCTGGCTAAAAAGGTGTATCCAAGAAGGGAAGGATGATAAAAAAGAACTTGAATCGTGAGAGTGTTGTTATGGAATCCAAATTTCACCTAAAACAATGGGATCCCATTAATATATTTTACAAAGCAGGGAATGTCATGTTAAAATTTCATTTTGGCAAGTCAAACTCTGATACCAAGTATGTAGAACATATTGAAGATGAGAAATTACTGGAGACTGAAAGAACTATTAGTAGACATTTGAGGTAAGCTAATTGAGAGATGATGATCTGGTTAAAATAGATAGACACAGTGAGGAAAGAAAATAAATAAATGGTCATATATCAGACATATTTAGGACTTTAAATTAGGAAGTCTTGTCAAATTAGGACGCATTTTGTAGAGGTTTGAAAGGTAATAATCAAGAGAACTTGAGATCTTCAACGTATTTATATGGTGTCAAATCTAAGTGAAAATGCAAACTTGAATTCCTTTGCTTATATATAATATATAAAATGTATTTTATATTTCAAATATATACACACATATTTAAATTGTATTTGAGAAACTTTTCTTCCTTAGCTGACAGAATGAACCATCAAGTTTGATGGGATTTTTTCTTTATTTAATTTGAATTTATTAAAGTAAAATTTGTAAATAAAATTTACCCTTTTTAGGTACATAATACAATGGATTTTGCCAAACCTAACTACAACAAGGAAATATAAAACAGTTTTATTGCCTTCAAAACTTCCCCTGTGCCTCTTTAGAGTCAGCATTCTCACCCTACTTGCCCCCATTACAAACTTTGGTCTGATTTCTGTTCTTTTATTTTTTCCTTCTCCAGAATGTTGTAAAACAGATTCATACAGAATATGTGTTGTCTTTGACCTTTGTTTTGCTGAATATAATTTTTATGAGATCCATTATGTTGTTGCATATATACCAACTCTTTTAATTACTGAATATATTCCATAATATGGTTGCAAAATGTATCTTCATTTTACTTTATCTTAAATTATTTTTATTTCTATTGTATTTTTCTGTATTTAACATTTGCTTTCCATATTGTATACTAATAATAGATTTTTAAAAAGGGAGATTTAAACTTTATTCTCAACTCCAAGATGTCTCATTAAGAGAACTATCTATCATAATAGATTGAAAACTCTGAGGACAAAACAAATCCACATTCAGGCATATTTACCAATTCTTTGCATTTAACTTGCTATTTAACCTGACAAACTTTTCTTTAGATAGGTATCCATCATCTTTCAAGCTAGTTTGTGGAGAAATTTGAAGTTGGTGGAAAGTATTAATTTTTCTATGTGTGCGAAAGGAAAAGTGAGTGCCTTTATAATAACAATGCACAACTTAGAGACCATCTCAAGGCAGAATAGGGCCTTTTTTTCCCATCTGTCTTTTTTTGCACCTTCAGGTTAAAAATGAAATCTCCCAAGCTATCGAAACTCAGTTCAGATATTGTCTCATTAAGTTATCAGGCATCCGGGGAACTCAACCTAAGAGGGAATTTGGGAACACAATATATGGAATGGGAAAAGAAGGAATTGACAAATAGAGCCAGGTTTATGGCATGAGCTTCAAAGTATATTTCAGTGCTAATCACTTCAATAGGTAAATAGAAAGAGGAATAGCTTAAGTGGAGAATATATTGGTGTAGAAAAACTGTTTAGCTGCTGAATGTTTAGTGAGGGGTAGAAAGTAAGCAGTAATACATAAAGGCCTGGAAGTCAGAACAAATAATTAAACTTTATATGTAAACTTGAGCATTATTATCATAAATAAATGATAATTTAAATGTCATGGAATAATCTAATAACTTATGAAAAGATATCAAATATGGGCAAATATGACCAAATAAGATATTAGCAAACCAAGTGTAGCTTTATATTAGAAATGAGAGTCTTAGAAAGTATATAAAAGGGAGCAGGGAAAGGAGGCAAAAACCAAACACCAAGATTTGCCATATTCATGGAATAAGACAGGCTGAGTGAATGAATGAATGAATGAATGACCTATACAAACTAATGTTTTGCAACTGGCCTAACTGGCCTGATTATTGACCAAGGGGGATGCAGTTTGCCTCTCACTGAGAACTTGGAACTCTTTCAGAGCCAACATTAATGTCAAGCAGTGTGGGAGTTTTAGTCAAAGATAACCCAGCTGTGCACAGACATGACCTATGAGGAATTTGGGTAATCTAGATATTTCCACTAAGACTGTTGATGCTTGCTTGCATTCTTTTTCTTTCCTTGCTCTCTACTGTTTGACTTTAAATAAAAACCTCTTTGCGGTATACACTGTGGAATCTGGTATATCCTTTCAAATATCCAAAAAGGGCAAAACAATATGCCTGATTTTTTATTATCTTTACTGTTAGATATGGAAGCACTGGCTAGATGAAAACTTCATGGCAGATATAATCAGCCAATGATAAGCATCAGGACCTGATGAGTTTGTAATTATTTATATCCTTTCTCTAACATCTAAATTTTACACCAGCCAATCAAAGGTACAAGTATGTGATAAGAATTACCACCCACATAACTTTCGAGTGTTGGCAAAACTAATCTCTGGAATATTCCAATGTATCATTTATTTTTTTTTTTACTATCCTTGTAGGATGAGAGGACAGTTTGTAAGGGCTTCTACTTGGTCTTTTAAAAAAAATTCTCTCTTAATCCATGTATGAGTCTATCAACATAGGTTCTCTATCAGTTACTAATCATATTTATTCCCTGTATATATTCTGGGGAAGTATATATCAAGGTTCTACAGCCCTGCTGAATCCTCTGTAAAATGACTTGGTAAATATCTTCATTTAATACTTGGCCTCTCAAGTCATCACTCAGGTCAGAGCACTATAATGTGGTTTGGGGTCCCTACGGTTTAAGATAATTTCAGAGACAATATCCAATAACTCACATTACATTTGTGTACTAGCTATACCTTAGTACAGCATAACTGGAAAATGAAAATAGGAAACTCTGGGAGGATAGAGAAAGTCAGGTTATCCCTTTGACTCATTACTTGCCACTTCAACAAAGTTAGCTAAGAGAGAGTCTGGCACTGCATACTTTGCTGAACTATTTGAGAGTAAGTTTTGGATATCATGAGTTTTTAAACCACAAATAGTTTCACTACCTCTCTTTGACTACAGGCCCATAATGAGAATTAATGTACAAGAAATCCCAGATGAGAAACATAAAGACAATTCCCAGACGAGCCAGTCTAGATATTGAATGTGTTACTCATCTATTGACAGCAAGTGTTAAAATCTCTATTGGCAGAAGTCTAGGTAATGTATCTAGGTAGGCACAGATTTCGAGGGTGTCAGACAAAAGTGAGCAGAAGAGTAGGTTTGATTATTTCAAATCTCTTGGCATGGTGCCTCCAAATAAGAATCAATTTAATATTTTGGCTTAAACATCAGAGACTAGTTTGAAGGATCTGTTAGGTAGGCTAATTGATATCTGGACTCAGTGGCTACCTCCACTCTTCATACCTCTCTGCCTTCGTGTAGAGAATAAAGTCTGAAGACTGAACACACAAGAGAAATGAGATTAATAGATTCAGTCGCTCTGTTACTAATCACAGTATGACCGGTCATGAGGAAACAATTAGGCACACACAAATTATGAAACATTATACAAAGTCCTCCCATATTCTGAAATAGTTTGATTGGCCTGTACTCTTTAAAGACCTCAATGTCTAAAGAGATAAAGAAAAACCAAGGAATCCTTTCAGGTTCAAGGAAACTAAAGACAAATAATGAATACATGTAATATGTGATATTGAATCTAAGCCTTTTTTTTTTAACAAAAAAATTTTAATTGTCTCTATTGGCACAACTTAACTTGGTAAAACTGAATTATGGACTGCATATTATATAATAGTACTGTATTAAGAGTAAACATTCTGAATTTGAAAAATATACACTGGTCACCAAAGATATTAATCTTATTCTTAGGACATAGGAGAGAATCATCATTAATTTGTAAGGAAACTGCTTGAGACCCGGTCATTGAAGCTTTTATGCAGGAAAATAAGGTTTCTTCAGAAAGCTGAAATTTGTATTACACTTCTCATTCCAATGAAACATCATCATTTTCTTGCCTTCTGTAGTTACAGAATTGCATCTCCCTTTTATATGAGTTCTGACCTTACATAAACTTGGACCTTAATAACATTCTATCAGTATGACCCAATGGATCTGAAACTATCCCTCAAAATAAAATTTAGTCACTAAAGTTATAAATTACAACTGAAACATTTAATTTATTTTATTTGGGAAAAATTCATGATTATCCATCTCATTGTCAATAATTCAACTATTTGAAGACATCGAAAGCAAATCACTTTATTCATTATCTATTCAAGAGGAATTCTGTTAGTTTTTTAGAATAACTAATTAATGCACATTCTTTCTCAGCGTTCCAAACTGATAAATTTTTCAACGCATAATTATTTGTCCAATTTATTTTATTTTTTTATTATAAAATCTATTACTATTTCTTTAAAGATAATGCTTATGCTTTTTGTACCACAAGAGTGTTAAAGAGCAAACTATGTTAAGTATGATGGCCACATTTATAGGGTTCCAAAAGTTGATTTAAAACAAAATTTATTTTCTTACCTTAGCACAGAGAAGTCACAATTTTAGGTGTTAAATTTGATAACTTAAAGTCAGTGGATTTATGATAGTACCTATTTTAGCTATTTTTAGTATAAAAAGTTAACCCTTTAAACATATAATAGGATAGTTTTGTTATGTTTAATTGAGAAATAAAAATACTGATGCAACTTAAACTAAAACAAACAAAACACAGTGATTTATATACTTTTAATTAGTTAGGTTTTCAAAACCCTTTGAATCTTACAAGATAATAGTTTTATTTGATATATTATAGTTGAAAGAATTATTTATGGGTGAATAATTTTTATATAACATTGGAACATTCTTTTTCACTTAAAATTAAATCATAATTATCAGTACAATTTTTCAATATTTATCTAGACTATTAAGCAACTAAAATATGATTCCTGTTTTATTTAGATAAACTGATATTACATTTTAGAATTTATGCATTTATTTTTGTTGTTACAATAGATAATAACTATAGCATATAATTAAGTATATCTAATTATTAGAAAATTGTAACATGCATTTATAGAAAATGGGAAATTTATTATATTTTCCTTGAAAGTGAAATTGTATGATCCCTGTATTTATACATATTTATGAATCCATTAATTTCTTTATTAACACTAAAATTTTGAAAAAAGAAAAAAGAATAATTGGATTAGAAAAGGATGTTAAATTAAAAACTAGAAGGTTGCTACCTGTTTTTGTGAATTAATAAATTGCAATACATTATAAAATGTTATTGATTTCAAAGCACATATATATTTTCTTAAAATTTTGATCCCAAAACAAGAGTCACTTACCTTTGAGATAGATATAACTTCTCACAAAATGTTTTCAGCCATTGCATTTATACAACTATTGCAACAATTTATGAATATGTTTAATAAGAGTCTATTTTATGTCAACACTTCAAAGTTATTGAAATGTACCTAAGTAAATCTCAATATCTGCTCTGTACCTAAGTGAACCAGTGAACCATTTTGATGATTAACTAGAATAAATCTTAAAAATTTAGGTTGAATTTTATCTCCAGGGTTAAATCAGACACTACAGAGGATATAAGATGTTACCCTAATGCCCAGTTATATATTTAAATAAATATACATACAGATAAAATTCAGATGTAGACAAGAAGATAGCTAGAGATAGATACTAGTAAAAACACCAAGTCTCTGGGTCAGTGATCAGACTTTACCCACCACTAGCAATGACGATAGACAGAAGAACACTGCAAGCTGGATTTTTCCTATGCCTACCTTCCTGCCTTCAGTGTGGTAAGAGACCATGATGAAGCCTATGTTTCTGGCAGAATTGTTCTACAAGATAAAGATTCAGAAATATGAATCTCCATGCTTATATAGAAAAAGGACAGTTACCCTTCATTTTTTCTGAGAGAGGTGAATAATTTTTATCTCAATAAAAACAAATCTTCTCTAAAAAGTAAGGTAGCATCCTGGGTCTTTATCTTTTGAAATTTAAGTAAATCTCTCCAGGGGAAGATAAAGTAAGCCTCTGAACTTTAGACTCAGAGTTTTTATCCCTTCTGAAATGTACACGCATAGGAAGACAACTCTCTACATTTCTCTGGAGGACTAGGATCTATCTATTCAGTCACCCTTTTTCTCAGCCCAAGTCACTATGCTATAATGCAAACATTTAGTTGTTGGGGATGTAAGAGAAGGTGTATTATCCTTTGGATGGGATAATGAGACAAATGACTGCAGATTTGATACTCATGGCATGTAAAAAGCAAATATTTCTAGGGGAAGTAAAACCAAACATTCTCCATCTGCTTAGCATATCAATTCATGTCTCAGGAGGTCAGGACTTTGCAGGAACATTGAAGAATACAAGGAAGATTTATTTTCTCACATTAAGTGCTTTTTATGTTTTGTGTAATAGCCCTATTTGTATTGATCTGTGAATTCATGAGCATGTAAAAAGCATAAAATGGTCAAGTCAAATATAATCTCTCATGACTTTCCAAGGATTAGCTTGATAGAATATTTGAATTGAGAAAGGCACAATGAGTTATTTAAAGCACAGCTCTATTCAGTCCAGATTGATTCTAACAGTAATGATGGATAGATGTCATGCTAATTTCTGAATAGCTATAATCTACCACAGCCATTTACTTCTCTCATTTTTTTAAATTTTGTTTTTAAGAAAAAAAAAAATGCCTATGGTAAATTAATTACATTATTCAGGTTGATCACTGGGAATGAGATATTACCATTTAAAAGGAGAGAAGAAAGGGAAGAAGGAAAGAAGGAAGGAAGGAAAGAAGGAAGGAACTAATTCTTTTACAGCAGGTAAGCAACAGCTTAGAGTAGACCTAGGCTATAGTGTTCTCAAATAAACGTAAATAATCTTCAGAGAATATCAACAATAATCATTAAGACTGCAAAAATCAACAATAATCAGGTAAAGTGATTCCATGATAGAACAAAGAATAGGTCAGGACATTTGGTAATTACTAAATAAATATATATTTCTCCTTCCTGTCTAATATAAATAACTACTGTTCCTTTATCAAGGACAATTCTAGCTTTATCTTGTTTTCCATCATTTATGTAAAATATTCTAAGATATCAAAAAATAAAGTACCTAAGCTTCCTAAAAAGATCCATTTATAACAAACTTAACTTTTTAAGACTCTCCCTCAAAATGATCCAAACAAGTTTAAGTACTATTGAAAAACCATCCCACCTCCCTCTGAGATACTCTCAGATTCCTCATGGTGTGCATTCTTTCTGCAAGCTAATAAACCTGACTCTGAACAGGGGTATGTTTCTGTCTGATGGGTAAAGCATGAAATCCCAGAGAGAAGAAATAACAAAATTAAAGGTTCTGATATGTAAGCCTGCTTGGTATGTATCAGGGAAAGAGGGAAGTCAATGTGATTGAGGCACTGTGATTGATGGAGAGCAAATAAGAGATAGATCAGAGAGCAAAACAGTGACAAAATAAATGAAGGGTAGGACCTGGAAATAATAATAAGGACTTTGAATTTACTCTGAACAAAATGGGAAATACTTGAGGCTTTTGAGTAAAGTAGTAATACTTATAATTTTTAATAAGTCACTCAAACTATTTTATTGAGACTTGAGCGAAAAGACAAGCGTATATAATTTAAAGAACTTAGGAAGTTATTGTGGTAATACAAATGTGTTGGGCCTGATTGTAGCAGTTGTAATGGAGACATATTTAAAGTGTAACTAATAAATTTGTATCAATTTTTATCTCTCGCTTCTAAAAAAAAACATCAAACACAAATTAATTGTTTTCATTGCTTTGTAAAAGAACATTTGGGGGGACATATATTTTAATACATTTATGTACATATTGTTGTTACCATTAACAGAAGTAATAAAGATAAAATGTTTTCAAACTGTTAAAATTCTAAACAAATTTAATATATATCATTATCCACAATAAGAGTTTCATCTTTTAAACCATTGTAATCAATATTGGTCAAGACTTTTAGCTTTAATATTGACATCTGGAAATTTGACTATGTAGGGAAAAACTTAAATGATTAGTAAATGTTTAGAATTGAGCACATATCTATGTATTTGTTATCCTTCAGTGTAGAATTTTTAAAATTGATACTTATTTTTTATTTAACTTAGACAAAATATTCTTAAACTTTCAAAGAATCTTTATTCCTAATGGATAAAGTAAAAATATTTAGCATATCCTACAAGATTGTCAATTATCAGGTTTCAACCTCTTCTACTAGTTCATCCTTGATAATCTATGACTATCATTCTATACTACTACCGACCAACATGTCCTATAGACCAATATGTATTTTTTTCTTTTCAGAAACGTTTATGTCCTTTTAAAGTTTATGTCATTATTGACATAATAGTATTTAATATATACTATTTTATTTGTTACAATAAGATACTTAAACATTTTTCAGAGAAATGCTTTGTTGACATGAAACATATATATTATATGGTCTACAAATCTTAAGTGCGCACTTTGATCTAACTTTCAAAGTGGATATACATCTGTAACTACTACCCTGATCAAGTTATAGAAGTTACCAGTACCCTAGAAGCCTCTTTTATGACACCTATTAGTCTCTATCTCTCCCATAATCCCCATCAAAAGTGACCACTATTCTGAGCCTATTAACCTTTGAGGATATAAACATATACTTGTTGTTAACTATTTAACTATACAAATACACAATAAACAATTGAAGAACAACTACCTGATCAAACAGAATTGAACTACATGAGTATAGGCGTCCTTGTTCTCCTCAAAACAAACAAACAAGCAAACAAACAAAACAACCGGTATAATCTATTGTCAGTTTTTAGTTCCTCCTACAAAGAGAAGGGTAAATCTGAGATGTAAGTCTACTCATGTAGTTTTTTTCTTACTGCTAATCAAAGTAAAGTTATCCACCTCTCTCTCAGTTATATTTAGAATATAGTATTGTGATCTGTGACTCACTATGCAGGTGGCTTCATTGTCCTTAACTGTTATTATTATTCAATTAAAACAGGTTTTTTTTTTTAATTATAAAACTGTCTTTTTAATTTATTAGTTGGCTTAAAGGGATTACATTTAGTAGAAGTTTTATAATTGTTCTGTATGAGTGCCTTACTTTATTTGTCAACTTATTTTGTGAACGTAAACATTTTTCCTTTATATCTCATCTGATGCTTATTTTTTCAAATTTACTACCAACTCTCAAATGTCAATGAGGCAGTATTCAAACATTTACCTTTAATTTTTCTTTCTCCAAAAATGATAAAAATGTTTTTATTTTCCTTCTGCAGCTTTTAAAATAACAAGATTTCAAAGAGACTACAGTATTCATAGTTTGTGTATTTCTTCTTAAATCTCTCCATCCACTCCCAGCAGATCATTTCATTTTTGTAACTTTATTGGGTTTTTGAGGATTGACAGAAACCATGAGAGAAAATTTTTGAATAGAAAAAAAAAATAACCATAGGTAACCTTAATAAGCTGTAATAATAAAAATAATAAAGATGTTCCATTTAGTATATGATATGAGGATAAAATAAAAGAACAAATGTGGGTGGGGTTCTTTTTCTATTTATATCAATTCTGGAAAACTATGGTTTTTTTTTAATTAATGCAAAATGACAGTTTACATTTTTTATTCAAAAAGATGAAAGATTTTTTTAAATTTAATTTTACTAATCTTGAAATATATCTTATATTAATTTAATAATAAGTAATGTGTGTGATACTATAAATGAGAATCCAAAGTTTTCTGTTAATATTATATAGTTATTGCAAACAACATAATACAATTCTAAATAATTTGAAAAATTTAAGCCAAGTAAATTTTAAATTTGTTCTATCAAATATTAAGTCATGCATTATAAAATTTCATTCATTATTGCCTCTGTTTAACACATGAAACTCATGATAAAATATAAATTGTAAAATAATTACACTGACATAATGTAACACCCTCTCCAAAAAAAGTTCCTGCCCTTTAATTTTATCCACCCTGAAGACCAATTGATCTTATGAAATACTTTTACTTTATTTTTAAAATCATATATATTTTTCCTGTGCTAATTCAGGTATATGAATAAAAAAGGGCTGGTTAGCAAAGAGAAAAAAATACCTATTAATTTTTAAGTTATCTCCGACTTTTCATTCGGGAGTGTTACTTTATTTGATGAGTTTATTTTTTATGACATGACCTTTAGAATCTAGACCTTTTGCTACAGTTTGTTGATACTGTGGTGAAAATTGTCTCTTGTATCTATGAAGTTTGTTTTCAAGAAATAATAACACATTAACACAAATTGTAATAAGTGCAATAAAACAAAATTATAGGCTGTTAGAAATTATAGTATTGAAATACATCCTTTTTTTTTCCTATATGTTCCTTTATTATATATTAGAAAAATAAAGCTGTGGTTCTAAATCTGTATGAAACATATATGAAATAAGAATCGAAATGAAGAAGGAGGAGAGGCAGTGAAATACCATATGAAAAAATTAGAATAAAAAGACATATTTTCTATATTCTAGTCTTAGGATTAACACTTACGATTAAATAACTTCTGATGAAGTTATTTAATGCTCTGAGATCTAATTTCTCAATTTGTAAAATAGGAATATACAACATTCCTATGAAATTCATGAGAGTTGTGGATAATCAAATATAATGTCTTCATAAATACTCTGCATTAAACAAATATAATAAGTTAACTTAAAAGTTTAATGGTTTTCAGAATGCAATGTTCACATTATAACTATTATGAGCTCCATTCACTTGGAAAAAAAAGATTCTTCCTCTTTCAATATAATATTCATTTTCACATACAGTGCTTTAGTTTTTATAATTACAAACTAAACTATCACCAATATCACTCTTAGTTGTACACTTTTATTCTGATACGCAAAAATTATTTTTAATTTTTATTTTAACTCAGATATTCTCTGAAACTGATAATGTAACAAAGACCTGAATCATCAGATAACTGGCATGTCAGTTTTTATTTATATTCCTGAATATCTAGAAAAGAATGAGAGCTTCACAGAGCTTATAATTTTGTGTCACATTATCTAAATAAATGGAGCAATTTCCATGAGAAAATGCATGTGAAATTATACCTAAAAGATCCAGATAATGTTTTTACTAATTTAAAATGAGACTAAGTATTACAGGAATAATTTTCATAATTCCGACAGGGATTGGGCATCTAAAACAATTCTGAGAGATTATGAGCACTCCATTTTTCTTGTGTTAGAGCATCAGATATATAAATATATTTGAACCAAATTCCAGTCTAAATGATATTCTGGTGTCTACACAATGTTACTCTTTTTTAGTATTTCTGTGATTAAATTTCTTTTAATATTGCTCAATGACTTTAAAAGACTTAATTCTACTTCATTTTTCCACTTTTTTTTTTTTTTTTTCTGTTATTGACATAGGCATGCTTCAGAAAGCTGTTTATTTCCTCTGGAGATTCTATCAAGTGTTTTTTGTTGTTGTTGTTTGTTTTTAATTTTTCAATCGCTGTTAACGTTCACTATTGTATTAATTTCAGGCATACAGCATAGTGGTTATACATTTGTATAATTTATGTAGTTATTCCTCCAAATAAGTATTGCCCCCACTGACACCATCTATAGTTATTACAGTATTAATGACTATATTCCGTAAATTGTACTTTACATCTCCATGACTATTTTATAACTGCAAATTTATACTTCTTAATCCTTTCACTTTTTAAAAAACTGATACTATGCAGTGATTGTATATTATGGCTTGTATAAACATAGCTGAAAAAAACACAGATTGTTATTGGAGGTAAAAAATTATAGTTGATTATGCTGGGTAGGGGAGTATTCGTAAATAGTAGTTTCTCTATTTTTAGAGAAATGAAGAGAAGGGAGCTTGAACTAGACATTTGCTCATATGAGGAAAAGAATGAAAATGAAAAAAAAAAACACACTTTTAGTTCCTATACACTGTTAAATGCTTTGGGGACTAATGTAGTTCGCTTTTATGGTCACCATATCTTAATTTGTTGTTGGAGAAGAAAATATAGACCTTGAGCTGGGTATAGGGTAGCAAGTCAATTGTCCCCATAAACTGAATAAAATTCAGAATTTCAGTGGAGAAGCATTAGATAGGGTAAAGTCATGTATTCCTGTTGGAGAAAGTAGAGGGAAGGAGACAGGTATGGAAAAGCCTAAGTAACAAGAAAGCAAACGCTTTGTTTGAAAAGCAAGTTATTTTATAAAGTGTTTTGTGTGGGGGAGGTCAAGAGCAGCAAAGCACTTGTAAAAAAACAGACATAATATTTTAGTGGCTTGCCGTTCTGCGCTACTATACATTTCCTCCATTAATATAAACCTCCATTAAAGTTTTGCTGAAAAAAGAATAAAAAACACTTAGTGACACTGGCGGTATTTTATAAAAATGCAGGGAACTGGTTCACTGCTTGTTCCGTATTTGTTAGCTAACTTAGAAATGTGAAAATATTTGTATCAGCCCCAGAAAGCAAAACAGATGAGATGATGAATTCAGGGCAAGTACAGCAACAAAATAAGAGCAACTAAGAAACTATAATTAAGCCTCTGAAATCCCTAGAAACTGGAGGTGAGGCAGGATTTTCATTCTTTTGTAGATTGGAAAGACCAATTATAGTATCTTTCTATGAAGAAATTCTTCAAAACATTTGGAGTATCTGGAGACATCCGAGTATCTTAGTTCATGTAGGCAAGATGCAATCAATAATTTGGCATAAGTGATTGAAAGATTGTCATATGATTAATTGATACCCTTTTTTTTCTGAATATATTCAGTATTGTTTTCGAAAAAAAGTCTTGGGATAAATATAAGAATATAGATTAGCATGACTTCAATCTTCATATTAAATTCATGTGGGGATGTATTGTGAAGCAAGATCTTGAAAATAAAAATAAGCCAAAGACACAAGTAAACTTTCTAGGTAAATAACTCCTTAATCAAAACTTTGCTATAAATTATTATGTAATACACCCCTTTCACGTTAAAATATCTTTTATCCTTGGCTGTAACTTTGACAGTACTTCTGGATATTATCTTATGTGTTCTAGTATGTCAAGGTAATTGAAAACTAAGAATGCACAATGATTAATGACTTATTAAACACAACTGCTTATATGTCTATTATTTACTGATCTCTTTGGGGCTTACCATAGATAGACAAAAGAGAAAATTTTTTTGTAACTAGATTTCTAATTTAAAAAATGAACAAGAATTTCTAAAGAACTTAGACTGGGTGTTATATATAATTTCTCTCCTATGATTGCCATTTCCCTCCATAATTCTTCCTTTCAACAATGTGGAAGGAACCTATTCTTTGTCTTAAAGATAGAAATAAGCCAAACAAATAAGCCTGCCTCAGGAGCTTACATTCTAGTGGGGTGAAGACATTAATCATAAAAATAGGGAAACCTAAGTTGCAAAGTGCTGTAGAAATATAAGCAGGTTAAAGAAATTGTTGCAATTTTTAGGAAGTGGGCAGTGTCTCACTGATAAGATTAATATCTAAAACACAAATCTGATCCTGTCAACCTTTTGCTTAAATTTTAAGCTGAGTAATATTTATATTTTTATATTCTGTTATATAATAACAGGAATATGTACTTTCTTATTACTTTCTGGTTGAAGAGAAGATTTAGATTAGAAATTATGTCCTACATATCTGTTATGTTGAGTTTTCCACATTGCACACATCATTCAAGCTCGTTTAATCAAAAAGTGATATATTAAAGGACATAGAGTTCACAGCCATCTGGAAGACAAAGAAACTTTCTTTAGGCTAATCTTTTGGGAATAACTTCATACACCCCATAATAGAACTGGGCCAACAAGTTTGTTGATGACTGCCACAAACTGGAAACAACAAAAATAGCAAAGTGCTTCCCATTGCTCTCCAGAACCATGAGACTTTGCCATAGTTATAAAATTGCCAAATTAAAAAAGTGACTACTGAGTCAGAAAACTTGCATGGTTGATTGTTTTGGAATTGTGGCAGCTTTGCTGCAAAAGTTAACCAAGCATACAATAGATAGATACTGTGTGTCCTACTTCTCTTCCCACGCAATGCAGATCAAAACCAAAGTGTCCTAGAAGAGGGTTTGATAGGAAGGACCTAATGTACATCTGAATTTTAGACTGCAAGAAACTCTAGAAATTATGATATTTAGTTTCCCTGCAGTGGAAGTTTTACTAAAGAGTTTGTGAATGCTAGTTGGGCAAGCCAGTTTATAGTATCTGTTGCTGTATCTTCAAAAGTGAAAAAGCAGTCATTGTAATAGATACAAAGTAGACCTTAATCTACATGTTGAATGAAAGTCTACTTTGACTTTTAATATAGATGTTGGTATAAAGCCTGATGATATTATCATAATCATTTTAAAAACATTACAATTCATTTTCTAAGCATGTACTCAGGTTAGATGTGACTATAAGAATTATTATTATGGCCATGCTTTTGAAAAATACAATTCTGAAAAAAACATTGAACATTTATATTCTTGTTAGACCTATATTACTAGGAACTTTTATTATTTTTTTATTGAGATATTTTTTCTCATAAATTTTGTGTATTTTACTTAAATTTCTATTATTTCTATTTTTAAATACTGATTTTGAAATTCAATTTTAAAAAATGATAGCAGTCACATTTAGATCGTATTACTATTAATACATAAAAACAAAATAATCATTCTATTAAAAAATTCTCACTGTGTACATTATGTCCCCCTGAAAGATGGTATATCATGGTTTAAAGAATTAAGAGATCAAGTCTTCAAAGCACCTTTTGGCAGAAGGCTATGGGTCAGGATTTAATTAAGAATTTGGATGAACATCTAAATATTCTAATATAGTAACAATTAAGTTTATTGCTTTTAGGATTCATTGCTTCAAATATGGACTTGGAGAATAATTTTATTAAAATAAAACATGAAGGGACATTTAAAAGAGAACTTTTGATGATTAATTCCTGTATATCTATAAAAAAATTTCCCCACATATGGCAAACATTATTAATGTTTACTTGGGTAATTTAACAATTTCACATTTGAAAAATGCAATCAATAGAAATCAAATCGAGCATTTGTACAAACTTTTTCAAGCTTTTAGATGTTATACAGTTATTTTTAAAGCTTTGTTTCAATAACTAAAAGAGATTAATACTAAGACAAATGGTCAATATTAGCTCATTTGACTGGGTAGATGTGTATTCTCACAAAACCAGTGATATTTAAAATATCTGTAAAAATGTGTATTTATAATTTTTAAGTTTGTACTCCATTTATTATAGTAGGACTTGCCAGATTTTATTTGAGTTAAATAAATACATATTCTCTTTAATCATGTGATTTTTAAGAAATAAGAGTTGCAACTTAATAAAACAATAGAAAAATTAATATTAAAGATCAAATATAAGAACATAAACTTATAAGGGACACTTAAATTTCTTTTCTTTAAAACTCAAACAATTGTAAAGAAAAGTGCTTACAGAAGCTTCACAGGTCATAAGAAAATGGCTTTCTTTTCTCCTTATGTAGATCATGATGAACCCATCATGAGCTCCAGGTCTTAATTTAGATGAGACTGAAGAATGATTCACCGAAACAAGATAATAGTGGTTAGGTTAATATATTTATATTTTTATAACTATTTTTAAAAATATCTACAAAATATATATTTAATTGCTTATTGTCAGACACTGTGCGAGAAGCATATTATCCAAATCCTTTCAGAATATTTTAAAATTAAAAATCACAATTCTCAAAATTAATGAGAAAGCTAGAAAATGTTTAAATTAAGAGACAATAAACTTAAGTTAGCATACGCCTATCAGGGAGATCATTGTTTTTCATAAAGTAAAATATTTGCAAAGACAACTTTTGTATAAAATAAACTTTTGTATAAAACAAAAAAATATTTAAAAATGTATATAGAGAGGAAGTATAAATAGATGAGAATGAGAGTGTAAGAAAAGTTGTAATATATAGCTTACAGATTATAATGTATTGGGCAGAACCTGAGTCTGTTTTACTAATTCATTAAGTCAGTGATAATCAATTTTTAAAATGTACTTATTTTGATTAGTTTCAAGTATACAGTACATTGGTTAGACATGTATATAGTAAATAAAATGATACCCTCAATTGCTACCTCCTTCACCTGACTCTCCACCTAGCCAACGTATTAATGCTAACTGCATTCGCTATGCCATGCTCCCCACCCCCATGACCATCAATCAGCTACTAATTTGTACTTCTTTAACCCTTCACCCCATTCTCCTAGTCTCCCAAGTTCTCCTCCCCTCTGTCCATCATCAAATTGTCCACTATATTTATAAGTCTATTTTTGATTATTTTGTTCTTTTTATTCCTTCAATTCTACATATAAGTGAAATCGTATAGTGTCTATCTTTCTCTGTCTGACTTAAATGCCTTCTAGGTCCATAAAACAATATCTTTTCCATCGTCTTCCTTTTAGTCTGTGTGTGTCTTTTAATCTGAATTGAGTTGTTTGTATTTTTTCTTCTTAAAGGAGTCATTCCAACATTTCCTGTAATACTGGCTTGGTGGAAGCTCTTTATCTGTCCTTCAACTCTAAATAATAGATTTGCTGGATAAAGTATCCTTGGTTATAGATCCTGAGTCTTCATACTGTCGAATATTTTGTGCCAAGCCCTTCTGTCCTGTATAGTTTCTTTTGAGGAATCAGCTGCCAGTATTATGGGTGTTCCCTTATAAGTAATTATCTGTTTTTCTCTTGCTGCTGTTAATATTCGTTCTTTGTATTTGACCTTTGGCATCTTGGTGTGGGCCTCTTTGGATCCCTGATTTTTGGAATTCTCTGAGCTTCCTGAAGTTTTATGTCCATTTCCTTCTCCGGGTTGGGAAGTTTTCCATCATTATTTCTTCAAACAGCTGTTCAATTTCTTGATTTTCTTCAGTTACGCTGATCAGACGAATATTTGAACCCTGAATAGTGTCCGAATATGCTCCTTAAATTATTTTTATAGTCTTGGCATCTTATCTCTTCCCATTCTGCTTGTGTGTCCTTGGCTTTCCTATTGTCTCGATAGGGTTTTTGATCCTTTTCTTTATTCATTTTGTTTATTCCTTTGTTTATTCCATTTAATATGCTTCTCATCTCAGATAATGTTTTCTTCATTTCAGACTGGTTCTCTTATAATTTCCATTTCCATTTTTTATGAGTATTATTTCTTTGTTGAAGTTCTCACTGTATCTATCTACACTTCTCAAAAGTTCATTGAACATCTTTATAACCAGTGTTTTCAACTCTGCATCTGTTGGATTACTTGACTCCATTATGGATCTCTGTTCTGTTCTTTCATATGGTTTCTTCTTCTTTGTCTTCCCATTTTGACTGCCTTTTCATGTCTGTTTCTATGTACTAAGCAAAGCTCTTAAGTCTCCTGGTCTTACTAGTGTGGATTAGTGAAGTAGGTGTCCAGTGGCACAGTCCTGAGAGGGGTTCAGCTGCAGGCCAAATTTAGCCCTAGCACGTGCCTCTCTGGGGCCCCTGTTAAGATTCAAGCAATCCACAGATGCTGTGCTTATAGTTGCCTCAAAAGGCGCACACTAAAGACTGAGAGCCACGAACTGCCTCTCAGCTAGGACATACACCTAGGATACTTGTTAGCTTGGGCGGGGCCATGAGTTGGGGAAGGCAGGGTTTCAGGGAATCCTCTGGACACAGTGTCCTCTGTTATCCAGTTTAATGACATCTGGGCTATGGCAGCACTTCATCCTGTGTCCTGGTTTGGGAGAAGGCTCAACAGGACAAAAAGGATACCATCTGCACTCTGTACATAGCGAGTCTCACTTTGTCCCTCACTCTGACAATTTCTCCCTATAAGTCCCTGGTGCCCCTGCAAGCAGCTGAACCAGTGCTCAGAGCGAGCAGGTCCGTCACCATGACAATCCACTCGTGAACATGGCCCCTTTAAGAGGCTTCTGTGGTTGCGGGGGCCACAGCCTCCGTCTCACTCAGCAATTCAAGACCAGGCATTCCTGCATCCTTGCCGTGTCCTACCTTCTGCCATTGCAGGGTGTTTACTTGTATTTCCCCCTTGTTGTATGGCTTGTTCATCTAGATCCCAGGCATTTTTTACTGGCTTCTGCTCTTTGTTTATGTCACAACTTTGATTTGGTCGTCAGAGGGATGAACAGAGCCTCTATCTACACCATTTTTTTTTTTTGATAATCAATTTTTTCATGACTTGTAGACTATTGACATTTTAATAGGTGAGTGTTCAAAATACATGCCTACTTTATACGTCGTTTTCAAGAGGTGCCCAATAAACTTTGCAATTTTTGTTAAATGCTTACATGTTGTCCTAATATAGCATAGATATATAATATTAGAAATATATTAAAAACAAAGATACTTTAACACTGAAACCAACCAGGCAAAAAGCTAATTTATCAAAGATTCTCTTAGATTTTTGTGTATTTTCTTATTTTTGTCAAATGGAGATTAGTTAATAAAATGGAAAAGGCTATATAATTCTATATTCTATATCTTAGATATATATTTGATAAACAGTCTCATTTAATCGTGCTAGTCATTTAATTTTATATTAAGAAATTGATAAAATATCTATTTCCTTGTATTCTAGAATACTGAGGAAAACAAACACATCTTTAAAATATCCGGTCATCTTTTCGATGAATGATTCTGTGTTAATAAGATATCATTACAGGAAAACCATTTTCTCATACCTCACACTGTACAGAAAAATCAATTCCTGATAGATCGTATGTACAAATGTGTGTTAAAAATATAGCACTTAGAGAAAAACGTATGAGAGCATTTTTCTCATCATAAAACAAGCAAATATATTTTCAAACAAAATGCAAAATATTCTCATCAAATTATTTTAAAAATCATACATAGGGTTATATTGACACTAATAACTTCTGTTTACCATAAGACGCCATTAAAAAAAGAAAAAATAATACATTAAATAGGATAAAATTTTGCAATAACACACACACACATATATATCCTTATTCTTTTCTTTCCACTTTTGTCTTTAAAGATTATTTTATGTCAATATTAGTTTTCATTATATACATATAATATATATCATACGTATATGTCAACATATATATACAAATACATATATAGACAATATTGTCACAGTGGGAAAAAGTCTTGAATAGACATTACACTAAAAAAGATATCCAAATGGCCAATGAAAATTTGACGAAGTGCTCAAATTCATTTTTGATTAGAGAAATATAAATTAAAACCATAATGAGATACAACTGCACATGCACCAAAATGTCTAAAAAGAAAAAGATGTGTATGTTATTGTGTGCTGCACAGATCTGTCTTCAAAGATTCAAATAATCATTCCTCAAGTTTCTGGAAATGTTAGCAGCCAAATCATTTCAGCCACCTTATTGAGTTTATATCTCCTTCTCAGTGGCAACATGCTTATAACAACTGATTGATGCCAAAACATAAAGGCCTCACCCCTTATCTCAAATTAGGATGACTCTGATAAACCATCTTAGTTCCAGAGTTCCCTATGGGATTGGCTAAGACCTTCGTTGCAATTGTATCACAGTTCAAATTCACCTTCTGACCAATCCTGTTTCCTGACTTACCTACAGAAGTGTTGATTTTGAAAGACTTCTTCAATAAATTGTCATTTTGTGTGTAGAGTCTGCTTCCTAGAGAACTTGACTGATGACAGTTAGGGCTGGGTCTGGTCTGAGAAAGTGGACTCTAAAATGGAATTTTGGCTATGGATCAACTTTGCTGGTTGACAATAAGGACCCTATTGCTGATGGTAGGTGAAGTACAGATATCCCTTGGCATATAATACCAGCATAACTGTTTAAACTTTCACTGAGATGGTAATGACAAGTACTGAAATGTGAAAACCAAGATAGGTTATTAGAGTAAGGAAATGTACTTATGGATAAAATATCAGGCATTTGGGAAAGACAGGAAAAATAGAAATGAAAATAACTATGGAATTGGATGACTATGCCAGGGATAATCAATGCTTTGGAGAAACACAATGAAAGGCTGACAATGATTAAATTACAAATTTATAGTGAAGTATGAATGCCAAAGCATCTCTTTCACAGGATATGAAGAAACTCTCAACTCCAGCAGTCGGAGGGCAGAAAAAACTGTGAATCGGGCCAAAAAATGAGAATAACAGATTCAAGAGGAAGTTTGATTCTCAAATATATAGGTATGCTATGCCAAAGAGTGAGACCCTCACTTGTGAAAGGGAGCATGTGGATTGATGCACTCAAAGATTACGAATTCCCAAATTTTTCTAAACCATCTGAGTATGCCAAAATGGTCTACTTCTCCTTAGTAAGTGCCAGTTCTCCCTACTTGTTGAAGATGGTGTAGAGGCCTCTGCTCTGTAAGAAAACATCTCTTTACAATCTTCATCTACTTTTCTTTTTGGATGCCCTTGAATAACTGAGTCCTAATTTAAGTCAACAGAAAAAGTATGTGGTCCTATAAGAGTGGGAAAGGAGTACACCATAACAGAGTTACAAGATCTAGCTTGCAAATATATGTAGAAGCCAAGACAGTGTATATGAGACTGGATCCTGAATCCATAACTCTGGACTTCAGACATAAAAGCCTAGACTCCTAGAAGAATAATGCTTCCACCTGAGGACATAACAAAAATACAATTAAACTTCAGTCCAATCAGGATCTAGGTACCAAGGGGCTAGAGCAGATGTGGAGTTTTTATCTTAGCCCAGAAAATTAACCCTGATCATAGAAAGTAGTAGGACTCATATTATCCAATGGACACAGGAAAGAATATATTTGATACCAAGGTAGTCACTTAGATATCTTTTGATAATCCTTTGACAAATTTTCAAGGTAAATGAGCAAGTGCTGTATTCATGACTCAAAAAGGGCATGGTGAATTGGGATTCAAACATCTCAAATATGAGAGTCTTCTTCAATCAGTGGATAATCCATTTGGAACAGCAGAGTGCTGGCCAAGAGTAAATGAAATCTAAGATAGGTGGTAGATATGGTTGAAAATGAGTATTTACAGTCTTGAATGCAGTTGCAATGGTATGGATTTCAGTTCATCACCCTCACATACCTCTTGCAAGTTTCTCTTAGCAAAAGTAGCACAATGCAATAAAACCCTAGGAAAGCTATTCCTCAAACTTTCTTTTTTTCTTTTTTTCTTTTTATTTAAAAAATTACTGGGTTTGAGCAACCTTTGAGTAGGGAAAAAGGGTGCATTGTAGTTAGAATGATGCGCCATCCTGACGCCATTCCCAGCACTAGTGCTGTATTTGACTAACAGTTCATAGCTTGTTTGTATCTGAGATTTGCTCAGTCTGAAGCAATAAACCTTACTCAGTATTACCAGGTTATAAAGCCACAGCTTTCTCATCTCAAATTAGGACTATGTGCAAGTGCCTTGCCAGCTGTAGAGTAGCCCATATAATTGGCTGAGGCCTTTGTTATATCTTTTTTTTTTTTTTTAAGAGAAGGATGACTTTTACATCTTTTTAAGATCCCCCCCAAAAAAATCGGCATAATGCTATAAATCATAGAAAAACTTAAAAACATTCAAAATATCTCTAAAAAATAATCTCTTCAATTCTATTTATAAGTTGTTATTATGAATTGATTACATGATTTTAAAAAAGACTTTTTTTAAAGAAATATGCCCCGATATAGTAATCATATTACAAAATACAACTTTCTGAAAGATTATTTTTCTTTGTAGTTTTAGGATTTCATCAGGGTAGCATCCTTTCATGGTTATGATAGTATTTTGTTTAAATTACAAAAACCATTAAAAACCTAAAAAACATAAAATCAAAAACAGAACAGAAGAATGGTAAGCTCAGATTACTATTAAGTACTTCTAAAATTCTTCTCTCTTGATAAATAGTGTAACCTGCATCTTCTTAACTCTTGGCTGTTTTGATTTGGCTTTTTCTTTCATGTGCATGTGTGTGTGTGTGTGTGCGTGCGTGTGTGTGTGTGTGTGTGTGTGTGTGTTAATACAAATAATATGCCGCAGTAAAGGGAATTTCTGACAGAAATAAAAGTGCATTGCTTTTACTAACTGATAAGTAGTGAATAAACCAGAAAAAGTAAAATTCTATGAATTGGAACACATTTTTAATACAGACTGGACCATTAAGCAAGGCTATCTCTTAAGTTTCTTTTAACTGTGTCAAAAATATTTTATCCTTTTTTGTTTTCAATTAGATTTTTACTTCTGTCAGAACCAGGATTTTAAAATTAAGATAATTAATTTTTTTAGTGATGATTATCTTTCTTTTTAGGAAGAATTTTCTTTTGAAATTGTCTTATAGGCTTATTTAAGAGTAATCAAATCAATTGTTTCTCAACTGTTAACAATATAAACTAAACTTCTGTGATGGGTATTATTTATAAAACTTTGTTCACGATTTGAGATAATTAAGTTTCCTTTACTGATTTTTGAGAATAAAGTGATACATAGAAAAATTGTATAAGGTTTTCTTAGACACACACATACACACACACACATACAAAGTTAGGTTAAAAAGATGCTCTTTTAAATGAAAAAGGATCCTTCTGTTAAATATGTCAGGAAAGAGTTATAATTCATAAGGATTATGCACAAAGAATTTGGAAAATTTTAAATTTAATAAGACATGTGTAGGAAATAATTAGGAAATGATAGAGGAAGACGGGTTCAGTTTTTAATACTGCTCTAATCCATGTTGAAAAATTTCTGCTTGGAGAATCAATCCTACTTGAAAATTAAATTTATTTTTCATTCTGTTGTCAGTGACTTTCTCATAAAATAACAATTTTGCTTGCCTTTACAAAATTAAATATTATTTAAATATTTCCTACTACATTCTTTTGATTAACTTTCCTCTTAGGGAAAACAAAAACAAAAAAAACATGGAGCAATTCACCGTGTAATAACAAAGAAATGACAAGTGTTTATTTTAGTTGGTAGATGACATCCCTTAGAGAATCAGGCTCTAATTCTCATTAGAACAAATGTAGTCTGAAAAGACAATGAAGATGTGTATACTTCAGATCAATTGGGGGGGGCTGTAAATGGCTTTGATTTAAGGTATACTCACATTCAATACCTTAGAGGTAAGATCACCTTAGGAGAATTATGTGTTTTATGGTTTTTATTTTATTTTATTTTCTAATTAAGTTTATTGGGGTAACATTGGTTAATACAATTATATAATTTTCAGATGTACGTTATAATTTGACCACTGTATATTCTATTGTATGTTTACCATCTAGTTTCCTTCAGCTACCAAATATTTGATCCCCTTTACCCACTTCACCTGCCCTCTACACCCCTATATTTAAACCCCAACCCCTTTACCTCATCTACCTCCTGCCTCCTCCCCCAATCCCTACCTCTGGTAACCACTAGTCCACAGTCCACGTCCATGAATCTCTGTTTGTCCTGTTCATTTGGTGCTTTTAGGTTTATATCCCACATATAAGTGATAGCATGTGATTTCCAACTTTTTCTATCTGGTTTATTTCACTTAGTATGATTATTTCAAGGTCCATCCATGTTGCTGCAAATGGCAATCATGATCTCTTTCTAAAGAAATTGTGATTACTCAAAACTTCTAAAAATTTCTTTTGAAGTTGAAATTTCCAAACTTAACCAAAGGTTATATACAGTGCACAGGTGAGAATACATTGATTATGAGTCACTATTTTTGCTTATGCAAGAAGTGTTTCTATAAAAGCAGTATAAACCTAGAATAGAACATACTCAGAAGCAAAAACACTAGAGTAGCTTTTAAGAAAATACATAAAAGAGGAACAAATATATCAATTAATTATTCCTCTAAACTGGCAAAACAAAACAAACAATAGTCATCTTCAACATTAATGATGAAAAGATTTTATCTAGCCAATAATATTTATTAAATTCCAATAAGAAGATTGAGTTTCAACTGCTAAACATTTTTAGGTATTTATTAACCATAAATGATAACTATTGCATACTAAATGCAATCCAAAGCTTTTGATTAAACAAAGAAAGTGAAGCTATAGAATCATGATCCTGGAAGGAATATTAGATACAATTTTTACTATATCATTCTTTTAACAATAGATGAAACCAAGAGTCACAGAAATTGAATAATGTTGTGCCAAATCTACTGTTCATATAAAATACAGGGATAAGACTGAAAATTTTGCTCTTTTCCAACTCATATAAGATATATAAACTTATTCTGTAAAGCCTAGTTAACTATAAAGGGATTTCATAAGGTAAATCAAAATATTTTTATATATCCTTTCCAGACATCAATTGAAACAATTTAATATGTGCTATTACAAAACCATAAACTTTTTACTGAAGGCCATACATATTATGAGATGATGAATAATCCATCATTTTCCCACTGTTCTTGGTACAGGAAAGTATACAAATGTTACTAAGAACTTTCTGTAGCCTTGATCCTCTCTTTGTTTGTCAAAAAAACAACACAAAATTACTTAAAGATTTCAGAATTATCTCACAAAATATTTACAGAAAGAAAATCAGTCAAAAATATTCACTACATTTCTTATTAATAAATATAACTGTCACAATGCTTACAGAACATTTCTGAAATTTCTAGAATGTAAGAATTGAATCTTTCCATTAACTCTGAAAACTATGTTCCTTGGATTTACTACTATGAGCTCACCTGAATTTTAGGATTTATAAGTATTATTAAATATAATTTTCTGTGACTTTCACTGTATTATATACCACCAGTAAGCTGAAAACAAGTTCATTCTACAATTATCATGAATAACAAATGCTTTAATACACTTTCTTTCCTATTTTTATTTTTATAAAATTAGTTACTTAGGCATAAGGGACTCATTGACTACCTACTGTTTGCTAAATAGAAGAAATAAACCCTTATGGGAGCCTTATATTTAAGGTACAAAAAGTGTGATGAGGGTACTCCTGTTTTCGAAGATTGGTTCTTTGAATTGTTCTCAACTTTAATTCTAGTATGTATATTTCATGACATAGGACTATATCTCAATTTTTTTTTGATTCTAGTAATTGAGAATTCTACTTTTGTTATAATAGTCTAACATTAAGCTTTTTCTGAATCACTTATAAATGATATTTTTAAAACAAATTACTAACAATCATACAGTCATATGATTAGCTGTGAGTTTGTACTGAAAACTCACTGTTGGAATATAATTTTGAGGCAGTATGTGGAAAAAGACAATAGAAAGAGAAAACCTTATTTGTGGCAAAGCCAGTTATTGTCTTAACACCACTAAATAGAAGTGAATGATCTGTGGTTACAAAATTGGTAATGTTAACTGCTGTGTATGGCGCTCATAGTTTTCAGGATCAAGTTAAATTTCTTAGATGGGAAAGAGGAGTTAATTAAATGGCCTGGGACCCATTTCTCTCCCATTATTATGGACCCATTGGTAATAAAAGAATGTACTTAGGTGATCAAGGCTAAAATCCTTGTAAGCATCATGACAATGGACTAATAGACAAACTAGTGATGTATGTTAGAAGGAGATCCCTTAGTACTGGTTTACAATTGCTTTGGTAAACAAATCTAGAATCAGTGGGATCTTGGAAAGTGTTATGTAACATATAGAAGTATTTAAACATAAGTTGAAGATATATCATTAACCTAAAATCCTCCTTGTTGTGTGAAGTAACCTGTTTGCTAGTCTTAGAAATGTCTTCTACTACTCTTGACTAGAAAGCACATCTGATGTGGGAAAGAAGACACTCAGAATACCTGACCTCTCTGCTTAGCCTATGCCACTTGATTTTCTTCATTCTTTAATTTATTAATAACATTTAATATTGATTTGTATGTTTGATTTATCAATTCTATCTTTTGTTTTACTTCAAATAGAAAACCTTGAAATATAAACAAAATATACAGCGCTAACATTATATTTTGTTTCTAAACCTCTTTTAGTTTTAAAACAACAAAATCTTATTTTCCTTTCCAAAACATAAAGTTGTCTATGACAATATTACTCAATATTTTAATTAAAAAGATTATATTGAAAATTTAAAAATGAACTAGAAAGAGTGTCACAACACATCTTTTATTTTCATCAAATCTTATTTTCTTAGACATTTTACTGATTTCCTAATGAGGCTAACATTCTTGACAACCAGACTTATGGTAATAATTAAAAAATTGTTTTATGAGATAGAATTTACATCGAAACTTTTAAAAAAACCCGAAAGCATCACTAGTGAAGAAACAATTGAACCTCTATTTTCTAATGGAAGACATTAAAGTTTTTCAACTTGAAAGAATCTGGAGTGACATTGGAAACATGAGTGATAGTTCTAAAGAGACAGAAAAGGAGAGCATAAGGAAAATAATGCCAGTGGTAAACATGTAAACTTAAATCAAAATAAACACTTACGAGATTTGTAATATCTGGGGATCATTAATTCAACTGGATACATAGAAGCAGACTAATGGCTGAAATATTTAGGACTGAAATCCAAAAGTTAACTGACTGCAACATAAGTGCAATGTTTAAGACTATTGCTGGAAGATTCTTGAGTAAAACCACCATGTTCTTGAAAACAGCAATTTTTTCTAATAGTTTATATTGGAGACCTAAGATTGAATAGTCCTCAAAAAGTGAGTGGAGCACAGAATGGATAACCCAAACAGATAATATTTGTAAAGTCATAAAGGTAATGTTTTTACTGTCTGTTCATGGTTAAGATAGTCCTTATGATCAATTTGGGTTTTGGGATAGAACTCATGTATAAGAGAACTAACTACATTGGCCTTCTAGAAACATTAAGGAGAAATATGAATTAAAAGAGTTATTGGGATTGGAACTGGGTGTGGAGAAGAAACAAAATTTCACATACAGGAACTTTCAGCACAATTATGGTACAGCTCAGGCTAAATATTTGTAGTCATAGCAGCTTCATAATTTACACAAGGGTCATCCAGAGAAACAGAGAACAATTGTGAATTTGGTTCTACATGACAACAAATCAATTATCTGAAAAGAAAGATACTCATTCTTCAAAATTTATTCTAATTATTACATAATCTTCAATTCTTCAAATTTGTTACTGGCTATAATTTTATTTTCTTACAACATGTTAGTTCTTTATTTTTGGAAGTTGGTCAATTTCTCCCTAAAACTATGGCATATAACAAAAGTGATCACAGAACTTTATCCGTGCTGTAAAATGAGTTCAGAAACAGAAGTGTCCTTTTTTTCACAAAAGGATGATTCCATGTCTACTCCTCCCAACAATAATTATGTGTGTATGGCTTTAAAGAATCCTTTGTCTATTTAATTTGTTTGATGAGAATGTTAATGTGTTTTATTAAAGTATATTTTTAAGCATAAGGCATTATTCAATCTGTCTGCCCTTTATTTTGTCCTACTTTCAATCTTTTCAAATTCTGCTCAGTATTAGATCAATCAATGCCTGATGAATTAATAAATGACATTTATCAGGTTTCATCAAACTTAATAATACTACTATAAAACAATTACTTGGTCATTAGCATCTTGTTCAATGGAGCCCCAGATTAGACATCAGAATTTCTAATTGAAGCATGCAGCAGAATATTCTGACAGCATAAACTGTTGCCTTTCTGTAAAAAATCATTGGTAGAAACCAGTTAGCAAATAGACAAGTCAGTGAGAGGGTTAATACACCATCCAATTGCTGTAACACCAAATTTAATACTTAAATACTCAGTTAAAACTTAGCCTCCTTTAGAGGTCTCAGAGCAACTTGCAACAGTGATTTTCAACTTGCCCCAGTGTTCTTGTTAGTGGAAAATCATGGTGCCAGTTTCTGTAAATGTGTCTCTTCAAACAACTGTTGCCAGACACATGATTCTCTAATACTTCAATCTCTGTATTTCCTCTAATTTTCAAATCAAATTTTTCATCCAATATTTTCATAATGAAAATATAGTATTAATGAATACTATGCTTTAAAACTGAGATCCAAGTTATAGGATAGATCTAAATAGACATTTAAAGTCATTTATTTCAACAGGAGGTGTTAAAATAAAATGAAATACAGACCAGGCTTGACAATCCCCCAAACAGACAGAACCATTTAAGCCATGTAAATTATCACATGAACATAAGTGAAATGTTATTTTTAAAAAATACCTCTGGTAATCATAAAAGAAATTCTTCATTTTCTAAAAATGGTATGTCATCACTTTCAACCAATCCTCCCCCATTTTGAACCCTTCATTGTAGTAACAATCAACCACTCACTGTAAAGTTTAAACAAATTCCTCATTTTCACGTTATAAGCCACCCTTTAACATCATGCCTCTGAGCTTCATTCCAGTTTTGGATTTGAAGACTCAATATTCGCAAACTGTCCTTTTCTGCACAATAAACTCTTGTTAATACTATTTAACTGATCTGGTTTTAGTTTTTACTGTTTCTGAATTTTTGACAGAAGTATAAAAACTTGCAGGGTTTTACTGTCTTTAAATTAGACTTGCATTTTGCACTGCTATGCTCCTGATACTATGTTTAGTATTACCAAACAATTACTGTGCATGTTGGTGATAGTTCTATTGATGAAGCAAAGCTTGCAGTTATGAGCCTGGAATTTTAGCACCAGCTTACCTCTATGACCTGCTTTATAACAGTTTTTTTTTTTAATTGAAAAATGGTAGTGATACCTGCTTTTGTGGAGTTGAAATGTTCACAAAAGACACATTTTGAAAACAAAATTATATCACTAAAATATTATTTGATATTCTCCAATAGCCTTTTCTATAAAGTATATGCCACATAATATCTTAAGAAAGAGGGAGCTTATAAGATTTTTTTTGAAGGTTAACACAAAGTTTTTTTAACCTGCTCTTTGAAAAGTGAGAGATTAAAAAAAATTTATCTTATTAAAGCATAACAAAAAATAGAATTTCACATTCAAAGGGTATTCCGTTATATGATTTTCTCAGTGAATAATAGGAACTAGTTTATTTCTTATTATGATTTTGATTTACATGTGATTTCTCAACCTAATTGTATATTAGAAAAGTAATGTTTCTCTCATCACATAAAGTTCAATGAATTGACATTTAATGAAATTGTATAAAATTTTGAATATTACAGATTATTATTGAATATTTTGAACATTATCTCTAGGTTATATAGCTTTAAAATAGTTGCTCAAAATTATAATAAATAAAAATATTGAAATAACTAGAGAATGCTGTAAGGTAGACTCATAGATTTTTTGTGTCTTCTAAATTTGTATTTTTATTATCTCAGTAAATTGTAAGCTTAACATATTTTAGTATTTATTTTAGAAAACATTTGGTCTTCCCACCTTCAATTTTTCCCATAGCACCACAGTATAATGGGTTTGTAAAGGATCATTATTGGTGAATAGATGAGACTCTAAATCCTAGATAAACCAGAAAATAAAGTCATATAATGAATAAGTTGCAAATATAAGTCTTGAATGAAATTTAAATTTAAAGTGGGAAGTTTAAAATTAAGTCTACTACTAACCAAATGAGAATTGAAATAAAGGTTTAAAAAATAACTGATGCAATTAGGATGATAGTGACAATAACACTAGCCCTTAGAAATTGCTATGAGTCAATAACAGTTATTACATACAATGTATACATAACAATATTATTGACTAATATGCATGTGTATATATTCATATATAACATGTATAAATGTCATACTGTTGTATATTAAGTGTAAATAAATGCCGCTATATACTTATACATATACATACATACATACACACACACACACACACACACATACATGCATATGTGTATACTGGTGGTTATCTAAACTTTATATATAACAGTATATATATTGTGTGTGCATATATATATATATAAAGTGTAAATTTACATGTGCACATATAGTACATATGTTGTATACTATATATTGCATAGTATATGTAGTATATGCATAATCATATATAGTATACATATATTTCATATGTATATATACTTATATATATATATACTGTATACCCATATACATACATGTATACATTGGCACATATACACATTTAATGCTAAGAGATGAGGACTAGTATTATCTTTATTTGATGAAAAACTATTGCTCAGACTGTTTAAATAACTTGCCGAAGTATAAAGTTTAAGTCTGGTTAACTACAGAGACACATACAACTATTAAAGCCAGTGATAGTAAGGGATAAAGAAGAAATGTATTAGTATCTATCAATGATATCTTTAAATAAATCTTGGAAAACATTGACCAATACTCTTTATGTATAATATTTATATTAAAATATATGCTGCTTGTACTGCTTATACATTTTTTTTACTCACATGTCAGAATCTTGGTTAATTTCATAGGAAGAAGTATAGAAATATAAACATAGTCTGTCACAATAATAGTCCCTGAAGGAAAATGTGTATTTAGAAAAACTGTTACATAATTACATTGAAATAAATACCAAGCTGGTTATTATAGGGCAATATCACCATAAAGACCTAGAGCTAGTCATGCATCTTCTATGGTCAGATAAATAGAGACTCATCTAAGAGGAAAGATAAAACGTTGATATAAGGTCATCTGTATTATTTTCCAAAGTTTAAATTTAAAAAATTCTGATGATATATATTTGTAATCAGGAAATAGCAAAATATAACATCTTTTTTTTAGTTAATGTGAAATTAACTTCTCAAATAAAGTATTTCTCTTTCTGTTTCTTATTTCATTTAGTGAGGCACATATAGGTTATATATAAATTACATCATCTTTTAACTCTCAAGTGAATTCTGTTTAAACTGGTCTGATTTTTACAAAAAATATAGAGAAGCCCAAGAAACTGTAATTCTTTGCTTTAAGAACATGAAAATCTCAGTGTAGTTTATAAAATAAACTCTTAACATGTATTTATCCATCTTTACCATGTGTAAAAACTTTCTAGTATGATCCAAAGGGGCTGTGATATTGACTATTTCTCTTAATTTACTTTAGTCTTAGGAGTTTTTGAGCATCTATATGTTGCTTGAGCTATTCCAAATCTCTAGTATTTGTTTTCCATGTATTATTTGATTATCATTTCCAACTATTTTTCATTAAATCTAATGCATATAATTATACTCATTTAAGGGAAATGTTATAGTCTTAGGTAATTCTCTTAATATGTCATGGAAGATATTGTTACTATCATAAAATAGTGACTTTGATAAATGGTGTTGGAAAACTGGACATCCATATGTAACAAAATGATATCAGACCCTTATCATACAGTATACACAATAATTAACTCAAAAGGACTTGAATATAAGATTTGAAAACACAGAACTTCTTGGCAACAATTTTGGATATGATACCAAAAGTTTCGGCAAAAAAGCAAAGTTAAACACTAGGAAAACAAAGTGTTTATTTAAAATTTTTATTTTACAACCAGTGAATGAAAATAAATTTATAATTTCATTTAAATAACATTTTCTATACTCCTCTAAATTTTATGTGTCAAAAAAGCTTTCTAAGCAGTAGGTTGTAAACCAGGGGAAAATCCTTACCAAATAAAACACATTTATATATTAAAAAAATGCAAATCATGACCTTGTTTTTTAAAAAAATTGTTTAAAATGCTTAAAATTTCAGGCAACTTTTTTAGTAATGTCATTTTCATGGAGCTCTATTGCAAAGATGATTTATTTCATCAGTTTTTATTTTTCACTCTCTGTGTGGAAACAAATGACCAAATGTCAAATTTCAAGTGATAGTGTGTCATACACTACTCAAGTCTTTAGTATATTTTGGTTGAAAATTAAAAACCCAATCTTGTATTAAGCCAGTAGGTTAGCTTTGTAGACATTATGTGAGAATAGGCTTCTGTCACCTGGCCTAAACTTGAAGGGGCATTCTTTACCTGTAATACATGAGATCAAATCTTTGGAACCTTACAATGTTTTCAGTTTAGCAGTGTCAGTTACCTGTACTAAATTCTTATCTCTGCAAGTTTAAAAGCTGGCCTTAGTTATTTTGTGTCTGCCCCCAGTTCCTCCTTACACACAAAACAGTATTTAATGCAATAAAATCCCAACTTCCTTGGGAGCCACTTATATACTAGCATTACTGACATATTAAAAAAAAAATCGTGTAAAAGTTCAGGACGGGGCATATAGGTGTATATGATTATCAGGATAGATGTAATGCTTCATCTTGCTCTTTCTCAAAACAATTAGCCCCACAAATACCAAACTATAAGATACAGCATCAAATTAAAATATTATAAGCCATTTTTAGAAAAGAAAAACACTTTATTATGATTATTTTTTTTTTGTAAACTAAGTGACAGTATATTGGAGTGCTACACAGTATAAAAATTAGTTATGCCCCCTCCCACACTCCCCCAAATGTTTGCGGTTGTTACATGCCATACAGATCAGCTCTATTAAACTAGCTGGCTAGGTGTCTAGTTATTACCTTTTGCACTGATCATTTAAATTTCATGCAGTGAAAGTCTGACAAATCTGTTGTGTTTGTGGCTGAGCTTTGCACAGCTGGTGCAACAGAAGATTAAGTTGCCCCAACACTAAACTGAATGATGGATGACCAAGGTTTCCATATAGCAAAGTGCAGTTTTGTTATATAATTACCAGAATTATATGCAGCACTGTATCTGTTTCCGGACTATAAATTGAAGGGTTGTTTGGTCTGAGTTATGAAAGAAATTATAAACTAATTTGTGGAAAAAACATCTGTTATGAGTCAGCAAAAAGCTCTGCTAAGAAAGAAATAATTTATTTCCTTCTGTTTTGTAGCTATTTGTATGATCAAGAGAAAATAAAAGTATTTTCATAGTCTATAGTCATTCACAAAAGTATTATGTCTGCACTTCTATAGTCTGTAAAAATGCAATGCTATATATTTTTTTAGCATGTGCAGAAAAAAAGAAAAAGTAAAATATTCAGTTTCCCAAGTGTATTCCCTTTAACTTGGTATTCAAGAAATCATTGACTTTATTAGCACATTTTGCATATGATGAAGTATGTTTTTATGTTTTCTAAAACATTACAGTTCTCAGAATATTAGAAAAAGGTTACAGATTTTTGATAATTCCTTCATAGGTTAAACAATAAATAATCACTCTGAAAATCTATGTCAACTTCTAACTTAGTTTATTTGGAATCCCTCTCCTTTCTGAACCACTCATGCAAATTCTACCTTTTATCCTTTTAGCCTCACATTAAATAAGAAATGAATTAGGGTAGCTGTAAAACATGAGGGATTGGGGGTGTAGCATCTTGGCCAAACTAAGGAGTGTATGTTTATCAATGTTTTACACATTGTTCAGGTCAAATAACAGATGTCTAAAGGTATTTTGACTGTTTACTGTAATTATTTTCATTTTAATCCCCAAAGATGGCATAAAATCCTAAAGAGGATGGTTGATTGTATATATTCATATTTCTGTGTCCCCTCTTCATTGGTATTTATCCTTTCCTGATGACCTAAGATTTTTTAAAATCATTTTCTTTTTGTTTGAAGAACTTCAAATAGATAATTTTTAGTCCTGTTAGTAATAAATTCTTTTAGTTTTCCTTCATCTGATAATGTCTTTACTCCGCCTTCAGATCTAAAAAGATTATTTGGTTGAATAAAGAATTCTAGTTTGAAAATTCTTTTCTTTTGCCACTTGAATGGTGTGTCACTTCCTTTTGGACTTTTTAGTTTCAGATTAGAAACCCCCTGTCATAGAATTGGTGTCCCTTATAGTTGGTGTTTCATTTTCTCTGGCTGCTTTCAAGATTTTTTCTTTGTCTTATTTTCAGAAGTTTAATTACGATGTGTTTTGTCATAGAATTATTTGGGTTTAAGCTGTTTGAGGTTGCTGACTTTCTTAAATTTGTTGTGCTTTTTGCCAAATTTTGAAATTTGGGGCTTTTTTTTTTTTTTTTTTTTTTTTTACTCTTTTAGCCAAATTCTCTTTTTTCTTCCCTTGTTGAACTTTGATGATACAATATAGGAGGTTTTGTTTGTTTGTTTGTTTGTTTGTTTGTTTTTTAATCATTCCACTCATTCTTTAGTCTCTGTTATTTCTTATTTTTAGTATTTTTTCTCTGTCATTGAAATTGGGTAAATCTACTGATCTGTCAACAACTTTCCTGATTGTATTTTCTGTCATCTTCATTCTACTATTGAGTTCATCCAGCATGCATTTTATTTCTATTATTATATTTTCCAGTTTCATAATTTGTATTTCTATTTTTATAACTTCTATTT
Source organism: Eonycteris spelaea (assembly GCA_003508835.1). Taxonomy (NCBI): domain Eukaryota; kingdom Metazoa; phylum Chordata; class Mammalia; order Chiroptera; family Pteropodidae; genus Eonycteris; species Eonycteris spelaea. The sequence goes on from PUFA01000153.1 coordinate 1,770,465, forward strand.
CTTTGCTGAAATTTTAATTGATTTTTTGTTTCAAGAGAGTTTCTAATTAACTGATAAAACATTTTTATAATAATTTCTTTAAAATCATCTTGATTAATTCGGTTTTATTCATCTTGGTGTCAGTTGATTATATTTTCTTCTCCAAGTTGTAATTTTTCTGGCGATGAGTAATTTCTACTGTATTCTGAACATTTTGTCTATTATATAGAAGACTTTACGTTTTACTTATATTTCTTATTTTATCAGTCACTTACCCTGCTTAAGTTTAGCACACAGATCTTTGTCTACTTTTGTGGGCTTTGATTCCAAATATTGTTTAATTTTCAAGGAGCTTATAGGGTTATTTTGGTCTACTTGGTTTATCTAGTGCTGTTGTGGCTGCCCAGTTGTGGTCCCAAGTGTCTCTCAAAGGAATAGAGTGGGGTGAGTTTCAGGTCAACTGGGATAAAGAAGTTTCTCTATCTAGTCTCTAGTTGTGATGAATTCCCATCCCATGTTTGTGGGGGAAAGAAAATGCTTCTGTTCCAGAAATTTACTGTGACAGAATGTCCTTCTTTGGTATCCAAGCCACCCTCTGTCTCTTGGCCAGACAGAGTAGGGTCAGACCTACAGGGACAAAAAGAGAATCCTGGACAGTGCCTCTTATTTAGGCTGAATCTCTTTTGTTGAGACTGATTGGATTCTGTGACGTCACCCTGTGGGAGAGGAGAATCATGGGTCTGACGGTAAAGAAAAAGAGCTTCCCATGTATGTCCACTTGTTGTGGTGGGTCCCTATTTTCTGTTTTGCCCAGCTATCCATGTGTCTTTTTGTAAGGAAGAGGAATTTCAGACCAGTGGGCAAAAATTCTTCCCCACATTCTTTCCCTGGGCACCTGTGGTTATTAGGTTTCTTCCCAATAAGTGGACCTTGGTGGTAGCGAGGTGGTACAGGGTTTTCTTGGTGTTGTCTGAGGGCTCCAGTTCTATCTTGGGAAAGAATGCACCTATTCAAGCTGCCTACTATTCTTAGATTTTGGACCAAGATATGCTGGGCCTAGATTGCTTTCTTCCACTGGGAGAAGGGGCATAAAACACCTTGCTATTATATTGTTTCTCCAGTTCTGGGGTCCTGAATCAGTTTGCCTCCTACTTTCCACCTTCTAGAGTTCTCCTGTGGTTGCCTCTTGCATTATATGTATGGTTTATACTTTAAAGAGAGAAGCAAGAAATGTCTATGCTTTCTTGTCCAGAATAAATGTGTTCAATAATTTTTTTTAATTAAACATTTTTTATTTAGGCCTGAGAGTAACATATCAAAATATACTTTTGTTTTAAAATGTCTACCTTTCAAAATTAAAAATTAAGAGACAAATAAGCTGAGTGTGGTAAAACAGATTTGTCAAAACATAATAGGAGTATACTAGATAAATCTATTGGAGGAAATAAAACTGAAATAAATAGAGATATATCATGAGCATAGGCAGATGAATTTATTTAATAATAATTTAATTAAAAATGATAGTTGTCTCAGAATTAATCTACAAATAAAGATTATTACCAACAAAATTTCTACAGTTTTTTTTTTAATGAAATCTCTGCTGATTTAAAAATTCGTATAGAAGCATAAACGATCAAGAATAGTTCAAGCAATCTAGGAAACGGAAGAGAAAAAGAAAATGAGATGGATAAAGAGAAAGTAGGAGATAAAAAGGGAAAAAACAAGACAAAAGATAAATAGAAATTAAGAAGGAGATGGAGGGAAAGACACATACTACTGGAAATCAAGATTTATAAACCTACAATAATTTAAAAGTTGGCATTGGCTCAGGTACATCAAGAGACTGAGCAAAATAAAGAAGTTAAAAAGTCGTATTTGGTATATGATGGAAATTATAGACTTAAATTAATGGTTCTGGGAAATTCAAATATTTTAAATTTGTATTTGTTATTTATTAAATGTGTATTTTATGGAAAACATAAAATGTTTTATAAAAAGTAAAAAAATTAGCATACTTAGAGAAACATACATAACCAATAAAAATTTATCAAATATATTTATATACATATATATATATATATACATATAATATATATACATATATATAATATATAAAAATATAAAATTTATCGAATATATTTACATAAAACTTTTATATATATAAAAGTCCTATAAATCAACAATAAAAACGCCAGTGGCCCTAAAGACCACTGGACCAGTAATATTAATCGGCACTTTTTAGAAAATGGTTTCCAAATGAACAATGGGTATCTGAAAATACACTCAACAGGGAAATACAAACCAAACCACAATGGGCTAATACTTTATGTCCACATTGCAAGTTTAAATTTGGTACTCAATGTTTTCATAAGTGTTTCAATGAATATGGAGTTCAATAAATATGTATTTTTTAAACAAATATTTCAAAGCAAATTTGTCAAATTGTCATTTGATGTAAATGACAAATTAATAGTCCTCAATATTCCTTTTATTAAATTATACCAAGAGAAAACATAGTAAACCTTTAAATGATATATATTTACAATATAACTTTTGTTATTAATATTTAAAAAACTAATTTCTATAGAGCAAATATTTGGAAATATTTACCATAACATTTCCAAATACCATCACATTCCTCCAGTAAGGTATATTTATTTGCACATCATAGATGACTTAAATTTTAACAATCACCTAGAGTATGATTTTTATGTTTAAGTCTTATGGAAATAGGCCACTTAAAATACACACACACACACACACACACACACACACCACACACACTCACTCATCTACATGTAATAAGTAGAAACAGATTGGAGTGATCAGATAAAATTCAAATTGTTTAGTAACCTTCTATATTTGTAGAACAACTAAGTTAACTCATGCTTAACTTATAAAAATTACATAAAATTTCTTGGTCTCAATAGTTCTGATCTCTAAGCTGTTTTATAGCTGAAACAAGCCATCACTCTATAGTAATGATTTTTGAAAAAGAGCATAAAAACATTTGTATACAGTATTACATATGTTTTATTCTCAAGTATTTGTCTTTCTTTTTAACAAAAATAAATTCTTCCCTAACTGAATTCCCCTTCCTTTTATTTTCTTGCATTTTTATTCTTAAGTCAAAAGGAATATATATATATATTTCTTTTTGTAAACAATTGTAAATATGGTTGAACATGTAAAATTATATATGTATTAATTTCTATATATATGTAATTACATGTATTGAAATAACTTATGTTTTTATCTTGATCTTTGTTTTATTTTTTATTTTTACATGCTTTATAATATATAGATAATTTTGTCATTTATATAGCATGAATAATATGTGGATGGAGACCCCCAAATTTTAGTGATATGTTTGTAAAACAAAAAGGTTTATTTTTCTTATTCTTAATTGATCTAATTATTTTATTTAGAGTAATCATAACAATATTTATATACTTATAAATATATCTTATGTGTATATATCTACATCTCTATCATCTATCCACCTCTTATCTCTGCTTGTATACATTACATATGTAAGTGAAATAAATGCAAATAATGATAAAAAAGGAAGAAAGAAGGAATTAGTATTTTTTTTATACTATAAGGTACTCACTCTGTGAAGTGGCTTAGTCTTATTTGAAAGTGAAATTGAATTAACTGTAAACAAAATTGGCATGGCAGACTGCCTCTACAAGAAAATAGTTAGATTAATGCTTATATCATATTTAAAAGAACACTAAATCTAGTTTTAAGCATTAATATGAAAGATTAAAATGATACCATTATAGGAAATTATAGGAAAATATTTTTTAGGATCTCACAAAAAAGGAAAACTTAATTAGAAAACAGAAGCCATAAAGCATGTTTCACTGACAAATTTATTTTTTAAATTCTATAGTTTGACTATGTCAGGCAAGGCAATTGAACTGCAGTAACAGGAAAACTGTATGTTTTAAAACAGCAGTGTCTTAAAAAAAATTATCTTTGTATACATTGATCCTAAAACAGATATTCCTGACTAGCAAAAGCTCTCCCTCAAGCAGTGATTAAGGGGCCAGGATGCTTTCATCTTCTGGGTTTCAGTCACTGAACTCATCCAAATCAAGCCAGCATAGGGGGAAAGAGAGTATGTGACTAACTTCATAATGTTTATATCTAAGTAAATCTTACAAATGGCTAAAACCATTGTAAGAAAACCAATTTAGATTAGGAAAGATCTAAATAAATATTCACAATATTCACAGAATAACAAATAGAAAACATAATAAACATGAGAAAAGATGTGCAAATATAATAGTAAAAGGTAAAAAAATACAAATTTTTATAAAGTTGCTAAGATTGACATAACTTTAATGAGTGTATTTCAAAAATTCTAGTAGAATGTGAATTGAAAATCTTTACAGAAAGATTTCTGGGGTATCTCTTACATTTTAACATAGGAAAACACTTTGACCTAGAAATTTTTCTTCTAGAAATTTATCAAAAAATAAAGAAGTATAGTAAAATTGCAGATTTGATATCAATGAGAAAAATAAAATTAGGACACTTACTTTCAAAAAATGATTTAACTCCACAGTTATGAATCTGGAAAATAGTTGTATTTTAGGTTTAAAAATATAGAAATAAGTACAGTGCACAAAAGTATGAAAAGAAAACATCAATTGCATGCTGCAAATGTGTTTTAAACCCTTTGAATAGTCTGTCTGTTGTATAAAATATTCCTAATTGTTACAGAGATTAAATGATAGAATTTATAATTTTGAATTTTTTTCCAATGTTTTAGAAATGAATGTATGAATTTGGAAAGTTATTTTTAAATAGAAAAACTTACAAACATATAATCTCATATTTAAATTCATAAATTATAACTCACGCGATCATTACAAAAGTACACAATTAAGTTGAGACAGAAAGATACGCTGAAATGTATATGGAAATATTCACACATGGAAAGATATGTCCATATGTGAACTTTATTGTAGTGTATACATTAATAATAACAGGTTGAATGTGTGTGCCCTTGGACTAGGATTAGGACTGCACTGTTAGTCAATATTTGCTATGAATTGATTATAAGTCAAATAATGTATAACAAATTTTTTAAATATACCTTTTGATCCATAAAATTATGTACTTTAATAAATTATCTTACTGACTCCTTCGAGTTCAATGATAAAGCCAAAAAAATTAAAAGATAAAGAAAAAGATCAATTGAGATATATTGAGTCTGTATGCAAAGTTCTATGGAAAGCAGTGTGTTGATTCTAAAATAAGAAAGCCATGCCTTCCAAAGTTTGAGAAATTAATATACCACTAAATGGAGCAAAATAAGTATCTTCCAGTGTATGTCATGACTAAACTCAGCAAAGCAGAGCCTGAAGAGAAATTAGAAGAAAAAAACTTTATTTGGCAAATACCAATAAGAGACTGGCAAAGCTGTGGTTGGTCACAGACCCGCAAAAGACCTAATATCTCTTTAATTAATTGTCAGACTTTCCTCAGTGTGAAAGGACTTTGAGTTTCGTATTGGCTTCTTGATCATTTTTTTGCATATATAGAATAATGATAATAATAAACAACATTAATTAAACTAAGTTATTAGAACTGAACATACTGTCTGTGTGTGTTGTAGGAGAGGATGCTATTTCTTTAACTTATGTTTTTCTTTGATGGTGCTATCTTTTTTATAGATAAGAAGTAACCTAAAAATAAAATTAAGGATACCACAAATTTGGTTTATATTAGCTATTTTTAAATAACCTTTCATATTGGCAATAGCATTACCATCATCCTAAAAAATACTTCTCAAAATTTGTTTGATTTTGCGATTCTACATCCTTTCCAATTTGCACTCGTAGTTCCAAATGATATTAACTTAAATGGCAGGTATTTAATCCACTCCAATTCCACATTTTAAGGCAGTCTTTCATTTTCATTTATGTGTGTCTTAAAAGAGCTCTCTCCTTTCAAACATGGACAAAAGCCTCAAAAATGATAATTAGATATTAATCCATTCCTAGACATCACATTCTTAAAGTCAAGATTTTAATACAAATTTTATGTTGTTAATCCATTTGTTTTTGTTTGTTTGTTTGTTTTTTTATTTATTTTGTTCTCCATTGAACCACAGTTTGGTAGCTAAGATCCAGGCATCATCTATGGATAAACTATTACAACGTTAAGTGGCTGGTTTCCTTTTCTTCTAAATATCATCAGTCTATGTTCCTCATCTTTACAATGTCCAGCGTAGTAGTGAATGGTTGAAAGAACTGTTTTAGAGTGAGTTAAATCCAAATTTAATTCTCATCTTACAGTCTCTCTTGCTGTGAAACATGCTCTGTGATGACTGCATCTGTCCCTATCCAGTATGGAAAAGGAAAGCACACCAGTTATAACAGAGAGAAATTAAGATTTTAAAAAGTATTAATTCAGTATAACTTTGTTAACCAGGAACTTCAAGGGTAATAAGAGAACTTGAAGATATTATGAAGGTGGCAATGCAGGGAGTAGGTACACCCTTAGACCTGAAGAAAAATGGCAAAAGGAGGGAATTATTAAAACTTAGGAATTAGGCACCCCATGGAGCTCAGGCTCTGTACTGGAAGAGATCAAGTGCTCCTTTTAACTCAGAGAGGCATCCCACTGACTTGGGGCATAGACCTTGAAAGAGATGGCAACTGCTGGCTGTCACTGGTGCCTGATATAGGTGTCTATAAGTGTGGAAAAACCTGCAAACTGTACCTTCTGCCAAAGAAAGGAACTGCTATGAAAAATGAGGAAGCATTTCGGAGTGACCTTCAAAGGAACAGTGAGGTGTTAGGAAGCCACAGAAAACCATAAGCAGCAGAAAGAGGAAGAACCTTCTTCCTTCTCCACCTCTGCAGTGTCCTTTCAGACTGCCCTATTTTCAGAGACTAATGAAGCCAGCTGGCAAAGCAAATATATAGTTTGCTGAATCCCAGTAGCAGCTTTACAAAGCAGAGTACAGTAAGGTGGGGATTTGGAGCCGGGAGATTCATAACTAAAAAATTGTCAAATATATATGTAATGACAAACAGACAATATGTGAACCACACTAATAATGATAGTGATGACGATGATGTCAATAAAATGCACATCTTGATTCTGTCTAGAGATTACCATAACCTTTGAATATATTTAACCCTGACAATAGATTATATCTTCAACACCTGCACTAACCATCTTGGACTTTACCAATATTCTATCTTGCTGTAAGTAATCACTCATGTATACCATATTCCTTGGTTTGAATAGAAAACCAGGGATAAGTGTTTGAAAAATATATAAAAGATATAAATAAAATATACTAAACTCAGAGAGAATTTATGTCGTGCAATTCTTAGATGCAATTCATTGTTACTACATCGGAACACTATTGGTGTGGTGGCAAGTTGTAGGAGAGTAGGTGCATTCTATAATCTTCTGATTAAACCTCAGTCTACTACTATCAGGGCTGTGACTTTCATAGTACAACTCTATTGGTGTAGCTAGTTTATTCTCCAGTCCTGACTTCCTTCTCTGGCTGAAGTAATCCCAGTCTTTGCAGCCTTTATCTCTGTTGACTACTGTTTTTTTTCTCACTTTAGGTGAAACAGAAAGTCCGAAGGAGCTAGAATGAGGAGGAATGTTCTTCTCCAGTTACCCATACATTTCAGAGATGTCTTCTGGCAAAGTCCTTTATATTGGAGTGTAGGGACTTTTGTATGTAGAAGATTCTGTGTTTATTTTAAATGTTTACTTTTCCTCTCTGACTGTTAGAGCCTAGGGGATCTCTCTTTAATAATCATTATAACCTGATGATGTTTCAGGAGGAAAGCCCATGGATGTATGGGGGCTCCTCTAAGATTGTGGCCCCTAAATTTTCTCACTCTGAAGCTAGTCCACATCCATTCTGCAGCACTTCCTCAAAGTGACCACATAAGTGCTCCTACTAGTTGATAGCTCCAGAGGCTTAGGGTTTAGGTAGCAGAATAGTCACTCAGTGTCTGGAAGCCTTGTGTGTCCAGATTTGGGCACAGTGGTTTCCCTGTAACCTCAGTTCTCTAATGGGTCCCAGGATAATCAACTTTTTCCCTCATAAAAACAGGAGAAAACACGTCTAAGTTCTTTTCATGTTGGAGCTGAAATAAGACATCGCATACATGCTATAAGGTGAAAATAAAAATATTAAGTGGCAAGACAGTAACTGAAATGAGTCAATAAATTATAGTAGCAAGAAGTTTGCTTTGATTGAGAACAATGTGTATAGACTAGTTAATACCTAGCACTCAGTGTTTCTTTGAGCATTAATTTCTTATTATCTTAGGAAATTAAAATATATCTGAAGAACATTACATAGAGAATTGTATAAAATTCATATATCTTATTTTCCTGAATTTTACACAGCACTTATCATTGGATGGTTTTATTATAACTCTCACTTAAAATGTTTTCTTTTCCACTTATCTTTTGAATCAAGAAATGTAATTAAAATATATGCGTGTTTAACACACTTTATTTTTACCTCTTAGGTTAAAGTCTTTACCTTCATATTTCTTCAAAATAACTTTTAATTTAAAAATCTCATCCTTAAACTCATATTTGCTTAAACTCATCCTTTAAGCAAATAACAATATTTTAGAGAATTCTATAAATATGAATGGTTCCCAGTACAACTCTTATTTTTCGACTTTCAAAAAGATTAAAATATGACTTAAGTGTTTTTTTCTAAAACACCTAGCCCTAATTATTTTATTTTTATGCAATAAGCATAAAAATGAATTCCCTTTTAAGAGTAAGGTTTAGAAAAATTAAAATATTCTTATGACTATGAATTTACATTAAAATCAGAATTAAATTTAAATTTATTTTAAAGAAAAATATTGTGCTTTATATAAACAGATTATACATTGATGTATAATCTGATTTTGAGAATGACTTTGAATTTATGTATTATAATGTAATTAATAAGGGGTATAGCTTAGTATTTTAGATTTAATTCTGTCCCTAATTCTGACATATTTGTATTTCCTAACATTAAGCAATTAAAAAATAGTGGATGCTTTATAATAAAATGCATGCACAAATAATGATGTGTTTAAATTTATTTGTTTTTAATTTATCCTTTTTGAATTCTGGAGCTGATTAGTTCTACAGAATGGAATTTTCTCTTCTTCCTTGTATTACTAAAAGAGCAGCTATTTCACCTATGCCTGAGTGATTTACACTGTTTCCTTTCACCTAAGTTTGTAAGCAAATACAAATATTCTGAGGGCTCCTTTTTAGGAAAAAAATAAAAATGATTCTTTGCTTTACAATTCAACTGCATCTGCGTTGTTTTCTATAGCAATCTTGCACGGAGAGATAAGACATAGTAGATCTTTGGGCCTCTCGGTCCAATGAGTGACTGCTGAGCTGCAGTTTCTCCTAGAAAACTAATCAGACTATTAATGTATTTTTAGAATGTTTAGAATGTTTAAATGGAATCTGCAGATGTGATTAAAGGATTATTATATTACACAGCTTAAACTGCCTTAAGTATCATTGAACTTGCTTATGCCTGTAAGACATAATTGTCTTTATCACTGTTCCAACTCTAGAGAACCCTAGACACTTGGGTACAGAAATCATAGTTGAACTTTTGGATCCTTTTCAGAACTAATTACTTTTACAGTGTTCCTAGACCTAATGAACTCCATCAAGCAGTGCAAATTTACAATACTGAACCATCAAAGAACTGAGTAAATTGAACTAAAATGCCATTATCACAAGAAGAATGAGTTTGAAAAGTTTTATTCTAGCAAAATATAGAAGTGTCCTGGATTTGTGATATGTCTTAGGTAATCTTAGACAAGAACAATTCCTTTTGATAAGCTATGTGAGGCACTGTTAAAATTCAGAAAAATTATGCAAGTTCTCCTCCAGAAAATGACTAGTTTAATCTCAAAATCTATGATGTGCTTACTCTGTACATAATTTAACAGGGATATGTTATAAGGTATAATTTGCTACTTTTGCATTTCCAGTTGATTTCATGAATATGTAAAGTAAAAAAATAAATTATATTCATGCAGAGTGTCTACATATATCTTAACCTACAGGTGGTGCCAAGGGTCATGATTTATACCCATATCTTATGGTTCCTTTTAAAATGGCAAACTCAGACACAAAAATAATTTAGATATTTAGACGATGGCATTTGATAGGAAGGTAAAGTACCTATTACAGTATAAACCTTTAAATGTAATCATTTTAAATGTTAAATTATAAGTTTTCTTTGTTCTTTGTTTTGAAACTAGGTCCTAAAATTAAGATGTCCCTTCTCTTCCTAGGAATAAAGCACAAAAAGAACAAAACCAAACACAATTTAACTAGGACAAAATAATACACCAAGAGAAAATACAAATATATATATACCAAAATATAGAAATAAAGTGGTAGTAGTATGGTGATAGTAGAGGTGTGCAAGAAGCAAAAATAAGTAATAGAAAGAGAATAATGGTAGAATAATGTTTTTTTGCTTTTTTATTTCAGATAAAAATCGTTATGATGAGCATTGAATCCCGAGATGAAACACTAAATCCCTTGTTTGGAAAAAGGTAACAAAGGTATACCTGTTGTTATCTGTAGTTTCTTGGGCCTCGTTTAGCTCCTGGAAGCAGAGATCTAGTTAATAAAACAGGAATCACACTATATACATATATGTATAAGCACTCTCTCGACAGAAAAAAGAAGAGATTATTTATATTGTAAACAATCTCTAGTTGCTCATGTCTGTTAACTGGGAAGAAAATAAAAGCTAATTTTATGTTTACATAAAATCTATATTATGAGAAAAAATTTAGGTGGCTTGAAATAATATATATATCGTACTAATAGCCTGGTTTAAAGAAAAAGTGCTTATGCATTGATGAGTAATTAAAAAGGAAAACAGTACTAGTCTATGCATAGATACTACAATCAACAAAAGGAAGAAGTAAATAGATTATGAAATTTTCCTAGGCAGGAAAAATGCAATTTTATAAAGTAGATTAAAAACAAGACTATATTTTGCCATAAATAAAGTATATAGTTAACTAATTGCTTCTATGATGTAAGATAATGAGGAATATATTCAAGAGCTCAGGGAAGAGATTGTAAGAAAACAAATGAGAAGATGATCATCATCATCATCATTATCAAATCTTACTAACACATTTAACAGTTACTCTAAGAAATCTTAATTGTGGTTTAAATACATTAACTGATTAGTACCTCATAAAAACTTTACAAGTGCTACTATTCACTTTTTTTGATGTTAAAATAGAGGGACATAGAGATAAAAAGAGGTTTAAAATTAAATAATGAAATAATACTGAGAGTCCAGAAACAGAACACACATGAGCAGCCTCCAGATATGTGAGGAAAGCAACTCTAATGTGTAGTGAGAAAAGAATGGTCTTTTAAATAAATAATGCTGCATAGCCAAAAGAATAACAAATGTGTCTGAATTTCTACCTCACACCGTTGTCAGGATTCTTCAGAGAAACAGGACAACAATTTAAATTATAATATATGTATATATTAAATACACATATTTATTATGAAGAAATGACTCAGATTATGGAAGTCAAGAAGTCCCATTATTTCAAGATGAGATTATCTTACAACATATAAATGTATCAAATCAACATGTTGTACACTTTAAATTTATATAATATTAGATGTCAAATATATTTTCATAAAGAGAACACTGTAATAAAGATGTCTATAAGAAAAATATATATAAGTTGGGTTGGGAAGTTATAAAATTATAACTTTTGTTCATCGAGAGACACGAAAATTGAACAGGCAACTCATAAAGTGGGAGAAAAAATTTACAAAACACATATTTGACAAAAGGGCTCATAATCAAAGTATTAAGAATAGAACGCCTTCAAAATCAATAAGCAAATAAAAAACAATGTAATAGCAAAATGAGGAAACAACTAAAACAGACATCTCACAATAAAGGGTATTTAAATGGCAGATAAATATAAGACAACTTAAAATTATTAGATAAATTAAACAGGAAAATGTAAACTAAAATTGTAATGGGATACCATTACCTCCTACTCACCAAAGTGGCTGAAAGTTTTTAAAAAGGCAAACTATCAAGTGTTAGCAAATCTATGGCTCATCAGTACTCTCATATGCTGTTAATAGAGAATAATTTAGAACAGCATTTTTTAGGCATTAGAAATTCTACACAGACTCCTGCAGTATAAACTTGACTCACAAGTCACATGCAAATGAATATTGTGGTTCAAATAAAGAAGTCATAGATAAAACAGTGCACTTGCGATCACTTCTTGAAAAAAATGTGAACGATGGTTCTTAAACATGTTGATTTCAGAACTTTTTAGTCTCAGAATTATTGAGGACTATAACTAGCTCTTGTTTGTATAAGTTATGTTTGTCAATATTTATCATATTAGAAATGAAGACATTTTAAAGACATCTATATAGTAATTCATTAAAACAATGTCAAATCCATTACATGTTAAATAAATAATGTAGTTTTTTGAAAAATAAATATATCATTACACTGAAATGGGCAAAGTTTTTAAAACAGAACGGCAAAATGACAAATTAATGACAAATATATAAAAACATGCCTTAAACATTGGTTATCATATAAATGCAACTTAAGTGGGAATGGAATACATACATTCTAGAATAGCTAAATTTAGAAAAAATTAAAAACCATGTTTGGAAAGTATATAAAAATATTAAAGTTCAATAATTTTTATATATTCTGTTTGGACTTTTAATCCACAGTTTTGTTTCACAACTTGAGGGGTGGTGAAGTTTATAATTATTCATGAAAAATTAATTTAATATTTGTATCATTACAGAAAATATTTTATGATTTTAGTACTATTTTAAGGTAATGAAAGTTTACTTGAAAACTATTATTGAAACTATATTACAGTGCTAGAAAGTACTTTTATTTATTTTTGTTCAAATAGAGATAACACCATATTTGTTAGATATGTAAGTCACAAATGCAGTTTTTGTGCAACTGAATATTCAATAATATATTTTCTGTTATGTCTCTTTAGATGTGTAATATAAATATGTAGATTTTAGGCATACTTGTATAACATCTGTGCTTTTGCAAATGTGATAAATGTCAATATTTCTCAATCATATGTTCTATATGTATTTATTAATTCTATCAGTAAATAGAATTATATGTTTTTTAATAAACTTAAATAATCTATTGCCATCTTTTAAGTTGATCAATGTTTACTTAATTGCCTAATATTTTTCAGGTTCTGAATGAACAAAAGATAAATTGTCACTAAAATTTTTAAAAATAGAATGGAAGATATCTAGGTGAAAAATAATGAAACCAATAACCTCTAATATTTTAACGTCATATAATTTCATAATATTTAGGTAAAATACTATCTTTATATATCTAAAATAAAGAATAAAGAGCAAAAGAAATAACATAATCTACCAAAACTTCTGATAATAATGTCTTAGTAGTAAATAAATATACATATTTTGTCAAAATCTGTTTATTCATATATACATAAATTAAAAAGTGTGCATTGGATCCTTGAGATTAAAAAAAAAAAACAAAAACACTGCTTGAAGCTCACTAACGCTCCCTAAAATAGTATCTTCACCATTTAAGGATACGTGGAGTTCAGTTCAGTTTCTCATATGTTTAGCACTTAAAAGTAAGAGGGACATGGGCAAATTGTAGTAAATCAAATTTGGCTACAACCCATTTTAAAGAATAAACTGGCATTGGAAAAATATTTTTTAAATCCTATATTTAATTTTATACCCAAACTTTCTTGAGAAGCTATAGAATTTGAGAATGAGTAGATGTCCCACTAAAATAATTCCTCTCTGACATGTACCTGAAGTCATTTCCTTTCCTTTCATTGCATTAAGATCTTACCTTGTGGGCAGCTCATTAAAAGATGGAGCCAGCATGCCAGTCAGCCCTCTGAAATGAACTCTGTTAATTCCTTACCAAATATCTTAGAAAATGATAATCAATTGTTTCAATGAATATGAGCTTTTTTTTTTTTTTTTTTTTTTTTTTAATAAAGAGAATAGCAGAAAAGTGTTTCCTGTTAATGTGGGATTTTGTTTGCTTGTGTTTGGTTATTTTTGTTTTGTTGTTTGTATTGTTTTGTTTTGTTTTTGACACATTCATTAAGCCACTGTGAGCTTTGGTAAACAAAGCAACAAAGTGGTGTCTCTTACTTTAGCGATTAGTGTTTTCTAACTCAATCGCTGAGCTATCTGTCACTTCTAAAGAGCGTGTTAGAAAAATATGTTTTCAGGATTAATCCATGTTATGTACATTTATTGAAATCATACAAATTACCTGTAAAATGCTGAATTACCTTATACACTAAAACTAATGCATTTACTAAATTTCAGAATATTATTAAGATAACTTCACAATTTAAATATATTGCTTGGAGGTTTCTTGACAATGGCTATATCACTTACAATTAATAAAAAAGTTTTATTCATAGATTCTACTTCATTGGTTATGCATAGTAGTTATCAAGTCTAAACTGGGATAACATTACTTTTTTACTTTTTAATTTCAGGTTGGCTAAGTTAAAACAAGTTTGCTAATATACTCTATTGACAAAACATGAATAAACTGTCATGTTCAAATATTTTTGGTAATTGTAATTGTTAAAACACTTGTGAATGCTAGTTTGTCCCTGTGTATCCATATAAATACGTGTAAGTAACTTATTATCCTTTTAAGGATTTGTATTACAAATACACCTGTACATGTGCCCAAATAACTATAAGAATATTGAGACATTGCTTGCGATAGCAAAAGATTCAAACCACTTTAAAAATGCATCAGTTTTAGACTAGTTAAATGGATTATTCTGTAGTCATGCTATAGGATGTTACACAGCATTTAACAGTGAGGTTGACATATTTGCATTGATAGGATATTGTCCCCAAATATATTAGGTATTAATAATAAGATAGAGAATAATGTGCAGAGTAGAAATTTATGTACATAGAAAGAATTTCTAGTATGAGTGTTTTCTAGCAACTATTATTTTATATTAAGATGAAAGCGGCAATGTAAAAACAGTACGTGTTTTGTTGTCAAACTGAAGGTGAATGCAATCTTTCCTGCTGCCGAAAAGGTTGGTTTATGTTCTTATTTTTGATATTGGAATAATAATAATTTATAGAATTATTATGGTCAAATATATGTGTAAAATTAGTAACACACATTCGGCATTTATGTCTTAAAATCACCTTCACAAATGTAAATTCCAAAAATTTTATGCATTTATGCATTAAACCCACCTTTATATATGTAAATTTCAAATATATAAGATGCTAGACTTAGTATAAATTAATGAAATTAATGTGCACAGATTTAAAATATTTGAAAAGCAAGGAAATTAAAAATATACTATCAGTATTTTCTACATGATGTTATGGGACTTATTTGAATGTGCTGCAAGACAAGTATCATAAATAAATTTTAGGATTAAAAGATCAACAAATCATTCTTATTCATCCCTGTAGATAAAATTTGCTTTTTAGAAAAATAACCACAGAAAAATATGTCTCCATGAGGCAGTGTTTATATGCATGTACAATGAAGCAATGCGAAAAATAAATAAATAAATAAAAAGTCATACTTTTTTTCTAAAGGAAAATAATAAAGCAATGTTTAACAATTGGCTGAAGTCAATTTACAAATTTTTTAAAAAATTAATATTTTATTATTTTTAGAGGCCTTTAGATACTTTTTTAAAAAAATTGCTATTATAAGAATTTTGATTTTTAATTTCTTCATAGTATCTATCTTCTAACCATCTATATGTATCTATATGTATATTCCTAATAACTGTATCTGAAATTGATTAAATTAGCCAATAAGTCCAGTTTATTATGATTTAAATCTTTTCTATCTTCAGAAACTCTTAAAGAGTCTGTACATGAAAAAGTCTAAAGTGAGTGTATTTTAGTTTTAGAGTGTATGCATGTATGTGAGCATGTATATGTGTGTGTGTGTGTGTGTGTGTGTGTGTGTGTGTGTGTGTGTTTGCTGAGAGAGAATAAAAAGGAGATCATCCAGATTCTATTTCTAAGAAAGAAACAGACTATGTCTGTTGCAGAAAAGTTGTAAAAATCAGACCAGCAAGAAACCAAGCAGCACTCAGAGAGTTGGAGAACTCAGGTTTATTACATCAGTGGTCCCAGAGGAGCTAATATTCTGAAGATCTGGGTCCAGAGCTCAGTTACAACATTGCTTATATAGAACTTACTTGGCATGGGCTGATTGGTTAATATTCCTCAGACAGTTACAGAGCGTGGAAGTTGCTATGGGTTGCAGGCAGTTACAAAGAGTTACAAAGCACAGAAGTTGCTAGGGAGTACATTTAGAATGTTCCGTCATCTGCGGTAGTTGGGTACAGAAGTTTGAGAAGCTTTGGGCTCCTTGAGGTACAAAATATGTCTCATTCCTCTTTTATGTTCATGGTGAATTCAGGGCCAGCAAAAGACAGCATGCCCAGGGATGCTTTGGCCCACCCTTCCATCGTCCCATCATGCATCCAACCTTGTCGAGAAGAAGCCAAACTGGCAGCCTTCAACTGGTGGAAAGAGGTCAGTTTTGAGAGACTTCAGACAGCTGTGGGTTTTAATTCCGACCATGTCTCTCAATAGCTGTGTGATCGCCTCTCGGAGCCTCAGTTTTCTCAATTTTAAATGTGTATAAAAGAACCACCATGATCAGTCTAGGCACAAAGGCGGGGGCGGAAGGGATGGGGAGCAGGTATGTCCTTTAGTCCAAATGTCTGATTTCAGATGAAGAATGCAGAAAAAAGGTGGAGGCCTCAAGAAGAATGCCTCTGGGCCTCTGGATGAGAAAGGACCATATGGAATTGTGGCTCTGGCAGCCCCTCCGTCCACACTCCAGCGAGGTCATGTGCAGTCCAGACGGTGACCCAGGTGGAACGACGGAAGGATCAGATGTCTCATATACTTTGGGTCTCTGACTAGACGTGCTGGCCTTCTCACATCTGCAAGTGAGCCCCTTAAAGGACCAGCTCATGGCAAAGGTCATTTGGAAACAGGGGCAGAAGTACAAGCAGGCTGCTTACAATCTCTGTGACCCTGGGCAAATGTGCTCTCCATAGCCTCTCTACACATTCTTAGTTTGGAGAAAAACAACACATTCACTGCTTCATGCTTCCCAATGAGGGCTATGTGTCCACCCTGGGCCAGAGCTAAGCAGAACTTCTTGGAAGATGTTTTCAAAAGCATCTGCAGGGAACTGTCTTTCTTTCCTAAAAGACCTGGGGGCAACACTGTCTTTTATATATAATTCATTTTAACATGTAAATGAGGTGTGGTATCCCCAAGATCCATCTTCTACCCAAGTGGCGGGCTCATAGTTTTGGATTATCTGCTCTGGGTGCCACTCATCATCCTTCCAGTTCCCTATCCGGAGTTCTATTTTTACCTGATGTAAGGGTTGTGGGGCCAGGTAACTAAGCAGTTCCTCTGTTTTCAGAGATAAGAGGAAGAAGGATGGCCTTATCATGCCAATTATACAGCTCCTTTCCCAATTTCTGGGAGGTGGATGTAGGCCTTGTTTCCACAAATCCAGTAAAGCCCATGTGGGGCTATCGAGTCTCAGACCCTGCCTGGATCCTGCCAGGCTCCAGGTGACTCTGGGAATCTGGCCGACAAATTTCTCTGTTCAGTTTCCCCACCACACACTTTGTTTGGAGGTGGCATTATAATACTGTAGACCAAGGCAAATTAAGTTTCTGACTGACTCAATGAGATTTTCTCCAACCCTCACAAGGCAGTATTGTCCTATAATAGTATGCCTTAAAATCCATTGACTATCATCAGAGATGCGTGGGGCCGTTATATTTGGCAATGTTTTGATAAGAACTAGTTCTGTAGCTTCCCATGGCCACCTATGCCTCATTAGAGTTCCCCCACATACATAGCAGGAAGTGACATTCAAGAAGTGAGCTATTCCTTCAGCCATTTTGAGAAATAAGTCTTTAGTTGATTGTGGTGGTAGGGGTAGGGGTTCAGTTATTTCCTTGTAGAAGGACTTATAAACCTGAAAGGCTCGGGGTGGATGGTCTAGTACTTGACCTCCAACATGAATTTGAACATAGGAATTTAGCCCTGACCTGTCAATGCCAAGTGTTAGTACTTCCCCAGACTTCCAACGAAGGTTCAGGGGGTTGGTTACGATTAGTTCTAATGGATTGCACTTATGCGTGGTGTAGTCAGCATTAGAGAGAGGCCCATGGGATGGGTTAGAACAGAGTAGATAGCTCTAGTATCTAGTAAAAATTCAGTTTTTCCTTCTTGCCATGTTGAGGTGACCGGAGGTTTTACTGTTGTGATCATGGTGGATTTTTCTAGAACTGGAGCTTACAAGATGCCCCAGTCCTGATGATGCCAATCATGGCTGACCGAGATTCAGGCCCTCCAGGCCTACAAGGTTTTTTATCGCCCAGGGTCACTTCGAGATGATTCCTGTATTATGGCAGCTAAAATTTGTGCCTTTTTTGTATTCTGCTTCCTTCTCTGCCTCATCCCAGTTATTGGACACCTTAAAGACCTCTAGAACCAAGGCAGGCTGTGTGGGGTTTGGGTTTAGTTCCCAACTTTTGGAGATTCCTTTGAATATTAGGCACAGACCAAGTTATGAAATGTATAGACAGGAGTATCTGGTCTTTAGACTTTGGGCCAATGTTAGTATATTCTCTAAAAACCTCAGAAAACTGGTTAAGGCAACATAAAATACAGAAATTATTTTGAAGAAGTACAGAATCCTTGTTTTCTACTCAGAAAACTTTTCTATAACATCAGTAGCAAACCAATAGTCTAAGAAACATTAAAACACAATTCTAATTTTGCATTAGCTTACTTTTGGCATTTAAATTTCCAATCTTTAGCTTAATCACCTAAAATTTCTTCTCAGGATTTCTCTTCACAAACCTTCTACCATTTTCCTCATTCCTTCAGTTTGCCTCTTTTCACTGATTCAGAAATAATCAACTTTAAGACAAACACCTTTCCTTCAATTTCCTTCAGAATAAATCTCCATACTTTATACCTTTTGTTACCAAAAAATATTTTCCTTTCCATCATAATTAGAATTCTCAATTGAACCATCATATTACATATAATGCAGACAAATATAGATCAGAGGTCATGCACATACTCACATTTCTTCATCATCGGTATTTGTAACTTTCCTGAGGGTACATATCTAGTTTCCTCAGGGAGTGATGAAATAGATGAGGTTCCAAGATAACTCATTTACCCCTCAGAGTCTGAGGGTGAAGGGGGAGAAAATTCCTGATTATTGAGATCCCTGAGAAGGCGCTCCTATCAGTGGGACAGCTAATAAGTCTGGATCTTGGGGAAGGAGCGTAGAAGCTGATTTTTTACTGGCACAGTAGTTCTGCTTATCCTGGGCTTGCCATTATACCAAACCACAGGATTAACTTGTTCATCAATGCATTAAGACTGGGGGTCCACACCCATGTGGTAATGTCGCTCCTAATTTAGTTAAAATATCCTGTCCTAATGAGGCAGCTGGGCAGCTTAGAACTATTAAAAATTCCTGCTGAAAGATCTAATCTTCAAACTGGCAGGTCAGTGGTGCAGAGAAATGGTTGACCTTGCCTTCTCCTACTCCTATGATAATCGTAGTTTGTGAGGAGGGTTTTCCTGCAAATGCAGGGAGAACAGAGTAGTTTGCCTCTGTATCTAAAAAAAAAAAAAGTTGAATTTGCTTGCCCATTATGTACATAGTTTTCCAGGGCTCCTGGTGGTAATGATCACATTCCTGGGCCAGGACAGTGAGCATGGCCCCAGGCCTCTTCAGTCACACGGTTCCTGGACCTGGGCTACTAGGGTGTTGGCTGGCCGCCCTCCTCTCTGGGAGTGTGGACAGTCAACTCTCCAATGCCAGGGATTAGTACCAGTTACTTTGCATGTGTGGCAGGGGCTCGGGGCTTTTCGGTACAGTGCTTTGCCCAATGTCCTACTTTCTCGCATTCGAAGCATGAACTCAGTGTCTCCTTATCCCCGGATCTCTTAAGGGATGCTTGTCAGGTACCAAGGGCCTGGCCAATTGTGACAGCCATAATCCTGGCTTGTTGTTTTTCTTTATTCTGTTCTTTTTTTTTTTTTTTTTTTTTTTTTTTTTTTTACCTCTTCAATGTCTTGAGTGTTATAGATCGTGAAGTAATTACCATATATAGTAATTGATTTTGGTTAATCTGTGGCCCCATTTGCAGCTTTTGAAGCTTGCATCTGATATCAGAGCTGACTGGCTAATAAAATGCTGGCCTAACAAAACTAATTCTTCCATGGAAGTGGAGTCTACATTAGTATACATTCTATAGGATTTTTCTAGCCAACTGAAAAAGCTGTCTGGGTTTTTATCTTTTTCTTGAGTAATGGTTCTAAGCTTCTCATAGTTCACAGCTTTTATATTGCTTGTTCTTTTCCAGAATCAGTCAGGCCACAAGTACCTTACTCTGTCCCTGCCAATTTGTGCAGAACTGAGACCAAGGGGACACTACAGTAGGATTTGCAACCATGAGTCTATGTATGGAAAGTGGTCTGAATGTCTTGGGGACCCTGTCACTATCTGGTACACAGTTCTAACTGTGGGGAGGTACAGGGTCCCTTCTGAAGGCCATCCTACTCAAGCTCACAAAGAGTACGAAGTTTTCCTGGGGTCAACTTGACCCCTTAATATCCTGAGAAGCCTTTCTTAAAAGTTTTCAACATACAACAGTTGTCTCAGAGGAACCTCCCCCTATATTTGCCTTAAGGAGCTTCCTAATGGAGGGGGAAATAGACCTTAAAATTTCAAGAAAATAATTCTACAGAGGGCTGTTTGGAGATAGACAATTCTTAAGCCAAATCAGTGGTTAATTGCCACCCCCCCCAACCCCCATGTATACCACCCTGTGTCGGTGACACAAAGACAAACAAAGATGAGTGCCTCCTCTAGAGAGGAGACCACTCAGATGCTCATCTTACCATGTTCCGAAGGAGCTTAGGTGATGCCTAGCCATATCTGACTCAGTTTTGTGACTTACAATTGGACACTAGTCCAATGCTGCCCTGGACCGTATGCCTTGTACTACAGAACCTCAGATGAGTCTACTCAGACTCCATAGCTTTTGGAGACCTTATGCGTGCCCAGCGTGGAGCCACAAATTTGTACCTGACTGATTGAACTGCACAGGTTGCTCATTCGCTCATTCGCTCATTCATTCACACACCAGGTTAAAACATTGTTTCCTCCCTTTTGGAAGGCCCTGACCTATGTCTTCACACCCCTCCTCCCCTGCTGGGAAGACCCTGATGTCTTCTAACTGAAGACTAGGAAGTGATCAAGCTCCTCTTCTGTCCAGAGACAGGACCTGACAAGGGAGCTGAGCCCCAGAGCCTTACCTTATCCTGTGTCCATTCCTGGTGAGTTGGTCCATCCCTCCTATGAGTCCTCTTGGGAGCTCAGCGGACCAGAGAGTCTGAGCGCCAATGAAAAGAGAACCCAGAATACCATAAGGTGGCGCACCTCCCCGTTCGTCTTGGAGCCCCTTCTCCTCGGCCTGGCTGAGTCACCATTCTGGGCGGCATGGTTAAATCTCGCTGTGGTCTCCAGAAATGTTGCAGAAAAATTGCAAAAATCAGACTGGTGAGAAACAAAGCAGCATTCAGAGAGTTGGAGAACTCAGGTTTATTTCACCAGTGGTCTCAGAGAAGCTAATGTTCTGAAGATCTGGGCCTGGAGCTCAGTTGCAACATTGCTTATGTAGAACTTATTTGGCATGGGTTGATTGCTTAATTTGTCCTCAGACGGTTACAAAACGTGGGAGTTGCTATGGGTTGCAGGCAGTTACATTTGTTGCCGAGACCAAACAAGCAAAAGAGAAGATGAGCCTATGCAGCAAGCCTATCTACAGAAGCAGAACAAAGAGCTAATTAGCCTTTTGAGTGAAAATTCCTCTTCAGTCCTACCTCTAGGTTCATAAAGAGCAGAACAGAGACAACCTATGACAAATGTTAATTAGAGTTTTAAAGTGAATTTATCCAGCTCTAGGAATACATTAAAGGAAAAGGTCTGGAATACTTTCTTCTCTCATGATTCCCAGAGGAAATGAGAGAGACCTGGGCTCCCTCAGCAAGTGAGAGATGTATGAAATCTATTAAAGGACAAGATACTTAAGGGGACATATGGGTAAGGTCTACCCGTTTTCTCTTTATAATGACTTATTTGAAAAAGAGAAATCTGCTTTTGCCTGAGTATTCTCCTTCGGACACCACAAAAATTATCAGAAGTATCCAGAAGAACTGCTGGTTGCCAATTATATTTCTATAAATGATCCCTTCTATAATAAAGATCACAGAAAAAAAGAATTTGTGGCATAATGTAAAATTATTTCGAGGTAACACATGTTTTGTACAAACTAATAGTTGTGCACAATTAACCAGGAACTGTACTTTAACCCATGTTATAAATTAGGATTCTAGAATCCTAATTCTAAAAAAACATAGTGATAAAAATTAAGATAAAAAATAAGGACTATTAAAATCGTTTATTTCACAGGAGTGTACATATTTAGCATTTCTGCCTTACAAAGCATTTTTTTGGTGACAGACTTGCCGTCTTACTGATTTGTGTGAAAGTTAATTATACTATTTTAAGTTAATTATACTATTTTGAAACTTTGATATTACATATTATCTTATCAAGTACATTACTGAACCAAAATATTTTATTTAGTCTTTCTTAAATTTGCCAATCCTATAGTATTAATATAATTTAAGGATGTATATCAGTAAAGAATTTATGCCAGCAATCTAAATAATACTTAAATTTTATTAAAAGCATTTTTATTTCCCTGGATTTTGAGTCTTTTGAAATATAGAATCCCTTTAAATTATTAAAATCTACACTAGAATACCCATTAACACCAACAAAAAAAACTGTTTCAAACTGAGAATAATAGGAATAATGCAGTATACAGTCTCTAGAAAGTTAAAATTCTTTATTCTGAGACTTCTTACTTTTTATTAAAGGTTCTTCTTACTATTTTGTTGTTAAAATTCAATTTCTTGTGCAACCACATAGAAAAACTATATAGAAAAACCATATGAAAATCTATATATTTCTTTTTAATATTTTGTCATTTTTATTTATTATTCATTTTGAGAAAAAATAAACTTTCTATGTTTTTAAAGAAACTTTAAGAAAGAAGGAGATTCTGAAAGAAAAAGAAATACATTAAAAACATAAACATAAAAAACAACCAAAGAAAGTAATTCATCTTATTAAATAATTTTCAGTCAGTTCTGAAGCATAGAATTCTTAAACTATTAGAATTTTGAGCATATTTGTTATTTTAAAATTTTGACTATATTTTAAAAGTCGGGCAATCGTTAGGCTCACTCTGATAATATTTTCCCATGATCTTTGCCATTTTTCAAATATCATTTTGATTTTCTTTGAGAAGATAAAAGTAGGGGGCGGGGGATAGCTGTGTCCCCTTGTAAAGTTATGGCCTTATCGATTAAAAGTCTCCTGGTTGTAGAAGCTACAATAAAATTCAGAGGCTCTGATGACAGATGCTTTTTAATCAGGGTATCTTGGTCTATGCAGTTGTTTTATGACTATTATGTAAATTCAAATTAGACATTTAAAATGTTAAATGTAATCAAATTTAAAGAATTATTAAGTCAAGACTAATATTCATAGTACATAAGAAAAGTCCATGAGTTTCAGTATTGTTTAAATGTTTATGTTATTTTGAATTCTGATCATCAGGTGACCAATTGTTAACGATTCTTTATAGTTATAATTATTTCTGTGCTAGAAAAGGATACATCGTGGACAATTTCATGGTGAAATATAAACCATGAATTGGAATCATATTTTATTTGAAAGAATTGTAGGATCAGAAAGCACAGATATTTTTAAAATGTGATTTTATTTTTTGTAAATGCTTACATTATGGAGTATAAATGAAAGAGTTGTTGTATAAGATAGCTAAAATGGATCTGTCACCATTGGGGCTGATTGGAGTTTGGTGTCCCCTAGTGGCAGGGGTGAGGGAGAGTGATAATGACAGTGTAGATGTGTAGTTAGCATTTTTCTCAGTTCTTCCTCAAATGACACAGTGAAGAATCAGAGGTCATTGAGATTTAATAGTTTTATTAAAAATATATTTTAGAAAGGCAAAGAATGACCAAGGAGGCACATGGTCCCGGCGCTATAACCAACACAAAGGGGTCAAAATGGCTACAAAAGAACAAAAAGGCCACAAAAGACCACCAACCAGAGAAAGAGAACCTAGAGGGACAAAAGGGGGCAAAAGGTGGAGTCCAGAAGGGCAAAAAGGGAGGAGCGCTCAGAAGGGCTAAAAGGACTTAGAAGTGAGAATGTCTGCCTTATATTTTGGCTGTGATGGCTGGTTCCCAAGTCATTCCTAGGTGATTGGCAATTGAGGTCATTTTGACTGACACTAAGCAATAACTTTGCCTAGTATGCATGTGCATACCCAGAATTCTACTACCATTGGGATATTCTTTGGGTAGTCTCTAGGCTGGGCCATTATTTCTTCTCTCTTGTCCTTCACGTCTGACTAGATACCTAACATCTATAATAAACAAGTTTTACTTAAATTCTTTATAAGATAATTAATTACTGTTATATCTTTATTTGTTCACTTGTTTTCATAAGCATCTGTGAGATATAGTTATAAAAATATTTTTTACCTTTTCAAAATAAGCATTATGTCCCTTATTTTTTTAATGTGACATTGCTTCTCAATAAGATTTACAAAGATTGATAATGTTAAAAGTATAAAATGTTAACAATACGGAACACAAATCTTTTACCTGAGGCCATTTTAAATTGACTTCTCTTGTTCTGAACATTTTTATTTTATTATTATTATTATTTTTTAAATCTGACTGAGCTGAAGGAAGAACGTGGATTGGTAGCCTCTGGGAATTATTAAATTATATTACTACTCTTCTCAGGTAATAACTCAGCACCAATACCAGGCCATTCCTTCAGGAAATTGTTTTGTCTGGGTAGCTCCCTCGCAACAAAGGCCATAGGCAACACCAAAGAGGTTTCAGTAATGTGAGCCATCTTAGGGAACTTGGATTGATATCACAGAACCTGTGTTGAGAATAAAACTCCTAACAGTGGCTATGACCTTTATCGTCTTCTTTTTTGAGTTTTCTATGGAGTCATTACAGCTGCTTTGCCATCAAGTAGTAACAACCTATGTCAGTGGGATCCTGAGATGAGAATTTTTTTTCTTTAGATATAGAAAACAGAAAAGAGATATATAGCAAAATGACGACATGAGGTTTTGTCGGTTCTTATAAGCAAAAGACTTTTTGCGGGCTATACGTTGCCTTAGAAACTCTTGGGTTGACTTTTTTCTTTAATTAAGAAAATAAGCTAAGTAATAGCTTTATATACATAGTTAATATCAATTGTAGAAAACAATAGGACAATTGATCAAGAAATAATTAAAACTGATTTATAATTAATTAAATCTTATTCTAAGGTATTCAAATTTGTGGAGTTTATGAGGGAAAAATACAAACATTACTTAAAGATAAATTAAGTTAATTCTAAAACTCATTTTAAAGTAAATAATGTAGCATTTCAATACATATTGTTTTTACATTCCTTTTGTTGTACATTAAGAATAATCCATGATGTTTTCTATAATTACAAATTTGCCAAGCTTTTGGTCTGTAGTGCTTGTGTCGAAATTGTCTTACTCTTATCCTTCAAACCATTCATTTTCAATAAGCATTTGAAAATAATTCAGATTCACATTCTTTTTTAGTTGAGAGTAATACTCTCAGTTTCCACTGTAAATTATGGCACAAATATATTTATTTGTACTAGAAGCTTGTTGGTGATCAACTTAACAGTCTCAACTATTTTCTTCTTCATTATTGAAGTTTCAGATCTGAGTGATTGCTTCCCTAGCTTCCCTTATCATGCAACACACACTCTTACATTTTAGTAAAAATGTAAGCAGAAGCAGACTGGAAATTTCTGGGAAAGTGTTGGTTTCTCTTGATAAAATAGAATGGTTACTATTGACTCAACCACCACGACACTGCTTTTTGTCATGCTCTTTCATCATTCTTCCCACCTGAAGACACAGGAGCATCTTGAATTCATGAATCAAAGGCATAGGGAGATGCAATAATGCTGGCATTGTTAAGGCTAATAGAAAAACAGCAGTTTCTTCTTCCATGCTCTTATTAAGGGAGAACAGGAAGTAATTTGTTTTAAGATTCCCAACACTTGCTTTTTTTGTTATAGCAGGCTAGATCTACCTTACTAATTCAATCTATTTTTATTTAATTTTAATTAGTTTCAAGATACAGTACATTGGTTAGATACTTATATAGTTAGTAAAATGATTCCCTCCATTGCTCCCTCTTTCCCCTGACCCTCCACTTAGCTAATGTATTAATGCTAATTGCATTCCCTATACTGTACTCCCCATCCCTGTGACCATCTATCAGCTACTAATTTGTACTTCTTTAACCCTTTACCCCATTCTCCCAGCCCCCAACCCTCCTTCCCTCTGTCTGTCACCAAATTGTTCACTATATTTGTGTCTGTTTTTGATTAGTTTGTTCTTTTTATTCCTTAAATTCCTCATATAAGTGAAATCATATAGTGTTCATCTTTCTCTGTCTGACTTAAATACCTTCTAGGTCCAACAAAGCGATATCTTTTTCCATCCCCTTCCTTTTCATATGTAAAGGTCTTTTTTTTTATTCTTTCAGCCACTCTATCTTTCAGTTGGAGCACTTAATTCTTCTCCATTTAATGTACTTATTGATAGGAATGTAGTTGCTACCATTCTTTATTCCTGTTTTCGATACATGTTTTTTCTTCTTAAAAACGTCCTTCCAACATTTCCTGTAATACTGGCTTAGTGGTGGTAAATTCCTTTAGCTTATTTTTGTCTGGAAAGCTCTTTATCTCTCCTTGAACTCTAAATGATAGCTTTGCTGGATAAATTATTCTTGGGTGTATGTCTTGAGTCTTCACCTGTCAAATATTTTTTCCAAGCCCTTCTGTTCTGCATAGTTTCTTTTGAGAAATCAACTGCCAGTCTTATGGGTGTTCCCTTATAAGTAATTATCTGTTTTTCTCTTGCTGCTGTTAATATTCTTCCTTTGTATTGAAACTTTAGCATTTTAATTATGATATGTCTCAGTGTAGGCGTCTTTGAATCCTTGATTTTTGGAATTCTCTAAGCTTCCTAGGGTTTATGTCCATTTCCTTCACCAAATTAGGGAAGTTTTCCATCATTATTTCTTCAAACAGCTGTTCAGCATCTTGATTTTCAGTTATGCAGATCAGATGAATATTTGGAGCCTTAATAGTGTCTCATATCTCCTTAAATTATTTTTATAGTCTTGGTTTTGTTTTTTCTTGTTTTTTGTTTTTTGCCATTCTAATTGAGTGTACCGATAGGCTTTCCTATTCTCTAGATAGGACAGTTGATCCTCTTCTTTATTCACTTTGTTTATTTTTGTTTATTCAATATACTTCTCATCTTAGATAATGCTTTCTCTGTTTCAGACTGGTTTCCCTTTATAATTTCCATTTTCATTTTTATCTTTTGTTCCCTACATTTCCCAAAAGTTTATTGAGCATCTTTATAACTAGTGTTTTGAACTCTGCATCTGTTAGTTTACTTGACTCCATTATCTCTGGATCTCTGTTCTGTCCTGCCATATGGTTTTTGTTTCTTTGTCTTTCTATTTTGTCTGCCTTTCTGTGTCTATTTCTATGTACTAAGCAAAGCTCCTAAGTCTCCCAGTCTTATTAGGGTGGATTTGTGAAGTAGGTGTCCAGTGGTGTAGTCCTGAGAGAGGTTCAGCTGCAGGCCAAATTTAGCCCAAGACTCTACCCTGCTAAACCCACCTGTTAAGATTCAGCAAGCAATCCACAGATGCTATGCTTATAGTTGCCTCAAAAGGCCACACCAGAAACCCAGGCCAGTTGCCTCTACCAGTGTGAGTCTCAGCAAGGAGCACCTGACTCGCTGAGGATACACCTGGATGTGGTTTGTGTGGGGCCCGAGTTGGGGTAGGCAGGGTTTCAGGGAATCCTCTGGACAGAGTGACTTCTGTTATCCAGTTTGATAATGTCACAGCTATGGTGGCACTGTGTCTGGAGCATGGTAAGGGCTCAACAGGGAACAATGGATACTGCCGGCACTTCCGTGCCAAGCAAGTCTCTCCTAGGCTCTCACTCTGACAACGTCTCCCTGCAAGTCTCTGGTGCCCCCTGCACACAACCTAATGGGCACTGGTGCTCAGAGCGAGCAGATCTGTCACCGTGAAACTCCGCTTGCAGACACGGCTCCTTTAAGAGGCATCTGCTGCTGCCTCTGCTGCAGCCTCCGTCTCACTCAGCCACTCTAGGCAGAGCAGTCCAGAGTCCTCGCCCCGTCCTACCTTCTGCCATTGCAGGGTGCTTTCTTGGATTTCTCCCTAGTTGTATGGCTTGTTCATCTAGACTCCAGGCGATTTTTCCTTGCTTCTGCTCCTTGTTTCCATCACAACTTTGACTTGGTCACCAAAGGGATGAACCAAGCTTCTATCATCTATGCCATTTTTTTCTCTCCTCAACCTATTTGGTTTTTAATGAGGGATTTTCTTATTGTTTTATGTATTGGTGTACTTAGTTACTTACTTATTTATTTGCATAGATGGTAACATTACTTACTCTAGAGCATGGAGTCTCCACCTCAGCACATTGACATTTTGAGCTGAATAACTCTTTATGAGGGTGGAGAAAGGGACTGTCCTGTGCATTGTAGGATTTTTAGGAGCATTCTTGGTCTCTATCACTGTATTCCAGTATCATCTCCCTCCCAGATGTGATAATTAAAATCTCCAGACCCGCAAAATCACATGGAAAATCACACCATTTAAGAGCTGGAATATCTAAAGTATTAGGATAAGATATATTAAAAATGAGAAAATTTACCTTTATGTTTTTATTCTTTAGTTATATATAATAAATATTTTCTATATTGCAGTTAGTTTTGTGGTACATATATTTTATTTTGAACTATGAAATTGTTTTCTATAAAATGAAGTAAAATAAACTTTAAATGTAACTTACAAGAAAATTCTATGGAGTAGGCTTTGTTACGTGACATAAAAGCCATAAGCTGATCTCTTAAAAAGAAACACTGAAGCAAAATTTAAATAGTTGTTTGGCATTGCATAGTATTTGGGGGTCACGAACTTACAAACTAAAATGACATCAGTTATCAAATAGGGAAAAAGAAGTCTGTGAAGCAGCTTTAGAATTTCCACTCCAATACAGACTGGTGTAGTATTGGTAGTGAATCTAAGCACATTATTCCAGCTGTAAGTATTTAAATTCAAATCATATTAAATACTTTATAGGATAAATAAAAGATATGTGTATGTATATTTAGCTGCCAGTTTGCAACCCCTAAATAATTTTGTATAAAAAGAATCACATAACTATTTTATGTTTAATTGATGCTTTGGCATTAAATGTCATTCTCTGTATTGTCTGTGCGTTGGCTCATGTGGACTATCCATATGTTTAAACTGTGCTTTAAGTTGGGTAGCGGAAAAATGATTTTTTTACCTAGATGCTAGGCTGCATGTTTCTGTCATAGATAGGCAATAATTCTTAAATCGATTCCACAGATTTTCTACTCCATTTTAATAAGAGCATAAAATTCTTAGTGGTAGATAATGGTTTAAAATGGCTGTTAGTGGGCTTTTTGGTCAAGATGGCAGAGTAAGTAAATGCTGTGCTCACTTCCTCTCACAATCTCATCACAATTATACCTAAACTACAGAATAATCATCATTGAGAATCACCTGAAGTCTAACTGAACAGAAGTCCTATAACTAAAAATATACAAAATAAATAATGATGGAAAACTTCTCTAATCTGGTGAGGGAAATAGACATGCCCATCCCTCAATTACGCAGATTATCTGTTCTACATCTATTTTATTTTATTTTTTATGCAGAAGAAAATTATATAAAGAGTTCACCAATGCAAAAAAAAAAAAACTAAAGAAATAGGCCAATATGTCATAAAAATATTTATTTCACATATTTTCACCAAAAATGCTAATGAAAATTCAGAAACCAAAATAAAATTTTATTCACTGTTGTTGTCTATTGTAATTTAAAGCAATCGACCTTTTTTTAACTGGCACAAAGTCTCTATCTTCATTGCTCAAAGTATTTGGAAGTACTACTTCAGTTTCACTATTTATGTTTATGTTTTTGTATGATCTTTTTCCAACCCCATCTTTTGCTAAATTTTCATAAATTCTTTGATATTCACTGCAACATTTTAAAAAGTCTCTTTGAAACTGTAAGCCTCGTTGGATGTTTGGATCAATATCTAGAATTGCAGTTTCCAGTTTTGCGGCCCGTTGAAGAGCTTTTTGAATGTTTTCTGCAGTGAATGAAACTAGTTCAAGGTAACTGCTGTATTCATCAGCAGGATGGGCTTCAGATAGTAAGTGAATTAATTTATTATCAGTTAATTCATGATCAACCAGTTATTCATTAATATTGTCTACATTCAAAACATCAGAGCCTTATTCTTGAAATTTATTTAATAAATTAATAATGCCAGTTAATACCTCTTCAATTATTGGAGCCATATTTCCTGATACAACCACTTCTAACCATACTGATTTTCAACAAATATTTAAAGGTGATGGCTTTTTTTCACTCATAGCTAAAGTGATATTCTGATACAACTTAAAACTATATTTATACGAGGCTTCTGTAACTATGATTCATTATCTTCAAGTTATTAAAAATATCATTAAAACTCCCTTTAATATACTTAACCTTAAGGGTCGAAATAATGCCTCGATCTAAAGGTTGGATCAGGGAAGTTGTATTTGTAAGGAAGTTATTTATTCATTCCTTCTATTATTCAACAATTATCCATAACCTGTTTGGAACCATTAAATACATCAAATGCTGAGGTTGCAAAGCACATTGATAAGAGATGTTGTCCTAAAGATATCCATTGTCAAGTAAAAGTGGATGAAAGTTAAATATACAACTTTTATATTTGGATGTTCTAAATTATGTGGACCACCAGATGCATTATCTAAAAGTAAAAGTATTTTAAAAGGAAGACCTTTTCCTTCATATAATTGTCAGCTTCTACAGTAAAACATTTGTAAAACCAATTCTGAAAAACATCAATAGTCACCCATGCTTTTTTATTTGCCATCCAATGAATGAAAAGATTATTAATAATTGTGTGCATTAGTATTAGTTCTTTGTACATTGCTGAGTTAAGCTATTATTTTTTTTTAGAAAGAGTAATCGCCAATAATAGAAATGAAAAAAGAAAGAACCCCATAAAATGAGACCATATAAATGGAAAATGTATATAAAAAGTCTGTGTAAATTGGGGGAATATTTACTGTGCCTTTAATATATATATATATATATATATATATATATATATATATATATATATATATGTATACACACACACACACACACACACACACACACACACACACACATATATATATATATATATATATATATATATATATATATATACACTGAGTAAATTGAAAGATGGGTGTACAAGCCGAGAAGCATGGAGAGTCCCTAACAAGATGAACCCAGAGACCCACATCAAGACACAGCATAATTAAAATGCCAAAGGTTAAAGACAAAAAGAGAATCTTAAAAGCAATGAAAAAAATCATCTAGTTACCTACAAGAGAACTCCCATGAAACTGCCAGCTGATTTCTCAAGAAGAGACTGGAAGGAAATATTTAAAGAAATGAAAAGCAAAGATCTAAAACAAAAATTACTCTAGCCAGCAAAGCTATCATTTAAAATTAAAAGTCAGATAAAAACTTCCCAGATAAGAAAAAGCTAAAGGAGTTTTATCACCATCAAACCAGTGTTACAAGAAATGTTAAAAACAAAACAAAACAAAACAAACTTTAAGAAAAAGGAAAAAAAAAGGATAAAATATGAATTATGAAATTGCAGTATAACTATATAACTATCAACAATTGCTTTAAATGTAAATGTATTAAATGCTTCAATCAAAACACTGGGTGGCTAAATGGATAAGAAAACAAGACCCTTACATATGCTGCTTACGAGAGAGTCACTTCAGGTCAAAAGACACACAGACCGAAGGTAAAGAAATTGAAAAAGC
The DNA here is from genome assembly GCA_003508835.1 of Eonycteris spelaea. Lineage (NCBI taxonomy): Eukaryota > Metazoa > Chordata > Mammalia > Chiroptera > Pteropodidae > Eonycteris > Eonycteris spelaea. The sequence continues at coordinate 1,802,771 of PUFA01000153.1, forward strand.
TGTTTCATGAAAATGGAAACAAACAAACAAAAAAGCTGAGGTAGCAATACTTATACCAGACAAAATAGACTTTAAAACAAAGGCTATAACTAGAAACAAAGAAAGGCCCAGTAATCTCACTTCTGAGTATTTATCCAAAGAAACCCAAAACACTACTTTAGGTACATGTTCATCCATAAATTCATTGCAGCATTCTTATAATAGCCAAAGTATGAGTGTTTGTCAATAGATGAATGGATAAAGAAGAGGAGATACTATATACAATAAAATATTACTAAGCCATAAAAAATGAAATCTTGCCATCTGCAGCAACATGGACAAACAGAGAAAGAGAAATACCATATAATCTACCTTATATGTGGAATCTAAAGAAAAAATAAAACAAACAAACAAAACAGAAACAAACGTGGATACAAAGAACATTTGGGTGTTTGCCAGATGGGAAGGTGGTTGGAGAAATGGATAAAATAAGGGAAGTACAAATGGTCATTATAAAATAGTCATAGGGTGTTGTAAAGTATAGTTTACCTATGTATGGCATAAGATGGGTACTAGATTTATTGGGGTGATCACTTTGTGAGTTATGTGAATGTCTGACTAATCACTGTGTTTTTACATCTGAAACTAATATAATACCATATGTCAACTGTAATTAAAATTTTTAAAATACTTAAAAAAATTAATTGAAAGAATGTCTGTTATTTATTCATGCCTTCTACTATTCAACAATTATCTATAACCTGTTTGGAACCATTAACTACATCAGATACTGAGGTTGCAAAGTACATTAATAAATGATATTGACCTAAAGACATCCATTGTCAAGTAAAAGTGAATGATAGATAAAATGGTCATTATAATATTATGTAGCATTATATTAATAGGAAAACAAAAAAATTATAAGAATATGCAAAAACTAGCTCATTCATTTATTTTTTATTATTTGTTCAAATGCATGTATTATTATTAATTGCAAAAGACTCATTTAGAGCTCGGAATAAAATGCGTACCATCATTCACAAATTCTAAAGTAAAGTTCTTATAAAAATTAGGGAAACTATGAAAAAGAAATCACTTTTTAATAAATCATTTAAGCAAAAGATTAACCATAAAAGATTCAATTGAAGCATACTGACCCCTATTTCAATGTTATTGTTATGCAAAGTTGAGAGTTTAAAACAACTAAAATGAATGTAACTCAAGAGATTATTAGCTTCTTTCTCTATCTTAATCCATTATCATCAAAGGAAAACTTTTTGAGAATAAATTAAATGATTAATTTAAATATTAAAATTAAATTATTATTAAAATTAATTAGTTCTAATGGAATGTATCTCTCATCAGCAATAGGCAAGTATGAAAATGATCTAGACGGAGTGTTATTACATTTAAACTGGTATTCATCACAATTAACCTCTAAATTGGACGTTTATCTAGTCAAATAAAGCAGGTTGGCTCTGTTGCTACGAACTTACATCCTTGAAAGGTCCTGTTATGAGAAGTCATTGCAACCACAGCTCTTTTTTATCTTTCCTCTCTTTAAATTGTTATATCTTTTGTTGATTCCCCAAATATAAAGAGGTGTTCCCCATTCTTTGAGACTGTTGCAGATATTGTTGGTGCTCAATTAATATCCTTTTGGAATTCACTAGTCCAGTGCATGCCACCTATAAAGGATGGATATGCTAATTTTCTCCTTTTTTCAGGTAGCATAATGTTGAAACATTTTATACATATCTCCCAAAAATCCACATTAAGGTCAAGCTCCAGTTGCGAGTAGTCATAATCTGCTAATAGCAGACCCTTCATTGATTTCTTTCCATTTTCTAATTCACTTCCTCAAATCCCCATCAGTACTTCCTGGGATCTCCATCCAAACAATCTCCTTCATAAAAGAAATGTTTACTTTATTATTCTATAAGGAAATATGGGCGATTTTAGTAAACTTAAATTCTATTATTCAAATGCACATTATAACTTATAAACTTGATTTATAAAGTGATTTTTTAGTGATTACTTGAAGATCTTATACTCTAGAATAAGAATAATAATAATAGTGATAATAACAATAACAATTATGATAATAAAACATGTAGTTAACATTAGTACAATGCAACACATTAAAATATTGTAAGGGGTAAAAATAATTTTGGCATTCATGAAAGAAGAGGAAACCTCATTAAAGTGATAGGAAATCAGGGAAAGCATTAATCCATTATTTTATTTAAAATTTGTTTGGCGTTTTATATGAAGTGGTTACAAATCTAAGGATCAGAAAGAATAAAAAGGTATATAATGAACTGAGCTTCTTTTTGTATGTTACAGACTGACATATTCTAGGACACACATATATACAATCAAATATATTTGCATAATTCATTCGACAGAAATCATTCATTTGGCAATTAAAAGAAAAAGGATGAAAATCAGGAACCAGAAATGGGAAAGGAAAAATGAGTAGCTTCATAATTTATCAAGATATAAATTGCAGCATTTCATTTTTGATATACAACCAAAGCACTTCAATAACTCAAACTAAGTCAAAACATAAGATAGTATTTTCAAAGTGTCATATGAATGCAGAGCATAAAAATTGTTTTTCTTTAGATTTAAAGAAATATAGATCCTAGGTGATTTACTTTCACTGATCACATAAACCAGCAGAAACTGAAGCTAAGGAAGATTGAGTGAATATTATAACTGAATTAGCTAATTTCTTGTCTTCCAAGAAAGATTATTGAAATTTCAAAGAAAGTGAGGTAGCTGAATGAAAAACAAAGTTGGAATCAATAGCTAGGGAAATAAAAATATAGTAACAAATGAATTCCAGAATGTTGAGTGATTTAATTACGTGTTATGAATATGGTACCTTTTAGAACAAGTTTCATGTATCTGGTCAAGTTGTTTGAAACCTGAAGATTCAATCAAATATATAGAATGTAGTCTATTAAATCTGCTACAACACCTTTAGTTCCCCACAGTTCTTCAGGCCTATTAAAATGGAACACATTGAATCAGAATGCATTGAATCACTAAATTTTTTAGTGATTTTTAGTTTCTCTGTAAGATTTCGGCAGTATTTTTATATACCTCTAGTGAGATACCTTCAAATATAGCAAGTAATGCCAGCTGTTCTTTTATTTTGAACTTTGGTTTCTTTATCTTGAAGATGCTGATGTTAGGGCCTATTAAAGTTTTTTTTTTTTCTTTTCTTTTTTTAATACTGTAATAAACATAAAAGTTGGATACTTACAATGCTTAGGCTTCTTCTTCATTGAATTTTATGTATGATTAATATTTAAGAAAGCTTTAAGCCACAATATAGTAATATATAATGTTATTGAGTATTATGAGTATGTATTTGCTAGCATTAATGCCTTTAAAAAACTTCAGGATATAACCAGAAACCATACACTTATATAATATTTCAGCAGAAAATTTCTCAGCTATCATGATTGAAGGAAGTTCTTCACCATTTCCACTGACCTCTTGTCTGATTTTTTTTATTTCTTTCTTCTTGGTAATTTCTTTCTATTGATAGATATCATCCAGGAAGGAAGGTATATCTCATGATAAAGGGAAATTGCATGCAATGGAGTATATGGAGTACCTAAAATATTTATAATATCCTTCAGTTGCTTATATAATTTTTTAAAATGACATATATTTTAGATTTTAGGTATTGTAACATATGGTTAACACAATTTGGTGCCTACAATGCTATGCTTTTGTGTGGTAATATTACTCTATGAACCCTATAAAGGGCAAAATGGGTTCTGGGAAAAACAATAAGTGCTACATATTAAATTCATCAAATATTGTTTTCTTTAAGCCAGTCTTAGTAAGGAGATCAATTCTCTCAGAAGACTTTTAAGATCTTTGCATTTAAATGCAAAGTCATCCGGCTAACTGCAAGTTGTTGTGGGCATTCAGGAATTGAAAGGGACAGCTCAAGTGGATAAGCACTTAGCCTCAATACAGACCAATAATGACTACAGCTATAAAAGTAAGAAGGGGAACCCCTGTTTCTCTTTTGTTTCTAATGGAATGGTTGAGTGACAGAATTGCACATTGTCACAATAATAGAAATTCTGCTCTTTACCAGTTGATCTTAACCTAAACACTCCATAATGAACCTCCTCTTCAAAGTGTTGATTATACCATTAGTTATATTTGAAGCTTGTTGGTTCACGTATGTGCTGCTTAGTTTTCTGATAGTACACATTTTATTTTACTCTACAGGAATTATTAATTAAGGTAAAAAATCAACCAGTATTTCTGCTTTCCAATAAGGGCTAATCAATATCCCTGAGATCAAGAAAGTAAAACAAGATTACAGTGTTGTATATTTCAAAGTCTATTATGGAGTGTGTGTGTGTGTGTGTGTGTGTGTGTGTGTGTGTGTGTGTGTACACACAGAAAGAGAAAGAGAATATAACCTATTAATTCTATACATTATATCATAATTATATTTCTAAGAATATAAAAAATTATACCAATAGTTGACATTTTATTTTATTTTAGATTGTTCAGATTGCCCAATTTATAATTTTGTGAATTTGTGTACCTACAAAAAAGTTGAAGGAATGGTATATTAAACACCTGCACTCCCTTCACAGAGATTCATAAATTAACAATTTGCTAGATTTGGCTACATTTGGTCTCTATTCATCTATATCTTTTTTTTCCTTCTTGCAGAATAATTTGAAAGTAAGTTGTAGACCTTATTATATTTCTCTCTTTAATTGTTTAGAAGACAGTCTTCCATTACCACGATACCATGATCACTCACAATTTAATAGATTAGATATAGATATAGGTATATAGATATAATTGTTCAACATATACTCAATATGTGTGTATATATTTTTCTTTTTGTAATATTTTTCATGACATTGACTTATTTAAGAGTCTTGGGCAATTGCCTTGAAGAAAGTATTATATTTAAGCTTATCTGATTGCTTCAGCATTAGATTTAGGATACGTGTGCACACATGGGTGCGCACACACAAATTGTGGAAGACTAGCTTAAACAAGGTACTTTGGGTTTTTCATTGCATCACATTAAAAGACACATAAATGTCAGTTGGTTTCTATTATCAGCATTGCTAATTTTGATAACTCAGTTAACATGGTGTCCATAGTTACTTTTGTTTTAAAGATATAATTTTAGTCTTATAACTAATATGTTATCTGTAGGGGATAATATTATTAAGTCATTTTATCCAGGTTTTTAAATTTATTAACATAGTCCTGTTTAAATTATTCTTTGCATTCCATTTATACATTTTAATTGTTAAAGTTATTTAACATATAACTTTATGAATGTTCCTGGTATTATTATATAAATGTTCCCAATAAATTCTGATATGTGGTTTTTTTCCATCTTTTTAAAATTTTAATAATTAGTTTCAAGTATACAGTACATTGGTTAGACATTTATATAGTCTATAAAGTGATTTGGCTCTCCACCTAGTCATTATATTAATGTTAACTGCTTTCTCTATGTCATGCTTCCCATCCCCATGACCATTTATCAACTACCAATTTGTACTTTTTAAACCTTCACATTATTCTCCCAGCCCTTAAATTTCCTCCCCTTTGATCATCATCAGATTGTCTTCTATATTTGTGAGACTATTTTTGATTAGTTAGTTCTTTTTGTTCCTTAGATTTCATAAAATAATATGGTGTTTATCTTTCTCTGTCTGACTTATTTCACTCAGTATTTTTTTAATGGCTAAGTAATATTTCATTGTACATATGAACCATAATTTCTTTATCCAATCTTTATCTTATCATCTGTTGATGAGCATTTAGATTGCTTCCATATCTTGGCTATTGTAAATTGTGCTGCCATGAATATAGGGGTGCACAGATCTTTACAAATTATTATTTGTTTTTCTTTGGATAAATAAATATCCAGCAATTTTGACCCAGCAATTGCTGGGTCAAAAGACATATCCATTTTTAGTTTTTTGAGAAATCTCCAGACTGTTTTCCATAGTGGCTGTACCAATTTGCAATCCCACCAACTGTGTATGAGGGTTCTCTTTTTTCCACATCCTCATGAACCTTTGTTGTTCTTTGATTTATTGATGATAGCTATTCTGACAGGTGTGAGGTGATATCTCATTGAGATTTTAATTTGCATTTTTCTGATGATTAGTGACCTTGAGCATCTTTTCATATCTATATTGGCCATCTGTATTTTCTCTTTTGAGAAATATTTGTTCAGGTCTTCAGCCCATTTTTAAATTTTATTGTTTTTTTTTTTTGTAGTTGAGTTGTACGAGTTCTTTTTATATATTAGATATTAATCTCTTATCAGATATATCATAAGCAAATATGTTCTCTCATTCAGTTGGTTGTCTTTTTGTTTTGTTGATGGTTTCTTTTGCTGTACAAAAACTTTTCTTTTTTTTTTAATTTAATTTTATTCTAATTTTCCCCCTCTTTAATTCCTCCTCCTTACCCCCACTTCCACCCCTGACCTACAGATGTTACTGTCTCCCCTTATGAACTAGATCTCTGGAGGTGGGATGTCTCCTCCCACATGCTTGTGGCATGCACTTGGGGTCTGGTGCACCTGGGGTGTGGTCCGTGACTCCACCTGGGATATGAACCCAGGACCTTCTGCATATAAGACAGATGTGCTAACCACTACACTATGGAGCCACCCCTGTACAGAAACTTTTTAGTTTGATGTAGTCCCATTTGTTTATTTTTTCCTTTGGTGACCTTGCCTGAGGAAATATATCCAAAAAGAAAAGAAATTACTATTAGCAATATCAGAGAATTTACTAACCTTTTTTTTTTTTTTTAGAAATTATTCAATTTATGTTTGTAGTTTGTGTTTCTCCCAGTAGTCATTTAATAAAGAGACCATAAATTTCAAACAAGCAGAATCTTTTTTTTTCTTTTTTATTAATATATAGTTCTTGGTCTTGTGATTACAGAAATGTTATTTTTACTGTGGAACTTGTTTAGGTCTTTCTTATTTGAACTAATACATACTCAATTTTCAGTAGTGATCCATGTGCAATTGAATGAAACACAGGAAATGAAAGTACATAAAATAAGAAAACATGAACAAGATAGTATACATTATGTACACATCAGGTATTTATTATTTTCCTTCTATGAAGAGAAATGCTGTTAGAGATGAGATTACAGAAATGTAAGAATTCAATTCTCTCCTTGTTATAAAGCTCTAATGGGGTTTTTGAAACAAGGTCTCCATCTGGTATCTTGACATGATTAATCTGTAACACACCAAAGGCACATATTAACAATTCATATAAAAAAAGTTTTCTCTTATCTCTATATGTGTCAATCTTTAGAATGCATGGAGTAGCAGATAAAAGACAAAGAATACTGTTAGTGCCTGTATTATGCCAGATATTTTCAGATGCCAGATTTCATCATACAAAATTAATAATATCAAGGCAATACCTAAATATTAAATTGGTGCCAATGACAAATTATTATATAGTTCTCAAAACTTTTGGCTTTAAACATTTAAAATTGTTTTTAAAGCTTAAAAGAAAACAGATGAAAAATTATTTTAGAAACTGGCAGTATAGTGAAGGGGTAACAATGAACAGATTAATCAAAATAATGTAGTCTTAGTAACAGGTATTTCAATACATTATTCCTGAAATGGTTAGCTTCACTATGGCATTGTCAAATAATCTGTTCTCAAACTTGATTATATAATAGTTTAAAAAATAGCAATTTTTAATTAAGTCATTAATGTTAAAAAAGAGCAAAAATAGACGGTTTAGTATTATGTGGCCATTCAAGCTAATAATTCAGGAATAGTGTTCTTCGCCAAGTGATCAGAATGATTTATGCCATACAGCTGCTAAGGGAACTTTAGTATTATCTGAACAGCCAGTTTCTATGAAAAATCATGTGTTTGTTAGTTTTGCTGAATTTGTAAATCCACTCTAAATGGTTACATGTCCCATGCTTATAATGTTTTAAAAGACAACGTAGGTTACTAATGCTGAGAAAATAAGTGAGACTGTGCCATTTATAATGCAAGTATAAGAGAAAGGCCACCTTGGCAAACTTAAATGAATATAAATGTTAATAAATTAAATTTAATTCAAAAATAATAAACCATTTTTTTAGGGGCTTCACCAATATTTAATAGACTACAGAGACTTTATACAGAGACAAGTGTTTCCACCATCCAAAAATTATCAGTAGAAGCTGGTTGAAATTAGGATAAGTATCTCTAATAATAGGGAAAATAAAAATAAAATCTCATATTTTTAGATAATATACTGATAAAATAAAAAAAGTAAGAATCTCCAAACTCATCACTACTGGTAACACTGTACATTAATCAAAGAAACATAATTGAAACCTAACCAGCAAAAATTATTCAGGAAAGGAAGTACATGCTGAGGACCAGATCTTCCTCGCATCTGCTTTAATTAACCCCTCCACACTTTAGCATCTCCCAGATATTCAAGGCTCCTTAAGTCTGAACTTGACAGTAGGGATGTTTGCGGAACACTTTTACTGAAATTTTGGTCAAAGTTATCCAATATAGTTCATCTCTGTCCGTGATTCTTGACCCTCCTGAGGAAACCACTTATTATTTATCATTTTCCTAAAGCCATGAGAGCATAAGGGTAAGGATGAGAGTCATGTTTTTCTGAGTATGAAGAAAATAAAAGAACCAGGGGTGGAACCATTGTCCGTCTATTCCACTATCACACTGCAGAGAAGATTTTAGATAGAGTGAGAAGTACATGTAACAAATAACTTCAAACTTTGTAATGGTAATTTGAAGATTGGGAGATAAACTTATGTTGGGGAACTTAACATGAAGAAAATAAAACAGCAGAAAATACAAAATATTATTCACTCTTTAGTTGTAAAAAGTAAAAAGAAATTTTAATATCCAACTTCTCACAATGTGTAACTATTTGAAACATGCATAAAAACAAGAGGAAATACAGGGTTTGGATTTGGGAGTCTGGAAATATTGTCCAAGTCTTGGCTTTATCACTACATGGCAACATTGTGTTGACTCTACCTACAAATTGGGATAATAATTATGACTTTGGTGTTAAAGTTAAGTTATGTTATGATTGTAAAAAACTTAACATATTTTCTGGAATGTATAATGTCCTCAGAAAGTAGTAGCTTTTATTATTTAGAAAGCAGTTCGATGAACACATTTATCCTTCAACTCACAAATATTCATTCATTTATTTATTAAGAGAGTCTTTCCAAATTCCACACTCTCTATTAGGCATTGGGATACAGCAGTGAATAAGACAGGTTACCTCTGCTCTATGGAGCTTAGAGTTAGCAAACAAGAGACATTTTAAAAAACATTATCACAAAATTATGTTTTTGCCCAGCCACATAAAGTGCTGTAAGGAAAACATTAGCAGGTTTTTCTGAAAGGGCATAATATAAGGACATTTTGAATAATGAAAAGGAAGATGTGTTCCCCATTCAGTTCAAAGTAGAGATAGGATAGCAGCCATAGAAAGTGAGATAGTGAGCAAGGATCAAACATATAAGAAAGGCAGAATTTTGGTGATAATGAGACTAGAAAAATGTAAGAGTCCTTCTCCTTTACTTTAAAGACCTCATAGTAGCAAGGAAAGAAATGAAAATAGGTTCTCAAATAAGTTATTAAGATATCGGAAAGATGACTAAAATTGGAACAGGTTATTATATTTGAGTTATAAGGAAATTTAAAGCATTTACATTTTCTTAAGATATTTCTTAAGATATTTATCACCTTAAGATATTTATTTTCTTAAGATATTTACCTTAATATATTTATTATATTTCTGAAGATATTTATATTCATTATAAATACTGAAAAATATTAAATATATATGAAATATATATATATATATATATATATATATATATATAACACAGCAAAACAAATTTCATTGTTCAATGGGACAGATGTATAACACATACACACAATCACACACTTGCACATGCACTCACACATGTGTACACACAAAATATGTACATAAAAATATATTTACTCTCAAAACATTTGAAAAATTTGAACTGTGTTGAAAATTTCTGCTTGATTTTTTCTAATTATATGCTAAAAATATAGGGACAGGGTGGACCTTTATTAACCATATTTCTAGTTTCCTTTTCTGATGCCTTTGCATCTGGGGCCTTTGGGTCATCTTAATTCTTATAGACAGAAAATAACTCTCTGGTGAGCACGCCTTCTATATACAAACGAAACAATGCAGTGTCTATACCTTCTAATTTTCTTTTCTATTGGGCTCTTGTACTCAGTGTCACTATTTCCCTACCCTAATTACCTCAGGGCCAAGTATCAGATGACCAGGGACAGTCCCTACACTCCAGAGCCTACTGACATTATTCAAACTTGCCAATCTTAAAACTGATTAGACTGCTTACATTGCCTTGCTTGTTCTTTCCTGTGAAAACCAGGATAAAGGTTTCCCCTCAATTTCACACTCTCTGTCTCTGCTTGTCACTAACATCTACCATTGGTGTCTTCTTATGTGGCTCTATGTGGAGTGGCATAATCTCTTCTTCAGAACTGTGAATTATGAATAGCAATCATCTCTTTATCAGTTGACTTCACTATTCCTGAATAATAATAAATTCTACATCCTAAACAGACCTATTTTATATAGATTAATCAAAAAAGTTCCATCTAACACCATTATTCCACTCCTTTAGGCCTATTAGCTGATCCTCCTTACTCTTAGAAGCAATGATAAGGAGCATATGTAAATAAAGGTATAAAATTATACATTGAGTATTAATTAAAAGGAAGACAGCTGGAAAAATGCAAAAGAAAACCAACCTCCTTTGAATCAAAGTAGTTGCTTAACATGATTAAAACATTAATAGTTATTTCTTCCTAATAAGTATCCTGGTAGAAAGAATTTTAAAAAGTTCAAGTGCTGGTCTGTATCAATTTAGAGGTTAAATTATAAAGCTTTTTTCTCTCCTTTATAAACAGGTATTGACTGGAACAGTGCTATGAGGAAATACTAAAACATAAATCCAATTTGTTCTGAATGCTGAGGATAGCAAGAAATCCAGCAAATGGAAACAGAGATAATTAAAATTAAAACCATGCCTTGAACAAAAGCACTATTAGATGAAGAAGCATGCCAACTAATAATAGTAGTTAAAAATATTTTACTTAAAAACAATTTTTCACATCACCAACCAAGTCTAATTATTTCTAGAAAAATCATAGTATTTGGCATTTTCAGAAGTGGGCATTTTAGTCAACAAGCTAACATGAAATCAATCAGCAAAACCAAATTATGTGCACAAATATGACATACAAATGTTTTTTAAGATTGAGGATGTCAGGATTAGAAAAAAAACTGTTCTGTTCTGCCTTAAACCTTACCAATTCATGATTAGTTCATTAAGTGGCCATACATTGAGAATGCTTCAGCTGTGGTGGAATTACTGATTTCTCCTCAGATGTGTTTTCAATAAGGTGCTGATTTTTTTTAACCAAAAAAAAAACCCTATTATTTTAAAAATATTATTGTGAAAATAAAGTTATTTATGTCATTGAAATATTTTAAATACTATAATACTACTAGAGGAATTTATTTAATATAAAGACAATTGTCTGTGTTGATGAATAGTAATGATGTTTTTTATATATTGGTTACCTGACTTTATTAGGATGTTCAAATAACAACCAAGAACAAATCATTTCTATTGGCTTTAAGTATTAAATACATTATTCAAAATGCAAACTCTGATTACATTAATAACGAAGTTTAACTTTTACTCTGTGATATTATATAATTTATTTTTAATTTATACTTATCAGAGACATATATTTTATATCATGAAATCTATACAAATGATACTAGCTAGGGAGATTAAGTTTAGATATTTTTCCTGAAGCTTCTAGTTTTTGAATCATACCACCACTATTTACCAATTGATTTTGTCAAGGTTATTTAACCTATCTAAATCTAATTTCCTTTTTCAAATAAGAAACGAAAGTACCTATCTTCTAAGGTTCTTGTTAGGTTTAAATGGAAATACAATGTAAAGCACTTAGTAGTTAAAATTGTTTGAGCTCCCTAGCCCTTCTCTCTTTAGTGTATACCAGCTCAACCTCCCATGCTAGCACCCACATTTCTCTCTGTGGCTTTCCATGACTGTTTAAGTCTATCTTACTTCCTGTGTAATACTATAGGTGTGCTAGTAATAAATGCTCTCCAAGAGCAGTCCTCTACACTGACTCACAGAATAAGTGTTTAATAACCAAGCACTCTCATCCCTTGTATGTTTACACAAGTACTAGGGAACCGGTGGAAATAATCTCTTGATGCTCACAGTGGTAACTAGTTTACAACAAACTCATCATTCCCTTCCCTTTCCTGAGTCATTTTCTCACTCACCTAAATTCTCTTGAGTTCTCATATCAATATCAGCATCTAGAGGACTTCATATTGATATAGTCATTATCAGAAGTACTCCTAGAAAACAGATTTCTGGGGTAATGAAAACAAGAAAACCATTGTTATTGGTATGTAGGAAGTTGATAATACTTAGCATGCTGTAGCATCAAAATTACTAAGATTTTCATAAATGGAGGAATTAGGATGAGATATAAGTGAAAAAGGATATATTTGTTTATGAAACAGCTCTGGTTTTAAAATTTGCAGCAATGGTGATAACTCAAAGGATAATAATGTAGTTTGTTTCATGTTATCTAAGCACTGAAAATAGGAAATGATAGACTCAAGTGAGCCAGCTACTAATTTAAGCCTTGAGATAAAAGGCAGAAGACACCTGTGTATGCTTTTGAAAAGTTAAATTTCTACAGTTGGAGACAGACTCTCCTGAAACTTATACCCAGAACTTTATATTTAGAGTAGCTTGATTAGAAAGGAGGATGACATAAAGATTAGTATTTTGGTGTGATATCCCAATTTGTATATACTACTGCCTATTGTATATCTGATGCCTTAGCATGGATCGTGTCTTAAATTAACTCACTAGCTGACACTGTTTCACTGGATGATAAAGACATTTCTTTTATTAAGGAAATAAGGAATAGCCTATTGGTGGATGAGAAGGAAAAAATAATTTAGTCAGTGTTAATAGTGCACTGTAGATCAGGATTGACAGTAGAAGAGCTTTTAAGTGAGCCCTCTAGTGTAATAAATGATGGTAGGATTCCAGAGCAGCAGAGGCCACTTGGCAACAATTACCCATGAAATAAAGTGGATTATTTTTTCATAAAGGACACTTTATGAAGTAGCTGTAATGGTAAACAAAAAGCACTGACCCACAAAGGTGTTTGAGAGTGGCTTATAGACAATAATATTCCAAAGGCAAATATAAATTGCTGCCAGTGGAGATTTTGCTTGACTTATATAACCAAAAATGGTCAGGATTTGGTGGACAGAAAGCTGAGCTCAGGGGCTGCATTATAAAACTATGATTACTGATTCATTTAACAGATCTGAGCCATTTTCTTAAAACAGGAGACCATAATTACATAGAGGACAAGACACTTTAATGAAAGACACTGCACTGCCCATAGTTTTAATTCTTCCCCAATGAATCCATGACCAGAAAAAAAAAAAATTAATCAATCAAACAAACAAACAAACAAAACAGATCCTTTGAGGAATAATGAACACTGTGCCACTATGGTTCTCTTGTTAGCATGACAGTATGTGAAAGCCAGGTAGTACATGGAGTCCTAATTCAAGCGTGTCTAACAGTGGGTCCACAGAACCACCCTGTAGTTATTTATAAGCATGAAATTTCTTTGCTTACCTACAGAGTAAAAGTCTAATGGTTGGAAGCTCAAATAAAAACCCGTGAAATTATATTTGCAACAGCATTCACAACAGTGAGTCAGAGCAATATTGAATCTCATATAGAAGGGTAAAGATTAGTGATACTCTCAATGCCTTAAATGATGTAGGTTTTTGTCCCAATACTACTTTTCACTTAATTCACCATTCTAGCTGCTAATCAATATAGATGATAATGGTAGATTATGGTGTTTTAGTATCTAATTGATGAAGTTATATTATCAACTGCAGTTGTTAACTGGGTTTGGTAACTTTACTTGAGAAGGGCAACAGAGCCACGGGTATTTAGTATGTGGCATTTGATTTGACTAATATTTAGGCTTTTATTTTTCCAATCCCAATAAGCAGCGATGACACGAAGCAGTTTTACATACAATATTACCTAAGAGATATAATATCTTGTCTTTTATATGTTACATTATAGACCAAAGTGATCTTGATTGCCTGATTATTCCAAGCAATGACATTTGGTACACTATTTTTGGGGCAATATGTAGATAAAACCTGAGGAAACAACAGTGCCAAGTACCTTAGATGTTCTGATAATATATATGAATTCCTGAAGGTAAAAATACATTTTCCAAAGGCTTAGAAAGCTCTCACAATGTTGATGTTTGAGCGGTTTGATGATTTGGAAAATACTGATATTTTACTTCCAGGATGAAGGGCAATAAATAATTTTTTGTAATTCCTAAGCTCACCTCCCCCCCCCACCCCCCCGCCAACAAATAGTTTTCTTATCTGATGCTTTTGGATCTGGGGCCTTTCTGAACTACACCTTCCTGGATTATCCTAAATCTTGTATACAGCAAATGACTCTCTGGTGAGCATGACTTCTACATACAGACAAAATAATGCTGAGTCTATATCTTCTAATTTTCTTTTCTATTGGGCTCTTGTACTTAGGGTCACTATTTCCCTACCCTAATCACCTCAGGGCCAGGTATCAGATGACTCGGGACAGTCCCTACACCCCAGAGCCTACTGACATTATTCAAATTTGCCAATCTTAAAACTGATCAGACTGTTTACTTTGCCTTGCCCATTCTTTCCTGTAAAAGCTAGGATAAAGGCTCCCCTACAATTACACAGAATTTACCTACTTTGCCATACTGACTAGTTCTCCCAAAATGTACCTTATTTCAAAGTAAATAAAAAATATATATACCAAGATTTTATCCCTGTGAATACACTCATAGACGCTAATTTATATGAAGTATAATATTTGTTATTTACTAAATCAAAAATATTGCATTCTTGACTAATGGTTATAGAAAATATGCTATAATCATGTATCGCATGCATAGTTTTTTTCAGGGATGTGATACCAAACTGTTTCTTGGCTCGTCAAAGAATTTGGAAATGTTTAAATAGTAATGCTGACTGTTCTCTGCTTTGTTCAACACAAAATGATATTGGCTATTTCTTGATCTTTTTTATCCCATTTGCCTTATTGCTTAATCAAACTTCCCTTAGGTCTTTGGCTAATTTCTATTGTTGTATGAAAAATAAGCAGTGATTCTACAAACATTTATTGCAGTGGTTTTAATGAGTACACTTTATTACAACTCTGACTCTTTAATTTGTTTGGCTTTTAAGCATTTGACAAATGATCCTTTAAGGGTATCTTTTCCTCTTATGTATAAATGGTATAAAGTATTTCATGCTATCAGATGTGGTGGCACAGAGGATAGATATAAACTGCTTTAGGTTTTTCTTTTCTGGAAAAGTGCTTTTATTCTGCTGTCAAATAACCATCACAGACATATTTTCATGTCACCAGGGCTAATGGCTTGTTAGATTTTAAGCAATTCAAAGACTTCTTTATTTTCAGGGACTTGGATAAAATAAGTTAAAACACATTACAAAAAGATTCTTTTTGCTTTAAAATTTGGCACTTCAATGTTCCAATTTTTCTCCAATGGGATTTTTTTCCAATTTAAAATTATCATATAACATGTATGTTTCCATGACTCATTTTGCTCTGTTCCCTACAAAAATAAGAACTAACATAAATCATCAATATTACCACCAATATTAGAGACTTAATGGAGAAAACAATAGGTTTCAATTGGGTTTTTGAACTTAGAGGGTATAGTAATAGTAAAATAAAAACAGTAAGATCAATTGTAATAGCACAATGTGGAAATGCTCAAGGAAGGATTCAGTGATGAACTAATATTTAAACTGAGCTCTGAAATTCATGGCCTCAGTGCAGGTGTATATTTGGACCAAAAAAAAAAAAAAAAAAAAAAAAAAAAGGAAGCACCTAGCAACTTGACTTTCTTGGAAACTATATATAAGGTACAATTGCTGGAAAGTAGCAAGCGAGAGTCTAGTGGTGGAAACTGAATCTGAGCAGGCACACATGGCAAACTTCCCAGAGCCTGTTATGCATGATAAAGAGTTTAGATTTTATATATAAAAGAAGACAATAAATAATAACAAAACTTACTATATTTTGCTGCCAAAAGTGTGACAAACAGTACGCCAACCAATTAATAAGTGCCATTTCATTTAATCTTCATGAACACCATTCAAGGTAAATATCTCCATTGGGAGATTTTGTTTTGTTTGTTTTTAAAAGAGCTTTTAGTACAATAAATCTTTGCAACTGCAAAATGGCAGAGAAAATAATTTAACCCTGTTCTTCCAACGATTTATAACATTTTTCACTTCCAAATTAGGGCTTTTAGGCCAGTGTGATGGTACAAGTACTGATATAAATATCTTTGTGTTATAGAAATAACACAAAAATGGTGATGCAGAAAGAGAGAGAAAAAAAGCTAGTGATATTCTAGGCAAGAGATACTGAGTACGCGACCCAGATTGGATAACATGTAAAGCAAAGACAAGACACATAGATATTTTAGAATATGTGCTTTATGGGGATTGCATTAATGAAACTATGTGAAATTTGCAACACAAACATGTAAAATAAAACAAAATACTAAGAATACTGAGAAGGTTAAAGAAGTCTTTTCATTTTGTTTGAGTTGAGACAGAGTGATGCATAAGTACTGTTAAGCGGATGACTAGAGGTAATATTCTACACAAGAAACACAGTCTTCTCCACAACCCCAACTACAGAGCATTCTGATACAGTAATATTACGGAGTTCCACAAGCTAATAACAACTATATGTTAGTCTAATTTTCTTTAAAGCTTCTTTTTGCACTATTTCTAGGTTGTTTTACTGGACTTGTAACATTGGGGTCTTATGTACATAATATCTATATCTGAATTAAAAGCAAATTATAAACTTTGTGAACATCTGAAAGACTAATTTTGTAACATATGTTTGCTGTTGTAGCTTCTAAAATCCTTATATAACATATAAGAAGTATTTTTGACTTGAACTGTAACTCTAAAACATTTCTAACTATTGCCTAAAAAAAAAAATCAATTTTAATCTTGTTTTATAAGTAGGAAGTATTTGTGCGTGTAAAATTTAGTTTGACATTCTCCAAAAGAAAGTTCCACATTTCTAATAGTGTATTTCCCATGGACATAGCCAATATTACTCTTAGTTTGTAGGGTTGCTTAAGAGAAAACACATCAAAGAGAATTTTAAAGGCCTGCAATAGATATGAAAATCTAGAGCTTGTGTGAGAAGATTAGAAAAATGTTGAGTGTGTGTGGGGTGGGGGAAGGGGAATATAAAATAAAAACAGAATAACGTCAAAAGCTTTTTTTTTTTTCTTATTAGAAATCTAAGACACAATATCTGGTTAAAGAAGACAAAAATAGGAGTTAAATTTAATGTGTAAATATGGAGCTGGATATAACACATTGCTTTAAAAAATTGACTTGTACTTGAGGAAAATAGATTTATGCATAAAATATGCCGGATCGTGTATCTACTGAAATAATTACTGTGACTATTTTATACTTAAATAACTTGAATAAAGTCAAATGATAATATTAAAACCAATGAACATGATCTTAAGGATAAAGACAGTGTTTCTATTCATAATTGCAACACTAGCACATTGCTGGGCAAAACAGTTCTCTACCATGACCCACGTTGGGGTCCACAAAATCAAGGCTTAAGGCAAGGGCTCACCCAAATAAAATCAAATACAGGCAGTAGACATGAATAAGTAGGGCAGGAAAATAGGAAAGGAGAAAAAGGAATATAGGAAAAGCCAATAAAAGGTTATTGTAAAGTTGGCTACCACTGTGGGTAACGTGTTCAGTTCTACCGGTGAAAGAGAGAATCATTTATCTGTTGGCACCTCACTCCTACTGGTTAAGGATTGCCATGGGGCAGGTGTTGGGATTAATCGCTCTTAGAAACATTTAAAGAATATGTGAATGTCAAGTGAGCTCCAGCAGATATACACATGTCTGGAATCATACAAGTCTTCAGGTGGGGAGCAAGAAATATATCCCACATATTTGAAGTGAGGAACTCCAAATGGGACAAAGACTGCACAGAACTGTTTTCTAAAGCTGGTCTCGAATCAAATAAAGCTTCAACTGGATGAGGCCAAGAGATGTGAAGCAATGCAGAAATGTTCAGGACAGCCCACTCATTTGACATGTTCAGATCTGCTCATACCCCTGCACCTACCATCCTCCCATCCCTGCCCACAATTTAATTAACCATCACCAATTTAATTAACCATCACCAAAGTGGAGATCAGTAAACTCTAGGGAAAAACAATGCGAGAGAATCAGTGGAACAAATTATACTAATTCTGTAATGTATTCTCTCTAGTCATACTACCTAAATTATTGTTTTAGCTGAATTTTATGTTGTGTTTTTTAGTGACAGCTATAAATGTAATTTTTTTATTTTTCAAATATTATCCATATCTATAGTTTTTTCCCAAGTATAAGTGTTTTTATTTTGATTGATATCTCATTTTAATGTATTGTACATGTGTGTATTTATTGTGATAAGTACCTTGTCAGACATTAGGTCCTTTTCAAAATATCTATTGAAACATTTGGTCCACATTAAAAGTTCTTGAAATTTGATCCTGTTGAAAATGTCCATGAGCACATTTGGTCCATGACAAAAGGTCTAAAATATTTTGTCTTGTCAAAATTTATCATGAATTAGAAGAAAAATAACAAATAAAATTTTAACAAAGTTAAATATTTGTATTATTTAATGAATCAAGGACCAAATGTCTCTATGGACATTTTGGACAAGACCAAAATGTCCATTACTTAGTAAGCATAAACCTGCCCTTTAATTTTTGTTGAGCCTTTGTTACTTTTAAGATAGGGAATTTATTTACCAAGAAACTTAACAGCAAAATATAGACTCAAGTCTGGTGAAGTGGTAGAGTATAGAGATAAATTATGAACTAAAAGTAATGTTGATGCAGGACAGGGAAAATTTCCCCAAACAGGGGAGACTAAGCCCTGCACTGAGAGAAGAAGATGGTCTTTTGGTCGAGAGTGTAGAAACAATTCAATATACACCCCAAAATTAGGGTCGAAAGGAAAGTTTATTAGAAAAGGAGTAACTCTCCATTCAGAGCATAGTTTCTGCTCAGAGGCAGAGATTGAGAGGGACTAAGAGAGTTGAGAACAGTGAGAGAGACAGAGTAAAGTGTACTGAGAAAAGAGTGAGAAGGACCGAGAGAAAGAAACTGAGAGGGACAGACACTGAGAAGGAACCTGAGTGTTTGGGGAATTCAGGTTCTATATCATTCTTTAGTTCCTGTGAGTTACACTTTAAAGACTTTGTTTACCCCCCCCCCTTTTTTTTTTTGATATGGACTCACAGTGAAGAAGAGGAAGAGATGAGTATGTAGTAGTATGAAAAGCCTGCTGACAGTTCTCAGCTTTTAATGCATAGGTTCCCAATGGTTTAGCCATAGGGAATGAACAATTTTATTTTACTTAGGGCAGCCACTTAAAGACTTTTTTCCTGTTTCCCCTTCACAGGTTTGGGAAATGAGTTGTTAACAATCTCAGCAGAAATCTTACTTTGTTCTGCAGGTGTTCTGTGCCCTGGCTACAGATGTGATCAGCTTCACAGTCTCTGAATGAGGCTTGGTTTAACACTTTAATTCTCTTGTCTCCTCCCTACATTAATGTGAAAGTTCAAATCAGCTAGATGGTTTACTTACTTAGTAAATTGTAAACAAGAAAAAATGAGTCTGGGCAATTTGCAAAGGTATTGGTAAAAAATTGATAGACAGACTTTCCAGTTGAGAAAACTACCAAAATACAATCAAGTAAAATTACAGACAAGAAGCAAGGAACTATTTCACTGCTGAGAAAGCCAAAGGTATAGCAAGGCAATAACTGATTTGATCAGAAACCATAAACACCACATCCACCTAGACTGCTAGGCCAGTCTAGGAGAAGGCTTTTGAATTCGTGTCACATTTTTAATGGTGACTCTCAGAACTGCAAAGTTGGTACTCAGGAAGTACCCTTTTAAATTTTGAAAAGGATCACGATCCTTTCTGCTGAGGTTTGCACATACCCACAGCATTAGTGAAAGATTGGAACACCAAGTTTGACAAATGCCAATGTGTCCTCCAATAACCCAGAATTTTTCTGAATAAGTTATGTTATCACTGCAAGTTGTTAACATTCTTAACGAATATTTAAATCTTTGTCTAACAAAATTGTGAAGTGTTTTGCTACTTTTATGTGAATATAGCTCATATTTTTGAAGCACTTATTTTGCTTTTTATCTAGTATTTTATTTAATTTTCTTAATAAATCTTTGGATTATATTTGTCAAACTTTGTAATTCAAAACAAAAAACAATCAAGCTTGGCTCTATTAAAAAAAATTGTCCAATTTAAAATAGCTGGAAATTAGAAGAGGATTTCAACCCAGGAAATCTGATTTAGAGCTTGTACTCTCTTATATTGCATAGATACTTACTGATGGCGAAGTCAATAACAAAAATATGTTATTTTCTACTGAAGTGTCATAAAACATTTTTTCATACAGAGATGAAGATATACATTTTAATTTTGCTATATTTCCAACACATCAGTTATGTAATAGAAATAGCCACAATACTATATGTCGAGCATATTAGATATAACTCTCTCTTTTTCTAACCTGCTAGGTATTTTTCACATTTTAAAGCTATAGAACACAAAACCCCCAAATAAATTTCCTAGAGTCACAATACTATTAAGTAGAAGAGAAAACACTTCCACATGCTTTATCTTTTACCATTTTGCCAATACGAGGAGACTCACACTACATGCAGCTATTCCATGAATTACCTTTTGTCTCCATGCTCAAAGAGTGCAATGACCCCACTGACTGGATGCTGGGCAATCATCCAGCAAGGCAGTGAACATATAAGAAAGAAATGATGAATTTCATTGCCAAAGCTTTAATAGAGGAATGTGTCTACCTTGCTACATACATGTAACCTCCAAGTGTATCCTGTCTTATTCTGATTTATCTTCCTTTTTAGAAGTGTCCTTGACATTTCTCAGCATATTTACAAATCTTATGGCCATGAGCCAAAGGGAATACATAGTGTATGATTCCAAGAAAAGCATAACAACATGCATGATTATGATTGAGAATTACATTCTTTCTATTTCCTGACTTCATGCTTCAATATGATGTTAAATCAAGTATTACTT
This sequence comes from Eonycteris spelaea, assembly GCA_003508835.1. Lineage (NCBI taxonomy): Eukaryota > Metazoa > Chordata > Mammalia > Chiroptera > Pteropodidae > Eonycteris > Eonycteris spelaea. The sequence goes on from PUFA01000153.1 coordinate 1,824,216, forward strand.
ATAAAATTCTGATTTTTCTGCCTTTTTTTCCATATTTAAAAGGAGAGACCAAAACCTATAAATAAAAAGTACTTGGTCTTTGGCTTATCTAATTCCAAGCTCAATGTCTGGGTTACCCACTTAACTATGAGCAAAGCCATGATCACCTTATAGTAATTCAACATAGCAGAACAAATTGTGTTCAGTAGAACTAAATAATTCATCTAATGGAAATTTTTTTCTGATTAACTTTTTACTCCATCTTAAAAACGCTTCAAGTGCTTTTATCATTTCTATTTAAGAAACTAGTCAGTCCTATATTCTGCTTAATTGCATGAGGCAAAACAGGTTTAAACAGGGCTCAAGAAACTGTTTATTAAAGGGTTAGAGAGTAAATATGTTAGGCTTGAGAGCCACGTAGTTGCCTTCCACCCTACTCTGGTGTTGTAGCACAAGAACAAAGACAATATATAAATGGCTGATTATGGCTCTGGTCCAATGAAACTTTATTTATGGACAGTGAATTTTAAAATTTGGTTCTGTTTTTTAAATAATATATTACACAAAACTATAAATTGCTTATTTGCACAATAAATAGAAGGGTGAGAAATATGTATAATTTTGGATATACAGAATAAAATAAGCATTGTTTCAACAACCAGTGTTTATAAATTCTCATTAAATTAAGAAGGCAAATATGTCTAAGCTGAGCACAATAGAAATATTTGTATTTGAATATTTATTTATATGGTAATTTTTGAGAAACATTTAGCTTGTTTTGACAAGGTGAATTGCCTAAAAATAAACTTAGCCTTTATTATGGCAAAATAATATCTTAATATATAATAATTATAATAGGGTTGCACGTGTTTGCCATATTTAGAATCAGAACTTTCATACAAACTTAAACAAAACAAAAAGAAATGCACACAAATCTATTGAGTGGAATGGAAGTTTAATTTATTAAATAAATGATCAACATAACCAAAACTTCCAAAATCACAGTACAATATCAGTGATTGCCTGGCCACTAGGTGTGGGATCCTCTGAAAAACCCAATAAAGAGAAGTGAAACATGTAGTAGGACTTCTACTTTTACATTATGTATTTCTCTCTGTGTATACCAAGTACCTCAGAATTTTCTTTAATCTAATAACTATTCTGTATGTATTTAATGTGTGTCTTTGTCTATCTATATTAAAATAGGTGATTCTCTCAATTTGAGAATAATCAAATGATGTTTTCGATGATACCTACACCAAAGAAACAGGAAAAGAAATTAATTTTGTTTATACAATGAGTAGAATAGATAAAGATTAAAATATTGCTTTCAATTTAATATTCTATAGTCATAGAGAAAGAAGCTAAGGCCAAATATTTATACAAAGATGTTTTTAAAAATTGTGGGGCCATCATGGTGGTAATACAGTTTTGAATCTCTCTAAATCTCCTTGTGAAAACAGATAAAATAATTAGATATCAAAACAAAACAAAAATGAACGAAAATGGGCAAAATTTGCAAAAATCCTAGGAAAGAATACAAGTGGAAGAGAAAAACCACCAAGAGGCACACGGCTTTCAAAGTATCACCATCTTTCTGCAAGTAACTAGGGGAGAGCACTGAGTGATAAACATGAGAACAGAAAATTTCTCTCTCTCTCTCTCTTACTAGGTAGCTAGCTAGCTAATATATATATATATATTATACTTATATATATATATGCACACACACACACACACATATATATACGTATACAAATATATATGTGTATATATATATATATATATGTATATATGGCCATCCAAGAGTTACTATCTAGAAAATATTAATGGCTAAATTGAGAAAAAAATCTGAAACTTGGGAGGGTTTTGTCTAAACAAATTGCTTGAGAGTAAAAGATCAGCCATAAGGTCAGAAGGGGTTTGAATAGTTTCTCTCCCGTGAATACTCAAAAGTGACCAACCAGAGAGTAGTTTCAGGATAAGATAGATTTAGAAAAAACTTCTAGGAATTGAATCAAAATTGCATTGAAAGGACTGTGGAGAAAAAGTAGAAGCAACTTAATATAGGGGGCAGGAACATAGCCAAGGAATCTTACAGAATGTCTTTAAGTTTTTTCATAGGATAGATAACAATAGTAGAGGGAGATCTGTGACATTAAAAAAGTTAAAATGCATTCTAAAATTTCAGGAAAACTGATTTCATATAAAAATGATCTATAGAAAATAATCAAGACCAAAATCTGTGCATTTTTACAAGAAAAAAATAAGAGTGGCAGAATAAAGAAAGAATAGTAGAATTGCATTCCTATAGATAATAAAAACATAACAGTAAGATCTGTAAACAAAAGAGACAGAATTAAAACTATATTCTACTACCCAAATTAGTTAAAAAACAAATTATATGAATGAACAACAAAATTTTAAAATTCAGAAATTAAATCATGGAACTTCAGAAAGTATTAGTTATAAAAGAAACAAATCAATTCATAGTTGAACACTAAGCTGCAATAAACATGTTTTCATATGCAACAGATAATTTCATAGGAGAAATAGGACAAAAAAAACGAATGTTTTTAAAACTGAAAAGAAATAAAAGAAAAAATAAATAGCTCACTATATTTCTAAAAAGAATGACTAACAACAAAATATATTTTTATAAAATTATTGGGTTTTTATAAAAACAAATAAACTTTTGATAACCTAGAGCAGGAGCTATCAATTTTTTTTTTCATGTAGGGACCAGGTAGTAAATATTTTAGCAGCATGTCCAAAGAGCAGGCTGGATTTCACCCAGGGACTACAGTTATTTTGATCCTTGATCTAGACGTTTTAAAGAAAGTGATGTATAAGGAAAACTAACTTCTTATAAGACTTTTGGGCAGCAATTCATTATGCCAAGAAATGGAATAATATATTTGACTCCTTATGAAAAAAAAACCTTAAGCTTAGTACTCTATATCCTGTACAATTGGCTCTCAAAGATGACGAGCACAGGCAATTTGTTATTATCAATGTGCAAAAACACACAGGGTATTTTTTTTCCATGAGAGCTTCAGAAGAAATCAAGTGGAAGATGAGCTCCACAAAACCAAAATGATTAGAGACCTAAGAACTGCTGTTGAGCCATAAATATATAGTCATTTGTAGACTACAGTAAAGTCAGGGATGATAGAGAGTGCTGTCTGCTCTGACAGTGTAATTTTACTGTTTTATAATACTAGTTATTACATATACAGGTATATAAATACACAGATATAAATTTATATTTATCATACAAATATATATAGAACTAAAGTACCTTTATGAACCTAGAATACTTTATAGATATTACATATATATTTAAATATATATATAAATTGAGAGAGAGAGAGATTGAGAGAGAGAACACTGGCACAGGTGGTGATAGTGATGAAGAGCTTCCTTGATGAAGAGTGGAATGCAGAGTAGGTGAAGATGTTGCATTCTTAGAATGATGCTGCCATAGGTTCAAAGTTGAGGCTAGTGTAAAAGCTCAGCCTGATCAAAAGTGTGGGAAAAGGTGGGGTTTTTTTTCCCCCTTTCAAGTTGTAATACTGCTTGTCTTGAACAAAATAGTACTATATTTTTGTGGGGCTAAATGAAGTAGACGAGAGGTTAGAGTGCTGGATGAAGTTGAAAACAATTTTTTCAACTTAGTATCCTGCTCACTACCGGTATTGAAGAAATCTCCATGCAATATTTTGAAGTGAAACAAAACTCAAAGATGCTAAGAATTCAGTGCAGCAGTAAATGAAGAAAATAGACTATTTCAATTCTGAGGAAGGAACAAGTCTTTTAGAGAATGGAAAAATAGCAAACATTTGTTTGCTCAATAGTCCAAATAGTCAGCAGAGGTTGGTCATTGCACCCATGTGAAGAAAGAAGCACAAGTAAGTAAAAAAGTATACTATAAAATGTTAATAAAAACTAGAAGTCTTACAGCCATAGCAAATGGTAATTTTTTTTCAGCTAAAGTCTGTGAAACAGTTTACTGGGTTATCTGTTTATTCATTGTGTGAAGATCAATGTCCTTTTATCTGGATACTTTTAAAGTATCAGAAGCTGCATAATTATAATGGACACATCCCAAAGTATAATTTTATAATCTCAGTTATTTTAGAACAATAAAGAAAATAAAAATATACTATTAATAGAATTAATAGATAATGAAAAAAATATAAAGCATCACTAGATACTGTGTATGGAATACTGTTGTGTGGCAACTTGTTAATTCCGGTAATTCATTGTAAAGGATTAGGATTCCAATAAAATCAGAAAAGAACAAAGCCTTCCTGGTGATGGAAAAGCATTCAGATCATTTAAGAAACTTCCTTCTGAAGAACATATTCAAAAACAAGAGTTTAGTGAAGAATTTCTGAATGACAAAAAAACTGACACTGAATAGTGTCTTCTTCACTTTTGTTTTTATTTCACTTTGTTCTTATTCATTATTACGAAATCAGAAGAATTAGAAAAAAATAAAGCAAATGATTTTTTTTTTTTCTGATTTGTTTGGGTGTTCGGGGAGATTAAGCAATTTATATCTCTTCTGAGTAACCCTTCTGTACCTCATTGGTGAACTGGAATCCTGATACAGCTTAAGGTCCTTATCTGAATACTGAGGAGTCCTGTCCTCCACTCCTGAGGGATCCAATGATAGCATTCTTCTCTCCTAAATGTACTTGAAATGGTATGTGGCATTGTCAGGAGAGTACAACTGCTGGTCATTTGGGACTTCTAGGATATTAGGCAGAAAAGAAATTCACCTCTCTTCTGGAGTTCTTTTTCTCTTTATAATGAACAGTTCAAAATGTCCATTCTCTATATCTGTTGGAACATCCTATTCATCATTGTTAGCTACAGTTATGCGAGTACACACCTATACGCTATGCTTCATGAGCCAACTTCTACTTTGGAAACAGGCTTCTACATAGTTTGTGGTAGCAACAGAGGTATTTGGGGGAAGAATGTGACTGTTTTCTGGCCTTTCATTCCACCATTTAAGAAAGTGTCCTACTGAATTCTTTTAACTTATCCTCCATGAAACTGGAAGAAATCTATCCTTCTTTGGTAATAGATATATAACCAGGAAATATATTCTTTTTCGAATGTATATGAAAACTACAAATGAACTCACCTAATTCGATGAAGTCTGAAGTACCTGCAAAAACTTTGACCCTGTTTTGAGTCTTTGTGCCATTTAAATCTTAAATCCTATACAAAGTGATTCTTTAGGATCGCATCTGCAATCTTTATTAGAGATGAACACAACTGTGTCATGATACTATTTTTAATCAGAAAGCTAGGTAAAGAACTGATCAGGAAAATCCAGGAGCCTTACTTCATTTTTAAGATTTATCTAGAAGTATTTAGAATCACAATTATCACTGCTCTGTGCCATTTTGATACTTCTTTAATAAATATTGTCTTGATCATTTTTTGATCCACTCACTTTGAATAACCATGCTATCATTCATCAAAGCTCAACCTAATTCAAATGTTTTATTTTAAGATACATGCCCAGAAGAGATCCAGATGTTGGATAAGAGCCTCCCTTTATTCCAAAGAAGACACTTGAAAGATCTTGGAAACAAGCTCTGAAACTTTTCTAGGTTTGGAGGGAAGCCTCACTAAAAAGAATAACAAATATTCTTTTTGATACATGCTCTGGGATGTTCTATTCTATATCATTAATGTAATAGATTGTGATACTTAATTATTCTACTCATAATTGCAGAAAAAATGTCATAGGATATGAACCTACCCCCCTCTCTCTTGCACTCATGTAGAGATATTTGAATTGTCTGAGAAAACATCTTTCTCTAATTTAAGTCATGGTATTATATCTTCGATGAACAATTTCCATGTTGCTGCTTTTAGTCTTATGAATGGGTCCAGTGATGTAAGTTACAGCGGGGTATTTTCTTCTTCTACTTTAATATACAAATATTTCTAGAATATCTGCCTCTGAAATATCTATCTGACCTTGGGGAACATTGAGAAATATTTCATTAATGAACAGCCATCTTAATGTCTCTTTTACCCCACCTGATGTTACTGTTGAAATATCATATCTTTCAATAATTATAATGAGATATGTGGTATTTCTTCTTTCCTCTAAGTCAGAGAACAGTGCTTTATATTTACCATGGATTGGTCTCCACTTTTGATGTCTTTAGAATCAGGACAACTACATTGTTCTGCTTGTTGTCATTATTGAAGTGTCTTTCTTATGCTTCATTTTATCCCCTTCCCTCAGAATACAAATGTCCCCTGCTCTCTACTTCTGTGGGTGAAATAATACTTGGGTATATTCTCCTTCTTTTCATTCTAAGAAACATTTTGAAACTTCTTTTTCTGTTTTGGTGGAACAACCCCAAGTTCCTGGAAATTATGTAAGCATGTGAGTAAATGCCCATCTATCACCTCTGCCCTGATGGACTTTATTCTTACAGTTACTGCTAAGGCTTCTACCCCAAATGAATATCAAGACTTTTAGACTATTTCATTTACACAAAGAATTGTGTGCACTTCCAGGTTTTAAATGCAATTTCACTTTGATTAGTAAAGATGTTATTTCTTCTTAACTTCTCTTTTTTTCCTGAAACTGTTCTTTTTTAAGTAAAGCAAACTATAAAATTTAGCAAAAAAAAAAAGGCTTTTTTTTTTTTTGTCATAGTACAAAACATCTCTTGAACAGTACATACTTGAGGTTTTTTTAGTGTCTAAAACAAAATATCTCATGGTTTTATTTTCAGTTAATTTACCAATTACAGAGATTGCAGTGTTTCACTTGTCATGAAAAGGGTAAATTTCCCCCCTTTAATTCTTACTTTAAAAAGTTTTGCCAAAACAGAAGGAGGAAGAAGAAGAGAAGGGATTCAAGTTTGGATAGCAGGATTATTTACCATTAGCATCCAAATCACCACATCAGTCTTTCCTACTCAATATTTCAATTTTGACTTTTTATAAATGCCTAAAGGAGTTCCTCCATGCTATCTTAATTTTTTAAATCCCTGTGAAATTTATCAATAAATCACTTTGTATCTAGATTCATTTAACATAAAATACATGAACCTAGCAAATGTGTTAGAATAAAATTATTTAAGGATGGACACTCTTACAGTTAAATTTTATTAAAAGCTGTAAGTATTTAATATATTTTCTTTAAATATTGCTTGCGATGCAGCATCTCATAGGATAAAAATATGACTTCATAAAATGGACTATTATACAAGAGTATTACAATGAATGTTTAATCCCATATTTTCTTAATTTACTTGAAATAATATTTCTTAGATCCTATTAGAAATAATCATTATAACAAGTCAAATCTCACAGATATGTCTGTAGCACTTAAAACGTTTTTATTTCAAAGTCTGGAGAAAAATTAATAAAACTCTATCATTCACAGAATACTTTGAAATGCCTTTCTATATTTTCTATATTTTCAGGTACTATTTAATTTTACTCCATTTTCATTTTGTATTTTATTTTTTCCTTTTCTGTGACATTACCTTGCCTACTTAAATAGTAAGTGTAAGTTTATACAGTATTACAGAATATTTATGTAATTTTGCATGCAAATCAAAGGTTGCTAAAGTAAGGGTTGAAGAGCCTATAAAATAAACATCTTAATTAATCGATTTTTTGTGGGACTTTAATTTTTTGTTCAATTTTATTAAATTTTGGGGTTGAAATTTGTTAATAAAATTATGTTTCAAGTATACAATTCTATTATACATGATCTGTATATTGCTTGTGTGTTCACCACCCAGAGTCAAGTCTACTTCTATCACCATATATTTGTGAAGATAAACCTTTATTATTTGCTAAATCAGCTTCCTTCATTGCAAACTTTTTGTAGTATCGGAAAAAATCTCTGTTGGGTTTTATATCTTATGAATGTGGAAGAGTTAGAGAGAGAGGTTTTTTGATGTATTTTTGAAAATTATTTACTATTTTTTAGACCTTGCCCCCTAGCCAGTAATATATTCTTTTTTCTTTGTAAAGTTTGTGACAATTCTTTAGATGGTTGATGATCTCCATATCATTATCTCTGTTTGGACCACATAGAACGATTGTGATATTTCGCTGTTGAAAATGACTATTACTCAGCCACTGTTTTATTCATTCGGAGACAACATAGCACATCAACAAGATGCATTACATATTATCTCATGGATATAAATTACTCATAAATTAAGAACTTTTTTATGATTGATTTTGAAACATAATTTTCCTTAATTCACTGACTTTATTAGAATTTATTGGACTTGAACAGCAACATGTTCTACCTAAACTAAATTATAAGTATAGATGTAATTATGAATAATATCTTATAGGAATCAGTTGCTTCTGAAAAAATATTGATATTTTTAAAAGGTTATCATTTTTTAATTATAAAAGTTGTAAACTTTAAGTGAATAAATATCTACATTTTCTTAAAATAGGAACATATACCTTCAATAAAATGTTACTGCATCTCAACTCTATATAATTTAAGGTCAGTCAATTTTGATAGCTTACAGCAAAGATTGATAACCCTTAATCTTTGTTAAGCTTCTTTGTTGAAGACCATCAAGATCTAATTTTTTAAAATCTTACCACTTGGTAGACAAATGGCTTACGAATCCCTTTCTTTTCTAACTTTTCTAATTAATCTGAATGTCATTTGAGAGTGCAGGGAATAGGAATAATTTTTTTAAGTCTTCCAAGCTCACCCTTACAAATATGTTTTTTATCAATGTCAACTCCCAGATAATGCCATCTGTGCTAATCCCTAACCCTTTCTACTGTAGTGCTTTAAGTTGTCTTTCCCTTTGATTTATCAGACAGCTGACCCTGGCCTAACCCTGTCAGCTTTAGTTCAGAGGAACTCTCACAAAAGACAGGCCTCTGATCTGACAAATTGATTGGCTGCAAGGAACAGTTTAACTGGAAAAGGATCTCCCTAACAAGTGATAAAACCCTTTTATTCCCAGCTTACAGCTTTGGGTATGTGGGCAGAATTTATAAAATGTCCAACAGAAGAAAACATTATGAGTAATCTGGAAAGCTGAATATAAAAAGAAATAGTAAAATGCCCACAGCTTTCTGATTAGTGATAGTCCTGAAAATATCGGCAACTATATTTTATTTAAAAGCCTCTAAGTGTGAGTTAATTGAAAATGATAATCTTAATTAGAAAACAAATATTAAAATTCTCTTAGTGTTCAAAGCTGTTTTTAACTGGAGCATAACGATTAGGTATGAGGATAATAAATTGCAGTCTCTAGTAAAGCTATTAATCAGGTTTAGAAACAGGTTAACACAATCTCCTTTCACTGATGAGGCTGTTGAGCTACTTTTGTACATGGCACTTTGATTTTTGTCATATAATTTCACTATTAGCAGTTAAGAGTCCAGTAAATTTTTATCCAGATGGGATTTATGGTTGCATTTCCATCAAGAAAAAAACAAAACTTGATCTATCTATCTATCTATCTATCTATCTATCTATCTATCTATCTATCTATCTATCTATGTGTGTGTGTATATATAATATATATGTGTATGTGTGTGCGTGCGTGCGTGTGTGTGTGTGTGTGTGTTTTAATCTAGAAAAATTCTAAACTAATATAATAGCCAAAAGATTTATTCTTTAAAGTACTTGGTTATTTTAATTATACCGTACAGTAAAATTAAAGCTATATGCATCTTTTTTTTTCTTGGCATTTCTTTCTTGCTTTTCTTCTTCATTCTTTTTTTTCACTTTCGTTGGAACTTTTTTATTTTTTCTGTACTCCTACTTCATAAGAGGTGTGTGCTGTAGCCAGTATATTACTTTTATTACTGGGTACATTTATGATGACTATCTCCTTCTCATAATATATGCCCAAACCAGGCCAATATTAAGGATGGAAAAAATGATTATACCCTTTGATGGAAAAAGCTGCTGCACTAATTCAACATAGTGAAGCAAGAGGATACATGTTTTCAATTCTCCCTCCTTTCTGGGAGAGGGATGTGGGGTCTGGAAAGAGGGAAAGACATCCTGATGTCAGATAGTTAAAAAATATTTATAATAGAAACATCAGAATTGAGAATATAGCCAAGCAGCAGCAAGAGTTACGTGAAAATTCCTATGTCTATCCTAATAAATTTCCTAGGACTGGGATGACTTTGTATGTTTCCTTGGTTGATTTCTATTTTTATTCTAATTTTGTTCTCTAGGCTTCCTGGCAATCATATTAGCCATATGATTGTTTTATGTTTCATTTTATTCTGCAAAAGTTATCCAGAGTAGATTTGTATTATTGGCAGATGAGTGATCAGATTTGTTGGATGAGAGAAACAAAGATCCTAAATTGACAGTTCCACATTTTAAGGTTAGGTATTTGGGAGGATATTAGAGATGCTTTTCAAGAGTGAATAAATAACCATTACTTGGAATGAGAAAATATGACCTTTTCAGTGACCACTTTAACCTAATTTCTGAGCAGTTTAAAAATATTATAAACATATAATAAAAATAAACTCAACATTACACCTAGCATAGTTTCACATACAGTAATTTTTTAATAATTTTTTTGAAAGCTTGTCCATTACCAACATGTAAAATTACTTCGCTTTTTCAAGTCAGTTATAAGGGAATAAGTTCAGACAGTTGACTAGACCACTTTCAAGCCATACTTTAAATAAAATATCTAAAATTATCTGAACAAATTGCTGATATTCCCTCAATAACTCTGTTTTTAAAAATATTTTATGTTTTTAAATTGATAATATATATTTTGATTTTTCAGTTATAGTTGGCCTACAAAACTATATTAGTTTCTGGTGTACAACATAGTGATTAGACGTCTATATAACTCGCAAAGTGATCACTCCAATAAATCTACTGCCTCTCTGACACCATACATAGTTATCACAATATTTTGGCCATATTCCTTATGCTATACTTTCTATATCTGTGACTATTTTGTAACCATCAGTTTGTACGTGTTAATTCCTTCACTTTTCACCTATCCCTCCAAGCACCCTCTCATCTGGTTACCCTCAAAATGTTCTCAGTATCTAGGAGTCTCTGCTTTGTTTGTTTGCTTGTTTGTTTGTTTGTTTTGTTCTTTAGATTACACATATATGTGCAGTCATACGACATTTTTCTTCCTTTATCTGATTTAGTCCATCATGAAATATCTTTTTCCATCCCATTACTTTTAGTCTCTGTGTGCTTTTTAATATGAAGCAAGTTTCTTGTAGGGAGCATATGTAAGGGCTTGTTTTCTCATCCATTCAGCCACCTTGTTTTTTTATGGGAACATGTAATTTTTTTCATTTGAAGTACTCATTAATAGATGTGTAGTTATTACCGTTTTTTTGTTTAGACTTTTGATACACAGTTTTTTCCTCTTCTTAAAGAAGTCTCTCCAACATTTCTTGTAATATTGATTTGGTGGTGATAAACTCCTTTAGTTTCTTCTTGTCTAGGAAGCTCTGTCTGTTCTTTGATTCTAAACAATAAGTTTGCTGAGTAAAGTAATCTTGGTTATAGGTCCTGGGTTATCATGACTTTGAATATTTGTGTCAAGTTCTTTTGGACTATAAAGTTTCTGTTGAGAAATTGATGGACAGTCTTATAGGCATTCCTTTGTATGGAAGTAATTGCTTTTCTCTTGCTGCTTTTAAGATTCTCTCTTTGAATTTAACCTTTGACATTTTAATTATGATGTGTCTTGGTGTGGGCCTCTTTGGGTTCATCTTGTTTAAGATTCTCTGAACTTCCTGGGGTTGTATGCCTATTTCCCTCACAAAGTTAGGAAAGTTTTTCATAATTATTTCTTCAAATAGGTTTTCAATTCCTTGCTTTCTCTCTTCTCCTTTTGGTACCTCTATGATGAGAATGTTGTTACATTTGATGTCTTCCCAGAGACTTCTTAAACTATCTTCATTTTTTGGATGTATTTTTGCTGTTGCTGTTCTGATCGGGTATTCTCTGCTACCCTATCCCCTATGTCACTGATTCGATCTCTGCTTTACCACTCTGTTGATTCCCTCTACTGTACTCTTCAACTCAGTTATATTCTTCATTTCTGACTGACCCTATTATATTGTCCATCTCTTTTTTTATACTTTTTATCCCTCTGTTAAAGTTCTTACTGAGTTCATCTACTCTTCCCCTAAGTTACTTGAGCATCCTTATAACCAGTTAACCAGTGTTTTGAACTCTGTATCCAGTAGATTGCTTGTCTTCATTTTCTGGAGCTTTGTTCTGTTCTTTCAAGTGGTAATGCTTCTTTGTCTCCTGATTTCAGCTGCCTCCCTGTGTCTCTTTCTATGTATTAAGTAGGGCTCCGAAGTCTTCTTGTCTTAGTAGAGCGGCTCTATGTAGTAGGTATGCTGTAGGGCCCCTTGACACAGACCTGGGGTGGGGTGGGGGTCCATCTGCAGGTCAGGTTCTCCCACAGCTTGGGCAGCTCTAGGGCCACCTGGTAAGAGTCACCAAACAATCCACATGTGGTTGCCACTCGTGCTGGGCTTGTAGGTGTCATGAGGGACCAAGTCAGAAACCGAGGCTGTCTGACACAAGTGTGGGGCTTGGGGCTGCTCAGCAAGATGTACAGGGAACACTGATGCCAGATACTGCTTCTTTGGGTTTTGTGAGGCTTTGAGAGACTTTATGAAAGTTCATAGCAAGAGCTAAAGCAGTCCATTTGTAATGGAATAAATCACTAGAAGCAGCTTGGGTGGGCCCACTTAAGTTGGGAGGCATAGAGTCTCAGGGAATCCCCTGGGTGGAGCTATGTATGTTATCCAGGTTGATAGCACCTGAGTCTTCAGGCTGGGAGTGGGAAGGGCTCGACAAAGAAATAATGGCTTCTGCCTGCACATCTGCCCAGGAACAAGCCAAACCATTCAACCCTCTCCCTGAAGCCCAACAGCTCAACAACTCTCCATATGTCCCTGGTGCCCCTTGAGCAGCTATTCCAGTGCTGGAGCTCAGAGCAAGTGAGTCCCTCAGTGAATAAGACTGGGCATGAGTGCTTTAAGAGGAAGGTTTTTGCTGCCTGCAGCCCTCTGTCTCACACAGTTGCAATATCTGCTGGTTTTCACAGCTAGAGGTTGTGAGGACTTCTTCTTTCCGGCATTGGAACCCTGGGCTGGGGAGCCTGGGACCCCTTACTCCTCAGGTGGGGCAGGTGGCTCTGCAGCCAAGATAGACCTCCCAATTCTCAATTGCCTTAGGTAGTTGTGGGACCTGGCCATTTCTCATGTCTGCCCCTCCTACCATTTTGATGTGACCTGTTATTTGAGGTTACCTATTTGAGGTAACCTCTGTCCAGCCAGACCTCTGGCAACTCTGCATACTGGTTGTTATTTAGTTTTGTTATAATTTTGGTGTGGTCACTATGTAGAGGCACGTACTGCCTCTACATTCTATGCTATCTGGAATCTTCTCTGCAAAATATTTTATATTTTATTGTAAGATTTGATAGCCCTCATTGATTTTTTCTAAAAATTCATTACTTTTTAGAAATTACCTAATATTTAATACATTCTTTCAGCTTTGTTAAATAAATGGCCACTTCCAGGAAAACTAATAGTGTAATAATATAAATGTTTTGTAAATTTTGATTTTTAATTACTTAATATCATGTTAGCAATGTTTTCTTATTTAGTGTAGTGCCGGATATTATTATTTTACAAAGAGGACAGAAAAAAGTTTGACAGAAATAAAGTAAGCAAAAAGAAAAATAAGCTCATTAATAATATGACAAATAATCAAGGAGATTTTCAATTATGTTTAGCATTTTGAAATATTATACAGGAGAAAACAAGGAAATAAAAATACACTATATCTAATGGGATATTACCCTTGAATGTACTATGTATGTAAAAACAGTTTAGAGTCTGTTCTTTCCTCTGCTATATTAGATAGAGTTATTTAGTATAACTCTTAGAGGTTGAAGGTTAGGGAGGAGGATAAATGTGTAGAGCATGAAACTGAGCCAGTAAGTCAGGACTACTTACGCTGTTGGGATTCCTTGTCTATTAAGCATCTCTACTTTATGTGGTTGAGAATCTTACCAAAGACCTCACTATTGGAACTTAGTTACATAGGGTGGAAAATACTATTGTCCAACTGCCAACATTCAGATACTCAGGGGTATCTGCAGTCTGTGTATGTTTTCCCAAAACAATAACAAAAGAAAAGGATCCTTGGACATATTGCACTTGGGGAGAATCACGTATATGTACTTTGGAGTTGAACCAACAAGAACACTGCAAGCTGAGAAGGTGAGAAATGTTCAACTCTGTGAAATATACACATTTAAAAGCAAGTGTTTTGTTGTTGGTGGTGGTTTGTTTTAAATACCAATGGTAAAATTATGATCCTGAAACAGTACATTTCAGTTGTCAAATAATTAATTTACTAAGAATAACACTTTCTTCACTTCAAGACCATTTCCCCCTATTTATTTATTTATTTATTTATTTATTTATTTATTTATTTATTTGTTTGTTTGTTTGTTTTTGTTTATGTGTTTTTAGTACCTACAGCACCTGGTATTTCTAGGCAGTTTCCCATCCAAGTACTAAACAGGCCCAATCCTGCTTAGCTTCCGGGTGCATGGCCATCGACATTTTCAAGACTTTTTTAAATGGCAGTTCACACTTAGATAAAACTTGTTTCTGTCTTTGGATCCAACTAAGTGAATGTTTAATTGTCCCTCTTTTACTTCTTCCATTTTTCATCTCCTGCTGCTGGCTCAAAACACCTATTTGTAACTGCAGATTTCTCTTATTCCTATGCTTTCATAAAATGGGTATATCTATTTCTTTCTACAATCCTGTATTTTCTTCCCCTCAATTCCACAATTGTTGTAGGTAAAAATAATAGTAATAATAGTAATGAAATTTAAAAAGTTGAATTTTCCTTTTATGTTATTTTAATGTAATGTTTAGCTGAGACCCAGAGATGCTGATATTCTCAAAGAAACTATTTGATTATGAGGATTTCCCTTTGTTTATAAATGCAACTGGAACCTTTTAAAAATACAGATCTTAACAAATTTGCTATGAGAAAAAATATTAAATACTAGCATGGCTTGTCAGATAATGTTATTGAAAATGCAGCAAAATATCAAAGTACTATAATTCCTTCTTTACATTTTTTATTAGACTACATGTCAAGTCACATATCTATATGTAGATAGGTATGAAATATGTCTAGATTTAGCCTAAAAGATTTATTTATCGACAAACTTTTTTTTGGAAAAATCACCTGAACATCTGTCATTATAATAGCAGTTTGGCTATTATTATAAAATATTTTGGTATATATTTATATGAAGATATGATGTTTTTATTTCTTTAATGGAAAATTGAATGACAATTTTTCAACACTAACTTTTTACCATTTAAAAGCACAGAAATTAAAAACACAAACTAGACATGGATTATTAAAGGTAAATTCTTAAACATACTTTGCATCCAACTAATTTTTAATATACTGGTATTTTAATATACTTTAAAATATTTAAAGTTTGTACTGTATAAGCGCCATCCTTTTTATGTGTTATGTGATTTTAGTGCTGTAGTGGATCATGTTAACTCATTCAGTTATACTAGTTTTCATCTGCATGATTTTCGAGTCAGTTGGATTATTTTTAGCACAGCATGAAAGAATTTCACTATAATCCAAGCCATTTGCTTTACATAGTATCAATGTATACATGACATTATTAGCAAAGATTTTGCCAAATATGTTATGATATAAAATAACAAAAGGAAAAGTACAAAATTATTTTATCTGTTTATGAGTTGAAATCATCACACCTAAGAAAGTCTTCTGAAGTCATCCTTCCTGAACATTTTTAATAGTAGCCGCATCCAATAACTTCATAGAGGTTTAATCATAATTTCCTTGTACTACTACACATGGGAGAGTTTTCACAGAGAAAGGGTATTTATTTCTACAGTTCTTGATAATCTTTTAGGTACACATATAAATGCATCCTGTACTGAAACAGATTATGATTAATTCTTTATAGTAATGTTATTAAATGTATATATTTGTTCTCTCTACTTAAAATCAGACTTGGGCTATTTAGCATCACTAGCTTCACATTTCACTGGGAAAAACCACACACAAATAGCTCTTCTATCCAGAGCTTTGCCCATGAAATGTTTCCTAACAAGCATTGCCATGTCAAATATAAGTGGATTGGCTTTAGAAGATTAGTCAAACTGCTGTACTATTTACCTGTGAAAATTGAGGTCGTGGGTTCACATAACTAAATGAATTCTCTAAGTTGCTAAGTCATATCTAAATGGGTCTTTTTAGAAACAAAAGAGCATTTTCCTGACTTAAGTATAGTATTCCCTAAACTACAAACAGTATTGCCTAAAAATGCATACATTTGTAAAAAAATGGACCCATAATACCTTGTCAATCATTTTGCTATTTTTTACCTATGGGTCAGAAAGTGTTTTGCTTTCTATTTTATTCTATTTTGAATATTATTGTAACAATGAGATGGGTATATGATTATTATCTTTTATATTTGAAAAAATATGAAGCACATTTTCAGGTGTTAATTTTTAAAGTTATTTTTTAAAAGTGATTTTTAAAAAGGAGCAGCAACTAAAGAAACAGTTAATTGGTATATGCATAGCTGTAGGTGACTTAGACAATTAATCGGATCCCGTACAAGGGGAGCACATACAAATTGTAATATTTTTATATATTATATAATGTACAGATAAAACTCAAACCAATTCTATATGTCTTGATATCCTATTACGGTGATAAAATGAAATACAAATATATCAAAAATATTTTTATAATTATTGATCCAAGTTCTCTTGAAATACAACTGAGTACTTTAGACCTGATTAACGTATTGACATATAGGAAAATTATCATTGTGAGCTGTGCTTGAAATTTATGGTTGGTACACTTTTATAAGTTCTGGTATCTTCATGCAGGCTTTTAAAAACCTATGTTGATGAATTCCCCTTTCTAGTAAAATATTTGTCAAAGAATATAGCTGAAATTGGCTTTTTGAAGTCATCTCATCAGGTACCTGTCTCATATAAAAACAAATATAAATCTCTCATATTCTTGAAAATCTCCAGGAAATGAAAATTGTGTACTAGTCTTTTAAATAAATAGATACAGATTTCTGAAGAATTTTGTTTTAACCAAAATACATAAATTATATCTAATATGATATCTCAGTCACAAGTTAGACTTCATATAAATTGTTTGCTAATAAATCAAGCAGACTTAATTTTCCTATCATCACAATTCAAGGAGAAGCATGAAGACTCATCCCCTAAAAAAAGCACATATTTAATATAAAGTTGTTGCATGACTAGTTCTTCCTGGGGCAATGCAATGTTCAACTAAATGCTGAAGATACTAGACTGTCATGGAACAAATGGTTTAAGGAAAAAATGTAGTTACAATGCAAAGATACTGTTGTGAAATTCAACACCTTTTAGTTTCTCAAAGGTAAGAATGTGACTTGATGTCATAAGTAATAACGCGACTGGGAGAACATCTTGGTCCTCTAAAAAGGCATCAATGAAGAATCAAATTAATAACATAGACAAAACTAAAAAAGTAAATCTGGCCTTATCACCAGTGGCCGATTCCACTGATTTTGCATAAATAATCACAATTTTTTTTTCATACTTGTACTTAACTACAAACTTGATGGGGTTGAGATAAATTTTCAGAGCAGACATATATGTATGTTTAAATTCTTTCAAGAACAGAATCGCTTTTCTTTCAAGAAAAAATTATAATTCATATTTACTATTGTTGCAAAACCAGTTTTCCTTTAGTATTTGTCAAGTTATCTTATATTTCAAGATATTGGTACAACATTGAGAAAGACAATAGACCACAGTAAGACTGTTTGGGTGTAACTCCCAGCTTCACAACTTTCTCTAGCAGTTTGAACTGAGGAAAGAAAATAAAAGGCTTTAACTTTCATTTCTTCATTTGTTAAATGAGGATAATAATGGCATACCATAGTGGAACTTGGGTGAAGGTTGATTGGAATTTAGCTGCATGCTCTCAAGAAATAATGGACAATATATAAATAGTGGCTATGATCACTAGTGCTTCTTTTATTTGAATTTATGTAGAAAAGCATGCATATGTTACATAAACACAAACTATTCTAAACATATCCTTTTTAAATCACCTTTTTTGTTTGCTTATTCCTAATCACTTTCTTACCTTGTTTACACAGTAGCATTTAGTAATAGAATTGCTTTATTCACATTATGCTACTTTTTTCACTAAAAAATGACTTCTGGAAATTCCTCTAGGTCATCTGAGATAGGTCTTGAATATACATGATTTAATCAGTCCTTCACTGAATGCTCAAACAATTCACTTGGTTTTTAGATTTTTACCACTGTTACAAAATTAGATAATAAAAGGTTTAAATGTTAATAATTTGTGCTTTTATTTTTATAAGTTACCAAACTATGTTTGGAATTTCTGTATTGAAATGCACATGCTTATTTAGTTTTAACTGATATTTCCAGTTTGGAGATTACACTGAAATGTAAGTTTCACAAGGAGTTTTGTGACCATTCAACAATATTGTCCAGGTGTACCGAAGAGCATCCAGCGATTCTGTTATTGTTTAGCAATGTATCCAAAATGCTTAGAAGAGTGCCTACAATTTGTTATGTTTAATACATATTTCTTTAGTAAATAAATCCCACTCTCCAAAGTATCTACTGCTTTTTAATTTTTTTAACTTACCCATTTCTGAGATCTCTGGTTTTATTCATTCATTCATTCATTCATTCATTCATTATTCATTACATAAATATTTATTGAAAATAAGCATTATGATAATTTTTGGAAATATAATGGTAACAAAAGCATAAATGACCACAAAGCATAAAATCTAGAAGGCTGGGAAAACATTAAAAATGTATTTTATAACATAAAAAGGTGTTAGAAGAAGTAAACATTATTATACATCCTATAGGAGAGAAGCCATACTTAATATGAAGATAATCAAGAAACTCTCTACAGAGAAATTAGAAATAGCATAAGTACAGAGTTGATCGGGCTTACCCTTCTCTCTCCTTCAAGAGGTAATAGTTAATAAAAGCCTATAATAAAGACAGAAATGTTAGATAAACTAAAACAGTAAAAGAAATAAAAATATATAACTGAAGAAAACTGTAAAAAATGAAAAGAATTTCTTTTAAGCTAAAATGGTATACTGAACAAAGGGTATAGAGGCATTTTGATTTAATTATAAAAGCAGTGTGATATCATTGATGGGACAAATATAATCAGAAGTGTATTATTACTCACATCTCTCAGTCAACAGTGTGAAGAATGAATAGAATCAGTGAGAGTACAATATCTACTATGAAAAATAGAGAAAGCATGAAGAAAGCATATTTTTCATAAACATCTTTCTTTTACTAGGTAGATAGATAGATCTCTATTCTCTATGTGTGTAACTTACAGAATTATAATTATGTTTTATCTACAGAACAATTATTATAATTTATCTACAGAATAACATACATTGCTTATTATTATCTATCTATAGAAAATGAAGATATCAAACATGTATAATGTCTTCGAATTATACAATAAAAGTATTTTATTAGTATGCTCCCATTTTAGATTTTCCAAAGGAAGGAGTTTTGAAATTGAAGTACATGGAAAAGTCAGTCTTTCAAGTAGATTTGATTTTATCTTAATTTAAGGTAATGATTATTCCATTACTTTTCACTCATGCCAAACAGTTGTCAATGATTCAAAGCAGAAAAATTGTGTCAACTACATTAATTTCCATAGTTTTTTTTAATGCCACAGTTATTTTCCCAAAGACACTTTAACAGTTTGACAAATTTGTGAGATGATCTCTATTTCTCTTGCAAACAAAATGCATTTTACTACTCTTTGAATAACTGCAGTATTTGATTCAGTATAACAGACACTTTTTTTCTTTGAATATCTTTGTATATATCCAAAAAAATCCAAATATAAATTTTTTATGGTTTTCTTAATAATAATATCTCATAATTAAATAGATTGTCATTCACATTGTCTCTTTAAGCAGTTACTTCGTACAATTCCTTGATATTAATAGCATAGTAATTATGATATTTAAATTGAATAGTGAGTCTATGTACTCTAAACTAAGACTGTTACTTTGAATAATTTTGATAAAAATATATAACATTATTTTAAAGTATTTTATGTATAATACATTTATAAAAAACACTTTTTTTCTAACCAATATTGTATTGAAGTAAAATTAACAAATTTTACAACAGTTGTGATTCTTATGTTTGTTGTTTTAGATTTACTGTTTCTCCTCTTCATTGGGATGCCTCATATATATATTTTTAACTTTCACAGTTGAATAGTATAGCCAATGTTCTTATTTTCACATTCTTGTTTTCTGTTGCATCTAGGTTGCTTATCTAGTGTCATCCTTGACAACTTTTTATTTTAAACTCACAGTAATTGTACACCGTGTCTAGGTTTTAGTCTCTTTTACACCATTGCAAACTTTAAAAGTATTTTCCTGTTACTCCTACCCACAATTTATGAGACATAACACCATTTTACAAAACACATATATCTAACTTTGAACGAGACTGGGTTTTTCTAAATGGTATACTAACCTTAGTGTGAGTAGGCTCTCTTAAAGTTATTCTGTACATTTTAATGTTTCTTGTTTTTGAATTTTTTGAACTGTATAACAATGTGTACTTTAGACCTTTGAAGATAACCCAAGTAAAGCAAAGATTATAATCTTCATATCAGGCATCTAAAAATAATTGACTTTAACTATGAAAAAAACAATAAATTAAAACAGTGACAGTGAGTAATGTAAATTGGAAATCATTTTTATTTATTTATTTCATAAATTAATATATTGTAAGTCTAATTTGTATATATACATTGCTTTATAAGTGTCTACTTATATACATGCATTACTTTATAAATGTGCTGTCTAATGCAGTTACCACCAGGCACATGCAAATACTGAAACATTGAAATGTAGCTAATGCTATTGAGAAATGGAATTTTCAATTTTATTTTTTGTTAGCTAATTTAATTTAAATTTGAAAGCTGAACTTGTAAAAACAGTTTTCAATTAAAAACAAACTTATAGTTTTGATATAAGTCACCTTAGTCATTGCATTATGTGATATACGGTTGTACTATAACGTGTCAGGTGTCTGTGTAGTTTCTAATATTACACATAAATATATCACTGTTCTAATATGTGTCAATGTATTACTTTGATTCAAATGATTATTTTTAATATAGAAGTTAAAAAATGTAAAGTGTTTATTTTATTTTATTTTTTCAAAATATGAAAAGTTTTTTTCAATTTTTTAAAATAATGAATATATCTACTTTTTCAATATTGAGACATTTAATCAAAGAATTAAATAAATTTTTATTTATGCTTCTTTTTACACAATGAGTCAGCAGTTCTCTAATTTTTGTTTATAACTATTCCAACTTTTAGAAAAATCTAATAAAATGAATTAGAATATTCTTAATCCCAAAAGCATAAAACTGACAATAATTTATATTTTGTCATTTAGGAAAAGGAAGTCAACATTAACTACATAAATCAATCCTGACCAGGGAAGGCATTTATAAACAATTGTAATACATATGCATTGCAAATGCAATGGAACAAGCCTATAATTTAATAATATCAGGTATACTGACTCAGTGTAGAGCAGAGTTCTCTTCAGAGGAACTGTGAAAAATGGTAAGAAATGAAAAACCTGTAAAAATATAAAAGATGGAGTCTTTGACTTATTCAAAAGAAAGACAACTGATAAGTTATGTAGATTTGGCTATTTTTCTATTTTAACAAGAAGACTGGTTTTCAAGAAGTTGCCATAATCCTATTTATAAGCCAAAGATTGATGATTCTTTTATAAAGAGGCTAAATACTGAAATATATTTCTTGGTAAGTTTTGGTTATAATTCCTTCAAATGATAAATACATAAGAATTTTCTTGCTTTTTCTTTTTTAAAGTATCATTTGAAGAAAATTTTCATCAGTTTGTTTTGAAATTATGCATGTTTTCTAAAGGAAATTTCTTCAGGATAACATGTATATTTATTTTCATTTTGTTATCTTCTGTTTCTTGGTTGTGAAGAGAAAATTAAAAAAAAAAAAACTTTTAGTTTACTACCTCATGCAACAAGAAGGAAGGAATTAAGGCTGCAGGAAAAATGCAATATCTTTTTACTGTGTAAAAATAATAAACTAGGTAGCTCATTTTTATGCTATTTCTACATGAAATCTTAAAAGAGAATGCCACTGCCTAGATGAAATTCACCAGTGCTTGATAGAATTGTTGATTCCTAACTTTAGTATCCTGAGAAGTCACTATAATCCTACCATGGTCAGCATGACAGAGAATTTCCTGATAAGGCACATAGATTCTCATTACATTTGTTTCAAATTGTTCCCCAAATTTTAATCTATGCAGTCTTATTTTAATGAATTATATTTCAAATAATTAATATATATAATAATTTCTAAGACAATAGGACCTTTTTATATTGAAGCAAAATAATAATCCAACAAATAAATGCATTAAAATCTAAAACTGAAATACAATATATTGTTCTTTTTTTATTGTTTTACTTTTCTGAAGTCCAAAGTTTAATTTGAGAGGAAAAGGAATCAATGCTGAAATTGATAGAGCCCGAGGCATTGCAGAAAAAGGCTTCAAGATTTCAGTTTAGATTTATGTCTTCAAAGTGAGAATACATTTAACTTGTTTCATTTCTCTTCTTGTTAAAACCATTGTCAAAAGAAAAATATAAGGTATTTTAATTGTCTCTGTTCACTTTACTAACAAAAAGTATTCATGTGTATATATTTTCACCTGCGGTGATATTTAGCAGTATTACGGAGTGTGAGAGTCAATTTAGAGAAATCTCAAGGAAAACAGAACATGGAAAACTCTAAATTTAGTTACTTATTACACTTCTGGGGGAGATAATTTTGGTAATCATAATCTGAAGTTAAATTATAGTTATAGTAGATTAACTCATATAAACATGTGTTCTATAATAATTATAACATAATGTATAATAGGAACAAAAAATGTTATGATTAAGCCTAGTTACATATTGACATCAATTTTCACTTCATAAACGTGAGTTTTGAAGTTTATATTTTGAGTTGCAAGAATAGATACATACTTATTCCTTTCCCCAGACTCTGTGTGTGTGTGTGTGTGTGTGTGTGTGTGTGTGTGTGTGTGTGTGTGTGAATGTCTATGTCCCCATACCACTGTTGTTGTATGCAAACTTGATGGGCAGAACATCATAATTTTGCAGGCAGAGAATCTCAGCAACACAAAACTGGAAATACTAGTGACTTAGAAACAGATCCTTTGTGTTAAGCTAAAAGCAGACGTTAGGCTCAACAAAGTTAGATGAACACTACAAGGCACAGAGTTCAAAAGTTGTAGAAAGAGCCACAATTTTTCAGCCATTGGAAGAACCAAGATATTCATTCTTGACAAAGATCCATGAATTCAGAAAATCTAGACAGGAAATAATTCTACAGTATCAAGTTCAACAGAAAGTAACTCAAGAAGCATCCATGATAGTAGTCTAGGAGAAGAGGAGATACAAAAAGCATGGCACAAACACAAGATGTTAGAAGAAACAAGTGGGTTCTAAAATTGAGGACAAAAAATGAATCATTGGGCAGATATTTAGGTTTAAGAAGGACTTGAATATTAGGTAGGGAAATCACTGGGGTTTTAAGGACTCATTAATTCTTCAGATTGTACAATGAAGAAATAAAGATTACACAACCATCTTCCTAAAAGACAGTTATAGTGCAAATTAAGTATACACATCTGTAAGTATTTAAAAACATAAATTAATAAAAAATAAATCACTTAAGTAATCAGCAATCAGGAAGTGACATATAGTTGGTGCTCAATAAATGTAGATAACTTTGCCACCATTTTGCCCCTCTTAATATGATGAAACTCTGATACCTAACATTGGTGGTTTACTGTGTTAGGCAAGAATAATAACCATCCAAATATATCTTCATTCTAATATTCAGAACCTGTGAATATGTTATGATAGACAATGGAGAATTGAGGTTGCAGATGGAATCAACTAATCTTGAGATGGGAGATTATCCTAGAATATTTGGTGGCCCCAATGTAATCTTTTCCCCCTTTTCCCTAAAGTGGAAAAGGAAAAAAGATGAGTTAATGTCAGATTAATATAATATGAGAAAGACTTGATTTCCATTGCTGACTTGGAAGATACAGGTGTTCATAATCCAAAGGATGTGAGCAGCCTCTAGAGCTGAAAAGGCTAAGAAAGATGATTCTCCTCTAGAATCTTCAGAAAGGATCATTGCAAGGTAGACATTTTGATTTTAGTACAGTAAGATCCATTTCAAATGTATGACTTTTAGAATTGTAAATAATGTGTGTTGTTTTCAACCACTAAAGTTGTGGTGATTTGTTATACCAGCAACAGGAAAATGATGCAATTTTCCATTGGTAATTCCCCTCCACTGTTTTGACTCCTGGTAATCTCTATCTCTTAGCTTTAAAGCTAAAAATATAAAACACGTGGCATTCTACAAACTCTTTGAGCTAGAGTATAAGTATTTGACCCATTTTTGAGAAATTATTCTTGAGAAATAAAATTAAAATAACAAAATTGGGAAAAAAATTCTTAAGAAAAATGTGCTAAGAGAAACTGAAGTTTGTTTTGGCTGGATCTGGTCCTGCATATATGTATGTCTAGAAATGCCAACTGAGAATTGGATGGAAGAAACATAAAACAACCCTACTGATGGATTTTTTTTTATTATAAAAGATAATATATGTTCTTACTACCTAACTCACTTTAACTTGGATATACTGCTTCTTGCCATTAAAATCAATTCAACTGACAATTAGCCATTTATTAGGAATCTGTATTAAATAGGTATTCTGAATTTATTTACCTAAAATATACATCTTGAACTAATATAAAAAGTGAGATAATGTTAGTCTGCCATGACTTTAATGAATCATTGCCAAACACCAATTTTCATGAGAAATTCAAATTTTTTTAATACTTTGTTTAAGACCTTGCAATAGGATTATTATAATATTCTCTGTTCAATGGATTATGGTTTAAACTTTTTTATCTGAACATTAAACTAATAACACTTTCTTTGAAATTCTATCCCCAAGATTCTTCAAATATTTCTATCTTTAGTTAGTCGTCATATTTACAAATTTCTTTATTCTCTGTAGTATAATTTGATGAACCGAGATATCAGAATTTGTAGTAGGTGAGAGACGTGTTAAATATTTTTATTCATTAATGGTTTCAAAAAAGGAAGCCTGAAAGTAAACATAAGAGTGTTGATAAGAATCTACATTTAAATTCTTATTTTTGTAAGATTTTGGTTGGAAGAATTTATTTTAAGCATCACTTTTTGACAGTTTTGACTGTTTTCTATGATTTAAGGACAGAATTATTATCTGCAGTAGAGAACCCCTGCCTACTTGGTTAGATTGGAGTTAATCAAGGATCGATACAAGAAAAAGTTCCCAATTACACCGTTCCAGATGAAATCAGAAATGCTGCATACTAGAAACTGAAACTTTAAATGTGATTCTCTGTATGCCAAGTTTATTCCGAGAATTACTGTAGAGCTCAAGCCAAACTATTTTATTGTGCTATAATATAGGCATCAGTCTCCAAATCTAGTTACACTGAGCCGACAGGTAGTTATTTAGGGAGACTATCCACAGGGAGTGATTGTAGTCCCATCTGTTTAAGGACTGCCTGCCAGTGATAGCAAAAGATAGGGAAGATCTATCATTCTAAGTGGGGGATCAATGGCTGAGAGTATATCGTAAAAAAGCAAGTCAAGAGAGTGTTATTTTGTATTGGGGAAAAGTCAGAATGATATTGACCCCCTCTAAGTCATGTAGAATTGGATTTAGGGACACAGTTTTTATTGTAAGTGCTCCCTGTAACTTCTTAAAGTCTTTCAAATGGCAGTAAGGCAAGGCACTTCAAGTCTCTACCTATCATTAAAAAATAAAAAAATAGAAGTATACCCATTCAACCACTCTTCAGAGAAAAAGAAAAATGTCAATGTGTGACTCTCAAATCTCTTCTCTAGTATCTTTTAATGTGAAACCCACAGCACACATTTAATACTCAAACACAATTTTCTCCCATCAAGCAGATGGGTTGTCTACTTGAACAGGATATAGTTCAGTCAATCATGGAATCATAGACTAGCAATAAAGGAGGTATCCAAGATATCATCTACAAAATATTCTCTAATTAAATATGACCTAAAGAAACTGACTGCCTCCATGATTAAATATACGAACAAAATGGCTGGTGAAAGATAAAGGTATAACTAGAACAAAACATTTTTTAATTTAGTATATTTCTCCCCTTCTATGATGCCATCTCGCTTAGACATTTATTAAGTAATTACATATTTGGGAAGCTATGATTATTTGAATCAAATAATGCAATAAAATCCACTTATGGAGAAAATAGTGAATTGATATCCTCCCCTTGCTATACTGCATAGGCAGAAGATAAAATATTTAGTTCCTCAGAATTTATTGCAACTATCATTTCTTATGTTATTAAAGCTCAGCCAGTTGGATAAACTAATACATGTTTTGGAAATCGACAATAAGGCAAATCTTGCATTTTTATAACCAGTATCATGGAAACATTTGTTTTTTCTTTGGAAACATTAGCCAAGGTCATTGTGTCCATCTCTGTGTGTTAGGATAGTGGTTTTAGTGTTGTTTGAATCATGGGCACAGTCTAATTCTAGAGCCAGTAATTGTAGTAACATCTTTCCCATTACTGCTTTACGGCTAAGGCGTTCTAGTGGCCAACATGGACAGTGGTTTCCCTAGATCATGGCACAGTTTGCAGTTTCTCTAGCCTTCCATTTTAGTTGCATTTTCTGATGTATAATTTCTGGATTTCCAAACAATGGAAAGTCTGCTCTTCCTACCTTCTAACAATTTAATCAGCACGTATTTTCCTTTATTGAATCTGTTTCTTTCTTTCAGTTTAAATTAGTTGGTTTGTGTTACCTACAACGGAAGCCTGACTAATATAAAATTGTTTGGCATACTCTATGCTTACTAAAATATTCAAATAAAAGGATATGAATTAAGACTTAAATATCAAAAGGAGGCTTTATAAAGAAAATAAATTTAAAATTAGATTCAAAAAGAGCTAAGATTTTGCTAGTCTAAATGATGGGACAATGCCAGCTCAGATGTGAGAAGTAACTAAAATTTACGGCAGTAGGAATGAACTTGAGTACATCTACTTCTAACTGTGTATTGAGTGCCCATTATATGTAAGTAATGTGAAAATAGTGTAAATCACTATAAACACTGGCTTGAATACAGTGGAGATTATGGGAAATTATGAAATACAGTTAAATTGATAGAGAATTAAAATAGAGAAGACATTAGAAATGGAAGATATTGAAAGAAATAATCTTTAAAGTGTTCTGAAAAGGACATGATGATAACAACAACTTTAAAGCATAGCATGGTCAGTCATATATAAGACAATAGTAAAGGTGAACTAGAGGGATATTAAGATTAATGATGCTAGAAAGGGAGGCATAAATACAAGATCAAGGTTTTTTAGCAAGAGATGATGTCTATAGCATAGGGCTTTGTTTTAGTGAGCAGTAGCTTTAGAAGATAAACATCAATAAAGATTCTCATATAAGGCTCTAATGGAGATAGGACCACATAAATAATAATGACTTTCATCCTCATGTAAAACCACAGTGTGTTTTGAAGATATAAAATCATCTTCTCTCTCTTTTTTCCCCAACATTCTCCATTTTGATAATGCATATAAGTTTTTTTTTTTTTTTTCCTAAAGCACAGTTTTGCTTCTTGCAGACAATTTAGAAGCTATCCTGAAGCTGAAATGTTTGCCAGGCAGAAGATAACACTCTGGATGGCAGAAATCTGTCCTTGATGGAGTTCTAAGATAGCAGCATGACCTCTGCCTGAGAACTTTTGACCCAGAGTGTAACTGATGGCTGTGTCAGTTTCCCATCTGTACAGAGGATGTGTCTAGTTGCTGTTGCTCTTTGCTAACTAATCCCTCACCTTTCATTGCCCACAAACCATACACCCTCACCTACACTTAATTTTTTTGAGGGCTTGAAGAAAAGGCTGGGAGGGAGAGGCCTTAAGCAGAAGAACATAGACAGTAGGTTATGATGGGATAAATTCTGCTGCACTGAGTTTTGACTTGTCCGTGATCCAGGAATGGCAGGGGAAATCAATGACTCAAAGAATTTCTTACATTCATATGCATCCCTAGGGCTGTGGTAGGTGAATCTCAGGATACATCAGAAATGAGGCTGGAGCCCTGTGTTTCTTTTTGATACCTCAGGATAAGAAGTGCCTGAGCAGTGACAATCTGAGAATGATAATGGAGGCATATTTGATATATGTTGTGTCAAATCCCATCTCAAATAGAGGCATCGGGGGCTAACTGTTTTCGCGCTGCATTTAGCAAGATTTTTTTTGCCCCATGACAAGAAATTTAGGTCTTATACATAACATAAGCTGGTTGACATTGAAAAACAGAGGGAGCTGGGTGTTACTAGCCTGATTTGCAGATAAAACAGTGAAGTCCATATATGTTGAAAGTTTCTACATTTAACGAATCCGTAAATAAGCTTATTTTTGAATCTACTCAGAAATGAGGCCTGATACTTCCAATTCATTCTCTAAACAAAAATTAACTGTGAAACTTCTGCAGGTCAGGTGCTGAGTAATAGTAAACAAAACTGGTCCATGTTCTTATGAAGTTTATAATCTAACAGAGCAGACAGATAATACATAAACAAACAAACAAACAAACAAACAATAACAGCAACAATAACAACAACAAAACAGCAAGTAAAGACTATTGTATATAGTGACAAGTAAAATCATGGTAAGAAGAATATGCTATAATAATGTAAGAGTCACCCATGGAGGATATAGTGGTTGACACTCAGTATTTATTTCAAACTTACACTGGCATGCCTTCTGTTCTACAGAGGCTATTAAAATTTGTAGGCAGAGTTTTGTATGGAAACTGGATTCCACAAGTTAGAAGCTCCAAATGAAATGTTGAATGTAAAAATGAAGATATTGCTGCTATAAAGATTAATTGTAGAGAAGTAGATTTTTTTTTTTTTTGTCTGCATGATAATTTCAGAATCTAGTCTCTTGATTTGTAGGAGTTGAGGGTTTTGTGGCTGTTGGTTGTAAGTAAATTCAGTTCACTGATGCCATGATTGCAGCTATTTATTCTTGAAGTCAGTAGTTTCAGTAACGGCCTTCTGATTCCCCATCTTTCTAATTATGGCAGAGGCAGTGACTGTCCTGGCTAAGTAGCTAGCCATCCTTGTTCTGGGATTCATTGTTGGTGATCTATCTGAGTGCCTACTTCATTAGACCTTCTGAAATTTTTTCTTTAATAAATCTATTTGTGATTAAAGTATTCAGAGTTGTTTTTTATTTCTTTCTGTAACTGAGGCTTAATTGATAAAAGAGACATAGTTTAAATTGGTTTTTATTAGGAAAAGTATTTCTGAAAATATGGCTTTTATGTTGATAACTGAAGGATAAGTAAGAGTTAATCAGGTAATGACTAGGTAGTAGGACTTTTCAGGCAGGGGGTGCAGAGTGACCGAAATGCTGACACTGGACAGAAAACTTCTCTAAAGTTTTGAACATAAGCCAGAATGATTGGACTCTGGGGTCGGAGGACTTATAATAGATAATGATGGAGACATAATCCAAGTATTTATCACATAGACAATTTAAAATTTCTCTAAAAGTAAGAGGTGATAGAAAACATGAGAGAAGGAAAGTAATGAACATATTTTGGTTGAAAAAGATTTCTCAAGTTGATTTTAAAGACTAGACTAAGAAGGAATTGCTCTACCTCCAGGAAATGCAATTAGAATACTATTGCAATAGTCTAGGTAAAAAACTAGACTATCGATGGTGATATAGAATAGGGAGATTGAAATTAAGAAAGAAGTATATTCATAGATTTAATATACAGTTACGTGATAAAACTGGCTAAACAATAAGGCAGAAAAGTTTCTTTTCCTGCTTTTCTCTAATCTCACACTCAAGTCCTGGCTGTTAATACACTTTGAAAAAGACTAGCCCAAATCAAGTCAGCCAGTGAAGAGAAAACAGTATTTGTCCCAGCAGACAATGATTTTTCCTTTCAGGGTATGGCCACATTCTCCTAGTATTGAGTGTCCTCAATTATGATCAATCTATAGACTGATTTTCCTGGAAGTAAAGCAAGTTATAGGAAGAGCTATGGAAATCAAGTCCTGCCCAAAAATGCATAATATGCTTTCTATTTTTGTCATTTTCTAGGAAACTATCTCTTATTTCTATCTGTTAATTATGCTGAAACATGCATTACTCATCCATTTAAAAATAATAAATATGTCTAACACATACAGGCATAAGTAGGTGAAAATATTGCTTAAACACTTTACATGTATTAATATAGCTGCTTATTTCTAATGGCCATCTGAACATAAGTCCAGTTATATCTCTTATCTACCAGATAAAGTAACTTGCCCAGATTCCCATATAAAAATAAATGGAGTTTAATCTGAGATAGTCTAATATCAGAGCCCATGATTTTAAACATTACCATATCTGATTAATATAAGACAAAAATACCTACAAGGTATATATTTCTTTCCTAGAAATAGAAATTATTGTCAAATCTGAATCTCAATCTTTAAACATTTGAGGCATTGTATGTTGAAAAAAATAAAGCACATATAATAAATTCCTTTAAATTTCTGACTTACAATTTCGTTTTTAAAAATAAGTATTATCTATCCTAAGGAGAAAAATAAACTGATTTTTAATATTTTAATTATTTTAATTAAATCTAAGATCCATTAATAAGGTCCCCATTACAAATATAATTCTAACAGTGATAATTTGTTATTGCCCAAAATACCATTCCTTTGACATAGACTATTTATGGTACAGTTAGTACCTTATCACCCTCTCACATCACACTCGCTGTGTCACACGCATGAACACAGTCACAGATGCAAGGAGAGGACAATTGAGCTATTTCATGAGATCAGGCCTCCAGTGCATGAAAGTTCATCTATACTTTGGAGTGAAAACCAAATAATTACTTCGAAATGATAATTTTAAGAGAATGAAAGGTTATGTCGCCTCTTCCTTTTCAGTGTAGAAATAATAATAACTGTAGACATTGTGAAATAGTGCTAAGACTTTTAGATGAAAAGTCTGAAGACTAATCTCTGGCTCCCTCACTAAATGCTATACAGGCGGTTCTTTAATAGCCTTGGACCTCAATTTCTTCATTTTTAAAATGAAGGTCTGGTGCCAGATAGTGTCCAACACTAATATATTTAATTATCAACAAGAGATTTAGGAATTAGAGTAAGCACTGAAAAATTCTCTAAGCAGTAATTATAGATTGCAATTACAGAGGGTGCTCCAAACATGATATGCACAGGAAAAGTAATTTGCATCAATTACGGTCTTTGTTAACAATAATTACAATTGCTTTATGTAAATTTCTCTTTATATATTTTGAGACTTTATTATCAATTGCCTACACATTTAAAATAAATACTTCCTTCTGGGAAATTAAAATCACTATCCAAAAATTCTCTTTTAGTCTTAACACTCCTGGTCTTATAGAAAAATATGCTGTACATTAATATGATTATATAAGCTTATTTTGGCAATTGTCTTTGCCAAAAAATGCATCTTCTTCAATTTATTCTCAATATTTCTGTAACTATATGTTTTAGCTATGCATTATGAAAAAAACACATAGTTGAAACCATTGTTTTTGGATCATTTTATCTATATTCACTATAAATACTCATATATTTGAATGCATATCTATATCAATATATTTGGTCTGATATTTCTGTTTCCTTTTTTCTTTTTTTCGTATTATTTGTATTGGTTAATTAATCTTACATTCAATTTTTTCCTCAATGAGTTTGTTGTACTCAACAGTCTTATTAGGTATATCGAATAGCTTTATCATTCCTTTCATGGTTAATCTAGAGATTGCAGTTTACATACCTGATTCTTTTTTAAAATCTAAAGTTAATTATTTTCTTTTACTTCACTTTTATAAGAAATTTTGAACACATTAACTATATTTAGACCTTTTTTTATATATGCCATCTAATTTAATTATTTTTAAGTTTGTAAGATGTTACTTTGGTTCAGAAAGCTATTGTTGGAATATATTTACCTTCATTCTTATTGCTTATTTGCAAATTACTCATTTTTACATCTCAAATCTTTCTTGAATCATTTTCCTCATACTTCATTCAGATTTTCTTTTAATGAGAGCTTGCTGATGGGAAACTCCACAGATTTGTTTGAAAATATCTTTAATTTACTCTTTCTATTAGTTTTTTTAGGTCTGGTGTCACAAAGCATCAAAAACTGGGTGGCTCAAACAAAAGAAATTTATTATCTCAGATTTAAAAGGTAGAAGTTTGAAATCAACGAGTTTGCAGGATTGATTCTTTCTGAGAGATATGAGGAAATTATCAGTTCCAGGTCTCTCCCATGGCCTTGTAGATGACATCTTTCCTCTGAGTGTCTTCATATTGTCTTCCTTTTCTGCGTGTCTCTGGATTTGAGGACTATTTACAGTTTATCTTAAGAGCATGTATGAGATGGGCTCCATTTGATTGTCTATACAAAAGGATAATTTCTTTATGTCATTGAAAGCTTTATCAAATTGTCTATTATGTATATCACATTTTTGTTTAATACTTATTCAGTAAAAACAAACAAACAAAAATTTTTTTCTCTTGTTTTGTTAAATTTTACGGGCTGATAGAAAATTTATTTTTAGTTTTATTTTTTCAGCAATATGTATTCAACCTTAGATACCTTAAATACATACTGTATTCAACATATATATTTAACTTTTAATAGATTCATTTCATTCTATGCTTCATGTCTCTTAACCTCTCTCTCTCATTAAATATATATAATTTTTTTGTTCTTTGTACTGCATTGTGAAATATCTGATCTACTTCTGAACTCAACGATTTAGCTTTCTGGCCATGTGTATTTTGCTTTTAATCTGCCCTTTGATTTTTTTTTCTTTTAGTACATATATTTATTTTTGCTGTGTACTTGATTTTTTTCGAAATTTGCTTTGTCATCGTTAAAATTTTTTCCAGATATTTTCAAGTTGCTTTTTAAGTTCTTTTTCTTTTTTCTTTTCTTTTCTTTCTTTTCTTTTCTTTTTTTTTTTTTAGAATATAGCATGAATAGTCTCTCCCTCTTTCATATTCCCTTTCTGTTAATTCTAGTAAAAATAATTATTACATGTCTATTACTACAATTTTATATGCATTTCACTTTGAGTGTCTTATTTATTTGTGGCTTAGAAATGTTATATATTTAACGCTTCATTTTTCTTTGTAAATAATATTTGTGAGAGTTTTTAAAAATTCTGTTAGAATGAAAGTATGTTTTTTTCAGAGAGAATTTCTCTTATTTTCATCAGGAAACTAGAGGCTATTGGGCAGAAATATATCACAACTTGAGTTTTTTTTTAACTTCCTGAGTATTACAAATTTGTGCTGCATTTTAGATATCTATTACCACAAATTTAGCAACTCACAATGTTTCTGAGGGTCAGTAATCTGGGTGATTATCAACGGGATACTGATTTAGTCTCTCATGAGTTTGCAGTCAAGATGTTATCTGGAGCCAAAATCACCAGAGGGCTTTCCAGGTGCAGCAGAATCTGCTTAAAAGAAAGCTCACTCATGTAGCTGTTGGCTAGAAATTTCATTTTCCTGACACCTGTACTTCTTCGAAGAGCCGATCTAACTTCTCCTCAAAGTGAGCAATCTAAGAAGAACAGAGGAAAGAAGAACTTTTTATTATCTAGGCTTTGAAATCACTTTAGCTCATTGTCAAGGGGAAAGAATTAAGTTCTCTTTTAAACTGGAGTATCAGATAATTCATGGGTACATTGAAAATAAGTTGTGGATTCAATTGAGGGCTGCCTAGTCATTTTACCTCTCAGACACAATTGTTTTTCTTGCTGTGCACTGTACCAAGAAGGATTCTTTTAAAGTTGTTGAAGAGTGGAGAGTGGTTGAGGTGGACCTAATTCTCATTTATATTTACCCTGAGAGTACAACCCTTTGGTATTACGTATTAGACTCTCCTTTTGGTCAGTCCTTTGGAAAGCTTTATTATACATTTTGTTAAATCATTAATATTACAACCCATTTCCAATCATTTGAAAACTATTCTCAGGCAAAAGCGATTTTCCATTTATCTTTGATTTCTACCTTCACATATATTTATCTAACATGTTAATATCTCACCAGCTCTTCCATGCTTTCAAAATGATTTTGTATCTTAAATCATCTGGTACTTTTTTAAACTTTTTAAAAAATTAAACAATTATAGACACAAAGAAAGCTGTAAACATAATACAAAGAAACATGGGGCTTCCAGAATGGTGAGCAAGGACCTCTGTAAATCCACTTCTTTATAATAATTTAAAAAAAAAAAAAAAGGAAAAAAAATGCATCAACTTTTACAGAACTTTAACCAACATATTGCAGTAATCTGAGACCAATTTATTCCAGAAAACATGACTGAACCTCAGTAAGAACAACAGGAATGTGGTGTTTTAACTTGACTTACACCTTCAGCTTTGTGGTAGCTTTGAAAACTAGTAGGCTTGCAACCATGGTGTATGAGGCTGTGATAATCGGCAGCCTAGCAGTCGCTGAAGAGAGTAGGCTATATTTGGAGTCCATCATAAATGCTCTACAGCATTTTCATAATTTGACCTGTCTTAAAGTTTCCTGGAAAATCCTAATTCACATGTACATATTATATTTATACCTGAGCATTTCATAATTTTTTAGGGTAATTCCTAAGGATATTGAATTTTAATTTTAGTTTCCACATCTTTGTTATTAGTATACAAAAACATAATTGATATGTGTGCTGACCTTTTATGCTACAAACTTGAGTACTCACTTATTAATATTTAGAGATTTTTTGTTGACTCAGGTTATATATATAATATATCACATATCATATATATATATTTTTTTCAATCATGGCATTTGCAAATGTGACGATTTTATTTCTTTATTTATAGTCTACACTCCTCTTATTTCTTTTTCTTGCCTTATTGTGCTGGCTAAGTGTTACAGATCAGTCGACAAGAATAGGGTCTAGAAATATACCCGCCCATTTTCAATTTCCTCAAAATAGTTTATGGGAAATGAAAACTTTTTCAATTAGAATGCTAAGACAACTGTATAAGCACATAAAAATAAACTTTGACACTATCTTACCTTAAACAAAATAATTTTGAACTAAAATTATAGACCTAAACATAAAAACTAAAAATACAAAGCATCTAGGGGAATGCCTAGTATAACATGTTATCTACCTTAAAGTAGCAAAATTTTATCTGTGAGAACACAGAACACACATGAACCATAATAAAAACAAATTAATAAATTAGATCTCATCTATATTTTAACTACATAAAAATGTAGCAATTAGAAAGTGAATGTATAAGCCCTGATCTGAAAAAAAATATTCACAATACCTATGTCTATCAAAGAACTTGAATATATAAAAACACTAATAACTCATTAAGAAAGTTAAACAATCTATTTAAAATTTGCAAATGAAATAACATTTTATATCTGTTAAAATTGATAAATTTAAGAATACTGATTTTACCAAATGTTGGCGGTATTGTAAGAATTAGCAACTATATGATGAAAGAAATCAGAACAGTGTTTACTTCTGGGATGGCAGAACCTGTCTAAAAAAAGGTAACAGAAAGAAACTTTCTGGAATAAGAAAAACATTTTATATTTTGATTCAGGTTTGTATTTTGTTGATGCATATTTGACAAAAATCATCAAACTCTATATTCGAAATGTGTGTGAATTTTATTATATGTAAATATTACCTCAATAAATGTTACCTCTATGCACATAACTCAAATATTGCATATACTAGTGTGGAGTAATATTGGTATCTCTTCCATTCCTTCTGTAACTAAATTATAAGTATGGAAGACTGTACTATGATAAAAGGGCAGTGTTGGGTTGGTGACAGAGAATAGCAGTTCTTTTAGGTTTCTAAATTATAAATGAGAGAGCTGAAAGATGTAACCACAGGCTCACTAGAAGAAAACTGCTGGTTCAAAAGATTATTTGCGAATGGTGCACATTTCCCCTGGAAATATCTCTGACCCTTAGTTCAATTAGATATGCTTTATGAACAAAGTTAAAATAGTTTTTCTGGGTAGCATGAAAGATTTAGAAGACTAAAATCTCAGGCCTACTATGATCATTTATTAACTTTTTAACTTGCAAATTCCCTTACACAAGGCTATTTTCTGCTCTTCTTCCAAGTCCAATCTTTCTGTGAACTCTCAAGGACATCATAATCCTTAATGTAATCTCTAAACTATGAGGTGTTATATTTGTTCTCTGGATCAAATATGACATACAGAGTTAACTGAATTTTCTTTATAAAACCAGGATATATATATTGGGTGCCCTAAGGCAAAATAATAGTTAAGTCCATTGGAGCCTGGAAAGAAAATGATTAATGGAAATCATATAAATAATGATTTTCCTACTCGTTGTATAATCTCAGGCAAGAGCTTCCATCTCCCTTCTTGAATTTCCTCTTCTATAGCTAGAGTTTTAAGGACACCTGGTTTGAAGATATAAAAAACTGAGTCTTAACTCACTACTTCTCATAACCCAGTGATACCTTACCTCTGGCAGTCATAATACTGTTTCTAACATTAGTATTTCTTCCATGTCTCTCCTACCGATAGAAAAAATGCTGCCCTAGAATTAACTTTCATTGTTATTTTGGTTTGTTTCTCCTATTTGAACCACTATCATTGAAGGTTTCAATGAATTTTATCAAACTTTGATTTGAAAAAGCTCTATTTTTTTTTCTTAAAACCTGTTTTTTTAGACTTCTGAAACTAATTATGTAGGAAAGTACTGACACTTTTCATCTAATAAGAATGCTGCAGGCATATGGTATTTTTTATGCAAATTGTGTCTATTGGTCAAACAGATGTGTGAATGATATATTACATCCATTGTACCATGGCATTATTTAAATATGTCAAATATGTTACAGCTCTGTGATATCTATGCAATTATATTTTAGATGTCATGAAAAGGTCTCTAAGATTTATAAATATTCTAATCTATTTGGTCTAACATTGTTTTAAACAAAGATTTTATTGATTTGGAGAGGATCATGTTACAAGAGCCCACATAATTATCAAGCTAATCAGTGGTACTGCCTTTATTACTATCTGTAACTTAAAAGTATCTAAATTTTTTTTTAAAAAGCTCTTTTTATTTAATTTAATATGGGAACTTAGGGTTTTAAAAATTGTATAATCACAGTTAATCCATAACATACCTACATAAATGTATAAGTCACAGAGCATCAACTATGAGCCTTCCTTGAAGAAAGAAGCTCAAATCAACTGTCACATACTTAATTATAAGTTTGGAGGTAATTCACTCAATATTTACCACACACAGTTTAAAGAATTTAGCAATTTTATATGAAGAAAGCCAAATCCTATGGAGCAGTGCCTGGCGTCTAGGTTAATCACAACAGTGGCCTCTCCTGAGTGAGAAAGATTGCAAAGTCAACTGATAATAACACAGCACATTACTGTACTAATTTGGATGAAATGTGAGTCCAATGATACCTCTCAAAATTCAATAATCAGATAAAAACCTATAGTATATAAAATGAGAAATATAATTAGCAAAAAAATAGTACCATGGTCAGCTTTAAATACTATTTATGGAATAAATAAGTTTTATTAGCAAGTACCTTGGTAACAGAAGAAAGTGAGTATTTAGTTATTAATTGAGCATTAAGGTAACCAGCATTGTAACCCTGGGGGTATGTATTTCACCCAAGTTTTGAAACTGACCAGTAAAATGGATGAGTCAAAAGGGGAAACCAAAGAAGGGATGTTTTGTAATATATATATTATAGATAGTTAATCACACAAGTTGAAGAATATCTGGAGATCTGAAGACTTGTTACTTCTGCTAAGTCACTCCTCCTGCTGATTCTGTAAG